>VWZG01011437.1:401647-641269 GCA_013396735.1 Grallaria varia
CGTGTCTATACGTAGCAGATGTAAATGTAAATATAAACATGTGTGTGTGTATGAATACAGAAAGAATGCACATACATATATATATGTATATATATATATATAACCAAACCATCAGAACAGAACAAAAAACAACTCTGTAACCAAAACCTCTAAAGAAATGAGTCACTGAAGGGATGGAGTGAAACCTCTCCCATAGGCAACGTGGACTCTCCCTCCTTCGTCCTCTGTCCAAAAGGCACTGGCACGGGATGGGCAGAGGGGGGCCAGAGGTTCCTACGTTGGGGCCGTCGGTGCTGTTGGTGCCTCAGGAAAACTGTGGTAACTCCAAAGCGATGGTGACTGTCCCTCTGGAGCACAGGGCACACCCGGTTAGGAATGGGAGGCAGGGAAGAAACCAAAACCGCAGGAGTCCCTCCGAGGTGCTTCCTTCCCCCAAACCGCCTCCGAAGAAGTGAGAGAAAAAAAACCAGCTCCCAAATCAAATAAAAAGAACTCTCCTGCCCCGCCTCCCCCAGCCATCAGGTTGGAATTCGGATCATTAGCCAGGTCTTTGGCAAGGAGGGTGTCAGCTCCCAAAGTCTCTGTTGGCAGGGAAAGGAAAATTCTAAAACTGTAACAGATCCCCATTTAGCTCTCATAGTTACGCTCATGAATAGCCTGTGAACATTTTTCCCTCTAGCTGTCTATCTAGATGCCTCAGATTTACAAACTTCAGAGGTCATTTATGAAAAAGTATAGTCTCTACTAGCCTTTCATAACCTGCCCAGCATTAACTCATCACACCACCAAGGGACAAGCACTTCACAAGGAGATGAGCTAGCAGGTGGCTGGAGCATGTAACTGTCCATCCACATTTCACCAAATTTTACTGAGAAAATAAGGCATTTTCATTTATTCTTTTGTCATCCATTTAGGAAAATCGATGGCACCAACGCAGAGGAGGACCACATTGAGCTGACGGAAGAGGGACGGCCCGTGCAGACAAGCACCAACAAGCCAGCGCTGTGTGAATGCTACTGCTGCGGGCTGCCCAAGCGCTACATCATTGCCATAATGAGTGGTCTGGGCTTTTGCATCTCCTTCGGAATTAGGTGCAACCTGGGCGTTGCCATTGTGGAAATGGTGAACAATAGCACTGTTTATGTCAATGGAAAACCAGAGCTACAGGTGAGAAAACATCTTCTTTTCACTCTTCTGAGCAAACTCCATTGCAAAATCATCAAAGTGCCACATAGCAAAGCAGTGTGTATACATAGATAAAAATCTGAGAGAGTGAGACATATGTCTCGACTCACATAGATGTACAGGTACTTAATTCCTATTTATGTGATGAAGTTACGTCAAGTCTGTCAGGTCTGAGGATTTGCGATGTCATAGAGAGAATGTAAGTGGCAGAAATGAGAACTGAACTGGCTTGAATGTCTGCCAAATCTCTGATCTTTCAGTTGCACACAGATTTTGTTGTGGTGGCGGAAGATTTTACTGTCTCTCAGGGAAACATGTTCTGATGTTGCTGCAGAAGGAATTATTAATTGTTTTACATAGGCCTGCCCCCACTCTGTTCAGATCAGTGGATAACTTTCAAGATCTTAAAGCAGACACTGGCAATAAGGCCTAGGGTTATCAACAACGTGGACTGCTGTCTAGAGGTGACTCAGAGCTAGGTACCAAGATATTTTCAAGCTTATCCACACACTTATATCCACATCTTAGTTTTGCCCTTTTTGCCTTGGTATACGGCTGTGATGTCATAAGTCTTTTAATGGAATTTATGAACATTTGATCTACTTGTTGACTTATTTTTTGTTATATTTTGAATATTTTTGTCCTAAAAAATTCACAAGAATATTGACTGTTCTATGAAATGCTGTGCAATTATTCATAGGCTTTCCTCCAAGGTATTTTAACTTTTGGTAAGGAAAAGTTCAGAAAGTGTCTATAGTAAATTTCAAAACTATGCCTGTCTCTGTGACTCATGATGATAGGAGCTGTAGATTTTCAAAGATCAGAGATGATGCTTATGATTCTAGGATTGGGGTTTAAATAAATTTTCTTTCCCTTCCCACATTATGCCATGGACATACAGTGTTTTAGTCCCTCCTTCCTAGCTATCAAGCAGAGTATTTCTAATCAGACTCAATAAACCCCCAAAATATTTATCAAAGTGAATGAAGAGTTTCCTAGTGGGGAGCAGCTTTGCAGAAAAGGACCTAGGGGTTCCAGTAGACAACAAGCTCAATATGAGAGGACAGTGTACTGCTGTGGCAATGAAAGCAAACAGGAGTCTGGGTTGCATCAGCAAGATCGTCACTAACAGAGGTAAATAAGTAATTATCCCCTTCCACTCAGTGCTTGTCGGGCCACACCTGGAATACTGTGACCAGTTTTGGTCCCTCCTGCACAAAATAGATGTAGACAGGCTGGAGAGTGTCCAGAGAAGGGCTACAAAGATTCACAAAGGACTGAGAAACCTGCTCTGTGAGGAAAGGCTGAGGAGGCTGGGTTTGGTCCCGTTGAGAAAAGAAGGCCTGGGAGAGGCCTTATCACCACCCCAGTATTTAAAAGGTGGCTACAAAGAAGTAACAAGTCAGGAGACAGGAGGAAAAGACGAGGGGTATCAGTGACAAGTTATTCCTGGAGACATTCTAACTGGACACAAGAGGAAAAATTTTCACAATGAGAACAATCAGCCATTGGAATGACCTGTTCATGGAAGTGGTGGATTCCCCAGCTTTGGACAATTTCCATATTTGGCTGGACAGAGTGCTCTGCCACCTTGTCTAGACTGCACTTTTGCCAAGAAAGAATGGAGCAGATGATCCTTGAAATTCCCCTTCCAACCTTGAATTCTCTGTTTCTATGATTCTAGTACTTCCTCAGCTGCAATCTCCTCTGACCAGTGCCTGCTTAGACTTGCTGCTCAATTTGTATTTATTCAGTCTAATTGCTACTCCCCGTGGTCCTGATGGGACTCCCTGGTTCTATACTTAACCCTGGAGCAAGAGAATGGAAATACTTGCATAGGCTGGGAAGCTCAGAAGTGGTAGTTTCAGGAAAGTGAGCTCTATTCCTTTCACAGATCTAAACTTATACTGTTTGGGCATAAGCACCTCCTGAATCAGGAACTTTTTCCATACCTCGTGTTGCTTCTGCCTTTAGAAATTAACACTACCCAGAAACTTGTGTGGAAATGTAGGGGGTTGACCCTGGCCGGATTCCATGGACTCATTAAATCCCTTTCTGCTACTAGGCAGAAGGGAGAGGGGTCATCCACCCACCACCTTTATGGGCAAAAAACCAGACTCGAAGTGAGATAATACCTAAATTTATTACTAACAGGATAAAAGCTGAGCTAAAGAGTGAGGGGAAAAAAACCAGTTTTAAAACACACCACACACACACACACACACTTCCCCTCCACCCCTCCTTCTGTCCATGGGGGGTTGCAGTCCGTTGCAGTTGCTGCCGCTTGCGATGTGAGCTCCCCCACCCCTCGGGGTCACTCCTCCATGGGGTGCAGTAAGGTTGAGTCCCTGCACCCCAATGGGCCTCCGTGGGTTGCAGGGGGACATTCTGCTTCACCACAGTGTACAGGGGACCACAACTGAGTCCATCCCCTGCTCCGTGGGGTCCCTCCCATGGGAGACAGTCTTTAACAGACTTCTCCAACATGAATCCACCCCTCAGACAGCAGTTCTTCCATATCTGCTGTCCTGAGGGCCACAGCTCTCACTAGGGCAAAACCTGCTCCAGCGTGGATCTGCCTTTCTACAGGTCCACGGGCTCCTGCTCCAGCGTGGGTCTGCCTCACTATGGGTCCGCAGGTCTCCTTTCAAGCATCCGCAGCTCCAGCACCGGCTCCTCCATGGGTGCAGGGGTTTTAGCTCTCAGTCCTTCCCCTGCTCCATGAGGTGCCTCCTCCCCCTCCTTTGCAGTGACCTTGATGTCTGCCTTGTTATCCCATGTTCTCGCTCTCTGGAATTTCTTCTGCACAACAACCTTCCAACTCTTAAATATGTTATCACAGACGCATTAGTGATCTCTAATTGGCTCGGCCCTGGCCAGGAGCTGGATGTCCCTCCTGGGGCCAAGTGTCATTGGCTCCTATGGGACAAGGGAAGCTTCTAGCAGCTTCTAACAGAAACCACCTCTGCAGCCCACCCGCCCCCTCCACTACCAAAAAAAAAAAAATAATTCAGCTACAAAACCCCAGGACATTAGAAGAACATCAGGTATTTAAACAGACCTGTAGCTCAGCACAGGAAAGTAGATCTCTTGACAAAATGCATGTTGAATGGGAGAGAAACCATTTAGCTTTCTGTAAACATGCCTGGCTAATTAATACCATCTTTCTACCTGCAGGTCAAATAATGAGCTAGGTTTTAGTTTGCTTCTTTGGGAGGAAAAAAAAATCAATGTACTGGGAAAAACTGTTATTTTGCACACAGAAAATAATACGTAAAAAAAAGAGATGTTAAGGTTATCAGTATAGTTGTCATTTCTCTGTGGTACTTTAGTGATGGTTTTAATTCTGAATCCAAAGACATCTATGGTGCTTCCTCAGAGCATGCTTAGTCACCTTCCCCTGCCATGTGATTAGCATGAAAACAATCATGAAGCAAAACATAGCGCTTTTTGTTTTGCTCCAAAAGAGTTCTTCAGAACTGAGAGCTCATGGAGAAAAAGTTGACACTGTCCTTACTGTAGTGTGTTTATACTGAGTCAGACCCTTTCTGACCTTCCAGAATGGAGGGCAGGAAGGGCACCTTGGATGCACCTTTCTTTTCTTCACCTTCTCTATGTTTTGCTCAGAGCTTTGGCTATTCCTCTTCTGAACAAGGTTTATCAAACAAGGTCATCAGGAAACAGGGAAGTTCTTGTTTGGGAAGAGCCTCAAGAAGACTGAAACTGCTTGATATTCAAGGATGAGGATGGTGAAAGCGTTTGTCTTAGCTTCAGGCATTTTTGTCTAGGAACCACCTATGATCAGTCTATGGCTGGCCCTCTGTATCCAAATCCAGCCCTACAACTGGCATCACTTTTAATAAAAGATAAACCAGTCACTAGCTAGTGTTACCTATTTTTATTTTCAGATCTCATTGTCTTCAGGTCTTACGACATTCGTTCTCCAACTTTTCTGCTCCCATGCCACTTAATACTGATAGTGGATGGTCAGAGTTTGGCACTGACAGGGAGAGTCATGGATAAACCTGAACAGAACTTGAGCCCAAAGGATTTAAGCAGCCTTGATAATCTTGGGGAAATGGATTGAAATCTAGCCATAACAGCAAGCTAGAAATAAGGGAGGGTTTGTATTGATTATTTGACTACAAGTATTGGATGCATCATTGATAATGGTCTGACTTACATTCCCAATATGATCAGTCCACCAGAACAATTGCTCATGACCATCAGGGTTGGGCATACTCTAAATCTCCCACTCTGACTTAACATGGGAATGTGACTGGAATCACCAGGAAAGGCAAATTATGCTGAGAGATACAGAGACACAACAAGGTGTCTAAGCAAGTCACTATAAAAAAAGAACGGAAGCAGAAGAAGCTGGGGAGTTTATGTGCCAGACAGAACAATGAAAAATGTGAATTACCAGTTTGCAACGCCTGGTCACTAATGTTATTTTCGTCTTAAAAGCAGGGAGTGTGAAAGGCACTATAGTATCTAGTGATGTACCATTGAAAGGCTTCAGGTCCTTCTTGTAACTCTGAGCAGCCTCCAAAGCAAAGGTTTCAGGATGAAGTAGCCCAGGGGGAAGCAGTGGCAAGCAGCAAAGAGGAAGGTCCATCATTAGCTACCTTCTGGCTGAAACCTTTCACCCTCTTATGCACTCAGTTGAAAGCTAGGAACAAAAGCAGTAATCTCACATGGAAATCGGACATCCTTTTGCCTTAACTGGGGTGTTTTTGAAGCTCAGCAACCCCAAGCAGCCAATGTGAAAGGGCTGCCTTGATCTGGAGAGTGGGGTGACTTCCATATAACTTCAAAACAATCTTACAGTGAGTATGCTTCACCTTTCAGCATTTTCCCCATTTTTTTTTTTTTAAAGACAGCCCAATTCAACTGGGATCCAGAGACAGTGGGACTCATTCATGGCTCTTTTTTCTGGGGTTACATTGTGACACAGATTCCAGGAGGGTTCATCTCAAACAAACTGGCTGCTAACAGGTAAGAAAGCAATAAACAAAAGTATTAAGCTTTAGTGCCTGATGACTGTTTTACACCGTCTAAATAATCATTAGTAAAGTAGTGAATTAGTGTGTTTCAGAAATGCTTATTTGAAACTGAATATGCAGTAGTTATGTCTATAATTAAAAATGGGACTAGAGTTCCATTATATGTCTAGTGGTAGGTCTTCCAACTTAGCTTGTTCGTCTCAAATATTTACACATTTCTTCTCTGAAAAATAATGCTTTCTGGAGAGTGTTAGGAAAATCACACCTAATGCTTCAGAAAAAGGTTGTAACATTTGTCTTTAGTTCTTTTTAGCTAAACACGAAACAAGAATTTTCTAATGAAATTTGACCTTTCTCCTTTAAAAATTCCATGTGGACTGAAGCTGGACATGAAGGACTTGCAGAACTATTTATGTTCTGAAGTCACAAATCTATCCTTGTGCACACAAATATTCTCACCATGGCAGGTGACTGTAATTAAGATTGCATAGAACTTTTAATAGAGCCTCATGATTTCTGTTTGGTGAACTCTGAGCACCTATACATCTATTTCTTTTATGATCAATGTGTTTGTTGGCTGATTTTAATTATCTTTTTTTTTTTTTTTTTAAATTTCAACTGCTTTTGAAAATATGAGTCAGAAAAGTGGCAAAATTTGCCAACATCAATTTGGTTTTGGGCTTTACTTCAGAAAGTCTTCAGAACTTGGAACACAATCTCTCAGAAGAGAGAGGGAGGTTGTCTGAAGACAACTGGTTGTGAATGAACTCATGAGATGTGCATGTTAAGGGTATTTGGGATTTTCAGATTAAAGAAAAAATATAAGGTACTAATTTCATTCTCTGCTAACAAGATGTGACTTATCTACAAATGCTGGAAAAGGTCTTTAGGACCATTTATATATTGTATTGCCCCAAATCAAAGTACTTTGCTCTCTGCATTTTGCAAAGAGCTATAGGGATTACAAGACTGTCTGGATGTTCTTCCCACCATATGTCCTTGCAGAAATTACTCCAGAACAGTCATCCCACAGAATCACCCAGACTGTTCAGTCTCAGCTCCCCTCTGTCCATAGCCAAAAGTTACTCAGAGTTCAATTTGCACAGCTTCTTCGACACGTAGCATCCTCAATTATTCATTTATCTACCACATAGCAGTGCCTAAGCAGAGTATTTTTCCATCTGCCAAATAAGCCAGACAAATTAGCTAAGCTTAATCATTTACGCAGCCTTTCCAGTCTTGCCACCAGCTTTTGCAGCAGAAGGGCTCCAAAACACAGATGTACACACTGTTGGCTGAATAATTCAACATATTATTAGTCTGACTTTGTTTCCTTAATTTACTTGCAAACAGTAAAATCAACCATGTTTACACTGCAACTCAGTGTATTCTGTCAGCGGACTACTTCCTTAAGTGTATGCTGTGCATCCATAGAAAGCTGTCTATCTATCCCCATGAGATTTTCCTGCTCAATCTAATGCTATACTACAATACTACATTATAGATTTGACTATTGTAACTGGATTTAGGAGTAGAATTTGCTGAGGAACAGAAACAGCTCAAAAGATGAGCTCAAAGAGAATTTCCATTTGCGGTAATAGAATTCACAGGTCTGGCTAAGTCCATGTTTTTCCTTTATTCCTTGTTTCCCCAACCCATTTCAGCTTAGGTAGACTCAGCTGTGCTGAGTTTCTGTTTCAGAGGGTTATTTGCTAAGACATGGGACAGGAAACCAGGAGTTCTGGTGCCAGTGAACCCACCACCTCTAGAAAGACAAATGTGTTCTTTTGTCCCAGCTGCACTCTGGAAATGAGATTCTACTCTACTACTGACCTTACAGATTTAGGCTAAGACTCTTTTGCCAATTGTTTAAACTGTGCAACCTTGAATATACATGGATGCCTCCACCTCAGGCACTTCTCTAATGCACATAATTATGTGTAATAATGTGGGATTCAAATGGATTTCAGAGTGGCTGAAAATACTGAGTGCTTCATGGTTTTGCACTGAAACCATCTAACACTATATAATTTGCTCTATACATTAATCCAAATTGATGCAGGTTGGCATTCCACCAAAAATTTCATGAACCATTTAGTGACACCATCCCTTTAACTTGCTGTTTTCCTTTAACACACATCTAAATGTATTTTCATCATTGTTTGGTGGATACATAAGACAAGGCACTTCTTGATATCAGGTTTTAGTAAGAGCACCCTGCTGGGCAGAGGCATCTGTTACTGAAGAGGTCTGTTTTGATCCCAAAGAAGCAGCTGCCTGAGGATCATGGTAGTGAGGAGAGAAGAATATGTGAATGAATTGAAAAGAAACTGGAATATTTTTGGCCAAGGCGGAGACCAGCTTCTTTGGGATAAATGGCAGAAAAATGCTGAAAAGATGCTGTCTCTTTGTGGAAACAATACTCAGTCTTTTAATAGCAGAAGAGTGACTGGTTCTAACTCAATATAAATTATGTATTTATAACCTAGGCATATCAAAAGTTGGCGTTAAAAGAAGTGGCAGAGACTGGAAACTCAGTCTTCAGAGCTAGCTGTTTGAATAGTTAAACAGGTTCAGTTTCTTACAGTTTATTCTTTCACATGTTTATTAATTTACACGATTTTCTGTAGTTCCTTGAGTCAATAGCATTACAATGACAGGCCTGGTATTTCTATTAGTGGTAAAAAAGCAAGGGCAAAAGTCTTGTCTTCACTGATCATAATAGATAAGCAATATTTATTTCTTAGCTAAATGCTCACTTGGCTTTGAAAGCAATCTTCTAAATGTCAAGATATGACTGTGGGCTTTGTATTCTATTTCATATTTTCAGGCTGTTTTCTGTATAGATCCATTCTTTGTCACTTCTCTCTGCCAGCCTACTCAGCCTCTGCTATTGTGCTCATCTATTTAGTGCTTTCTTGTTGCTCAGCCAGTGAGTTGTTTTTGTTAATAGGTGTAGAGAATTTAGATAAAACAGTGATGATCTCTGACTAGATTCTTCACACTATAACAATGCTATTAGTCCTACAGTATGCAATAATACCAGATAAAAAAAGCCGGTCACATATATTTTCTGTGAATAAGTTTTCAAAAAGAGACTGAAATGCAAACAGTTGAGATCCTTATTAAAAACAAACAAACAAACCAACAAACAAAAATAATTTCAACAAAATGTTTTAAAAAGTTTATGTCTCTGCCACAAAAATCAAAAGGGAGAGAAATACTGCTGTTGTCAAAAACACATGATTTCTGATCAAATATCTGTCTAATATGATTCATGTATCTGAATGAAGCTTAACGTGTCTTCCTGAAATACCACACACTTAACAAGATGATTCAAAGCTTATTAAATGTCACTGCATTTGAGTGGTTTGAAAAACAAACATGAGTTACAGTCCACAAACAGCAGCATGCTGGTAGCTAACAGCAGTGCTGCTGGAATTGAGGGCCCTGAACAAAAGAGGCTACTTTATTCCCAGGGTCTTACCTTGAGTCCTGGAGCAAGGCAGGGCAGCTGTGGGTTGACATCCCATGTCCATGTGCTGTGGTCTGCAGGGCCACCAACTGCTGCAACTTTCAGGCTGCAGAATGAAAGGTCTCCCATACAAAGGCCATCCACAGGGAGCCAGGCATGGTTGCAGACAACACAAAGATGACAGTAAACCACTGAGGATTAGTACTAATCCATTCAATTTAAACAGTGCTTGGCAATTGTGGAGAGCTCTGACTGCCAGTTCTGATATTTTTCAGTGCTGTAACAGGATCGTAGAGGGGAACCTCATGTATATCAGCTTCCACAGAAGCTCTAGTAACAAACTCTTGAGGTTCAGAGAACTCATGACACAGCTGTTGAACCCCATTCATTGCACAGAAAGAAAACCTGAATTTTTACTCAGCCAGATGTGAAGTTATGTGAAATCTAATCAAGCAAGTTGTGGTGGGTCTGGCTGAGCCAGAATTTGTTTCCCCATAGGAGCTCTCACAGTGCTGTGCTCTGCATTGGTGTTGATAACACACCCATGTTTTGGCTACCACTGGGCACAGCACTGTTCAGTCAAGGGCAAGATCCTGGGAGGGGACACAAATAGGCAGCTGACCCACACTGACCAAGGGGATATTCCATACCATATGACATCAACCCAGATATAAAAGCTGGGGCAGGAAGCAGGAAGGGCAGGCACTCATTGTCTCCGATGGCTGTACCTGCTAACATCTGACACACGTGTAGGGGCCCTGCTTCCCAGAGACGTGGCTGACCATCGCTGCATGTGGGAAGCAGAGATTCATTGCTGCTTCTGCTTTGTGCGTGAGCACCCTGCTTTTGCTTTTGCTTCTTGTATAAATACAAACTGCCTTATTACAACCCACGATTTGTGCTGGGTTTTTTTGTTTCCGCCTTATTCTCTCCCCTGTCTGGCTGGGAAGGGGAGTGATAGAGCGGCTGGGTGGGCACCTGGCATTCAGCCAAGGTGAACCCACCACACAAGTACAGCTCATACTAATGGTAGTAATTTCAGTGATGGTCCCAGCTGTTTTTTTCCCATGTCTATCTTGGTTTCCAATAGTGTTTTTCATGGTACAGCAGTCACCATTTTCAATGAGCTTCTCAGATGCCTTTTCTGGGCACAAGCTGGGCACCCAGGCATACTCTCCCCTTGCACTGAAGCATCAGTGCCTGGCAAACCCAGAAACAAGTGAAACAATTGCCATACTGAAACAATTGCCTTGTAGTCCAGCTGTCTTCCATGTCCAGTGTCACTCTTCATTATTGACACAGGGCACTAAGTGTGCCCCATGCTTCAGTTAAATGCAGGAAAGCCCATGTTGGGAAAAGCTCCCACCAGCTGGTGAGTTCAGCAGACATGGCTTTGAGTGTTACCCTGGGGCCTCTGAGAGGCCTGCACTTTCCGTGCTGCTGTTTGAATTTGCTACTATTACACTGAGGTGTCTGCTGACTCTGTCTCTAATGGGTGTTAACATTTGGGAGGGTGCAAATGATCTAATGACACTGAGCCTCAGGTACATACATTTACAGCCTCCACTGACATGCTCAGCTGCAGCAAGTGCTCTTCCCCAGCAGGGTGGCAAAATGTTTATATCATGTTTTTCACAGAAGTTGTCCTGTAGAAGTGTCTTTTCTATGTTGTGGTCATAAAGGACACTTGTAGCTATTATTTAGAGGAGTGATGTTGGAAACTTCTCCACGGGCGCCCCCTTGTCGCGGGGGAGAAGCTTGCGTGCCCTTATGAGGCTGTGAACTACGCTGGCGGTGGTTGTGCAAGCGTGGGTAGAGCCCTTCCCAAATCTTCGTTCGCGAAGCCTAGCCATGATGATGATGATGTTGGAAAGGAGTTGATCTTAAGCAGCCCCTTTACACATTCTAGCAACGGCAAGTGGAAATAACCTACACAATCCCATGTTCACAGAGTCACTTAAACCAGGCCTTACCTAATTTTATAACATTGCTATTGTTATACCAGAGTTTAAGTGCTTCCTGGGAGAGCAATGCTTCTCTCAGGTCAGGATTCATATAAACAGGACCTCCAGGCCTCCAGTACCAACAGCCATGTCTAATCCTCCGATACAAATAAAAGTCCATTATGTTTATTTAAGCATGTGTAAAAATTCTGTTCCATTCAGAGAAGAAAATGTATAGATCATCTGAGGATTCATCTCCTTCAGACAATAAGGGGACTTTACAATTGTTTGTGTTGTTGAGAAGGTGGTAGGTGTAACTGTCTCTGCAACTGTACCTGTCAACAGTGTCACTTCTGAAAAATAGACAATCATTTAATTCCTTTTCACGTTACTTTTCTCCACAGGGTATTTGGAGCAGCTATCTTTCTAACATCAACACTGAACATGATCATCCCTTCTGCAGCAAGAGTGCATTATGGCTGTGTGATGTTTGTAAGGATTCTTCAGGGTCTGGTGGAGGTAGGACCACTCACCATTTCAGTCCTTCCAAATGCAGTTTGTTTTTGAGATTTGGTTCTAAAACATTGTAAGATCTTTTTTGATCAAGCTTTCTGATCAATCTACTGTTTTACTTGCTACTCATTTTTAGGTGATAATTTTTTAACTGTGCTGATTTATATTTTTAAGTTTACTTACAAGTAAAGAAATATTTATGTTTCTAGTGCTGCAGTTCAAGTTATTTTTGTTTACTTGTGCTGTCCACTGCATATACTAAACAGCATTTTCACCTTAGAACAAATTACTATGTAAGTAAAAAGTAATCCAGATTATTTAGACATATTCATACCCAAACAACTGAGTTCTTCCAGACTTACTTAACCTTTCCTACATCGTTCCATGGTGACAAACAGCTAGTATGGATAGTATCAGTAACCACAATACTCTCGGGCACCTGGTGTGACTCTTGGGGATGGTCCTGTGCAGGACCAGGAATTGGACTCAGTGATTCTTGTGGGTCCCTTCCAACTCAGCTTATTCTGTGACTCTGTGATACTTCATTGGAATGCAGTGAAAGCAAATCATACGTTGTGTGAAATGTCTGCCAGGGCGTCACCTACCCAGCCTGCCATGGGATGTGGAGTAAATGGGCTCCGCCGCTGGAGAGGAGCAGGTTGGCTACCACATCGTTCTGTGGTAAGTTGATAGGCTTATATGGTTTGCATAAATACATATTCCTATTGGATTTTTTTTATTAGTTTCTTTATTTAAAAGATAATTGCAAACTGTCTGTTACAATCAGCTTGTACTCTAAGCTCTGGAACCTGAGAGTCCTTTTTGTTTAGTATGTCATTATTTTATCATTTGAAGCCAACACTTAGTATGGCTCTCATAGTATTTTTTTATCTGCTCCGTACTTAGGGATTCCATTTGTTATGCATACTGAATGGATGCTCCTAAACAAGCACACACTTAAAAATTATATTAAAAGGACTGGAGTACTTTAGGCTGGCTGCTCAATATACTGCAGTGGAGATGATGTAACTTCTTGCCAGTAGCTGTTCTGCTTCATTCTGTTTTGAGTTATAATCAACCATGTCCTTTGGTCTTTTCCCTGGGTCCTTTTCCAATGCTGACAGCTGAAAATGAATGTCTGTAGGAGAAAATGTTCAATAGAAAACATAGAAGTCATAGGAAAAAAATTCTGTCCATTAGCAGTGAAGTTGTAAGTCTAGGGAAAATAAAGCACTAAAAAACAAGATAAAGGATAAAAAGATGAGTGAAACGAGAAAAAAAATGTTTGTATATTATGGGAACTTTCTTTTAATTGCAGGTGACTTCAGGATTTAGTGATTGTTTAGGTGTTTCCATTTTCTGCAGAAGAACAGATCAAAATAAAAATCTCTCCACCCTCAGTGCTCTCTCCTTGAAATCCTAGCACTGGAGGGAGAAGGATCCATTCTTCAGCTCATTACCCATTTTAGTGGCTACAAATCACTGATTCTTGCACTTGAAAGGTGCATAGGAACAATGGAAAAATTAGGAAACCCCATGTTAACCAGGTTTCTGGTTTCTCTATATACACTCTGGCCTGCGGCTTTTCTGTTGCTGTAGGAAAAATTAATTACATGGATATGAGGGAGAAGGATCATTGTGAAGCATTGTGAAGCATTGCAGAGAAGTATTTGCTAATGAGTAGAGCATTATCAAGTGTTTATTAATGAAATGTCTGATACTCTCAAAACCATAAGGATCTAATTTCCTAGAATAATTTGAAGCAACATTCTTCACATGTGAAGCCACTGGAACCATCTTGCACTGAAACCTACTGTCCAGATTGCACTTAAATACTCATCTCTTTCTCCAAGTCACTTGTAAATATATTTCATCAGTATTATATATTTCCCAATCAGAAACCTTTGCACAGACCACATTTTTATGCTTTTTTTTCCTGCCTGCATTTGCCTATTTATTCCAGCTGTTTGTTTATGCCTCTTGTATGAACTAAACATGGCTACACAGGCTCAGGATAGGTTTGGACACTCTCTCCACCACCAGTGCTTGTGTGGCCGTGCATCTAGAGCCATGACAAGAGCCTCCTAGCAAATCTGCAATCATCAGAATTCCTTGACCCATGAAAGCTTCCGAAACTTGGGCCATTAGCTTCTCCAAAACTTACCTCAGATACATGGGGTTACGTGGGATTTCCCATTTAAATGCATGCATACAGCTTATGCCTCTGTGGTGGTTTGTCATCAGTCTTGGATTTGCAGATCCTATTTACCTACAGGGCACTACCCTTCTAACTGCAAAACGAGACTGGTGATCTCACACCAATGAGGGTCAGTCCTTCTCACAACCCCCAGCAAAATTTTGGAGCTTCCATCCCATTTTCCATGTTCATAAAAAATCAGCCAAACATGTCCCTCCAGTTCTGCCCCCATGAGCACCTGGATCATCTGTTCTGAAAGCTGGACACATATATCACAACTGACCTGTTTTACTAATCCATTTTCTCCTCAGGGTCTTACGCAGGTGCGGTGCTGGCCATGCCACTGGCAGGTGTGCTCGTACAGTATATAGGATGGGCATCCGTCTTTTATATTTATGGTGAGTTGCTTAACTTGAAGGACCTGTGCCACTAGACTGGTACTGTCAGCTGTTTTCTTAAACCTGTCTAACAATTATGGATCCAAGTTGTTTTGATGAATGAAGAGGTTGCAAATGAATATTCCAATTTATTCTCTACTTAAGGCAGATTCTGAGAGCTTTCATTTTGTAATCATCTATTACAAAAGGCTGTAAGATTGTAACGACCAGCCTACAGCCCATGGTCACCCAGTGATAGGGTTGGATGCAGTTGCAAAGGTCCCTCTGTAGCAGAAACCCTTGCATGGTATCTACCCTGGAGTGCGCACTAACGGTGAACATTACAGCACATGCTGCCAATGGGGAGCCAAATGCTGCTGAAAACTTCTGTCCTGAGAAATCTTCCCCTGTTGCCTATCTTTAATAAAGCAGTGCCACGGATACAAAGGGGTCCCACTACGCAGGTATGCCTTGTGGCCAATCTATGGTGCCCCATTCTTCCCTCACGCAGTGTGTAGCAGAGCTGGCTCCAGCCCAGCCTTTCACATCAGCAACCCAGTTACAACAGGTTTCCTCTGTTTTCTCTGGAGACACAGGGCACACCACAAGATATGCCATTGCCATTTGATTGACTGTGAAGTCCCGTATGCAGACTGTGCCAGTGTTACGGCCTGTCTGCTTTTCTCTTTCCCCAGGTTCTACGCAGAGTTTTCCTTCTGCTTTTTCTCTGCCTCATGCATAACACATAATGCAAGCAACAAAATGCTGAAATGCTTTGCAAGCAGGCATATAATGTATACATTAGAGTTAGTTACCATATTTTGTTACTTCCCTGGGCATAATGTCTGTGAAGGTTTGGTTTAACCGGCACTTGAAACAAACTTCAAGGCTTGCAGATACTGACGTGTAGCTTTATTGGCTTTTAAAACCAAGCTTTGCTATTCTGGCCTTTGCAGGAATGTTTGGGATTGTTTGGTACATGTTCTGGCTGCTTCATGCCTACGAGAGCCCTGCTGCGCATCCAACAATAACCAGCGAAGAAAGGATATATATAGAAACAAGTATAGGAGAAGGAGCCAGCCTGGCTAATGCAAATGTAAGTAAAAAAAAAGTTCTGTTATAATTTGTGAGCACTTTGCACAAGGTGAGCATATAACTGGATGGATACTGTTAGCTGCATAAGAGTGGCAGAACTGGTTTCTGTTCATGTTTAGAGGCTTTTCTTTTCATGAAAATTACAGGATCAGGTTTACATAGCTGGACAGGATGAGTCCTGGAAAACATAATGCTGCTTTAGCCCATGATTTATAGAGTTTCCATGATCTAGGGAGTGAAGGGATGGAGTGAGAGGGAGAACCATACATTCTGGTCTCCTGCCTTTGAGTAACTGTCATGCTTGTTTTAAAAAATATTAATGGATTTAGCTAAATAAAAACCTGGCTGCAGATGTTAAATTATCCAGCTGCCATTTGAACTCCTGTTAAGGATGATTGCAAATCTGAAAGCTTAAGGACAGGTTTTCTGCCCTGCTCATCCTCACGGCAGCTCAGGTTCTTCTTTAAGGCTTCTTATCCTTTCTCTGAGAAGATCCTGGAAGATCCTGGAAACTTTGAGCTAAAACCTATTTTCCCATTAAACTTCTCTCCATTCCCTTAGGTAAAGTATTTTTGCTAGTAGTGAAAACCAAAGGCGTTTCTTGTTAAAGTGCTCTTTCTTGGTTTCTAGTCTTGAACATCCTGGAACAAAGTAATTCCAAGCTCCTTCCTCTACATATTTTGGGTAATAGCCTTACTAAGAGTGTGAAGTACCACACTCTCCTTTTGAGCATGCTCCTGAAATTTGTCTGAAGTCAGGACTTGGCTGGAGACACAAATACTCTTTCCAGATTATGGATTTTCCTTACTGTAAGGTGGTTTTAATGCAGAGGACACTAGTACCACCTTCATGTGTTCACACACCCCCACAGTCATATGGCTGCCTGTAGAACACTGCTAATGCTTTTTTTTTAAAAAAAGGAGAATGTCAATGTATATTGCCATAACTACATAGTTCAGCTTCTGATTTGAATTCTATTACAAATTAATAGCTCTCTGAAGTGTGTTTTATTCCTGCTGTATGGAGTACTGGAGGATAAATAGAAACTGAAAATGGTAAAAACAAGTTACAGAAATTAAATTCTCTCCCACAGGCCTTTTTTTTTTTTTTTNTGTCTCTTAGCTTTGATAACCCTTTTTTCACACTCCTTTCAGAACAATGTCCCAAACTGCATTATGCCAAAAGGTAGGAAGTGGCACAAGGTTTTGTCTAGTTTTCTTTGATTCTGTAACTGATCATGTTATCCCAGAAACAGAATTCCAAAAGAGCTCGGGTAATTTCGGTAAACAAGGCAATAGTAGTGCAGCATTCATCTTAAAAATTCTAATTATGCTAAGAAAATTTCTCAACTGGTTTTTTACCACTAATTCAAGAGGTATCTTTCACTTGCATTCTAAGTGATCTGTGATGTAAGTTTCATGCAACATACTGGATAGTTTGATAATAAAAAACATGGGTCCTTTGCTCTGCCTCTGTTTACTCTATTTTTTTTTTCCTAGAAATTTAGTACACCCTGGAAGAGATTTTTCACTTCCATGCCAGTTTACGCAATCATTGTGGCAAACTTCTGCAGGAGCTGGACCTTCTATTTGCTCCTTATAAGTCAGCCTGCTTACTTTGAAGAAGTCTTTGGGTTTGCAATAAGCAAGGTAAATGTCTGAGATGAAGCAATGACCTTCAGACCTCCCCCAATGAGGTGCACCAGGGGAGGTGGAGGCTGAAAATCAGGAAGAATTTCTTCACTGAAAGGGTGGTTAAGCAGTGGAATGAGCTGTCCAGGGAGGAGATGGAATCATGACCCCTGAAAGTGTTCAAGAAATGAATGAATGTAGAACTTAGTGTGTGGTTAAATTAGCGTGGTGATGGTTGGTCAAAGGTTGGACTCGATGGTCTTGTAGGTCTTTTTCAACCTTAATGATTCCATGATTCTATGTAGAGTGTTTGAGGAGAAATCAGATCATTACAGTAATTCCAAGCATTTTTGCCACCACCACTTCGTTAAAATCAGTTTTGTTATACTCCCTCTTCAGAGCATGAGTGAGGAATTCAGAATAATTGTTTCAGAAAAATTTTCCCTTGACTCTAACCCTAACCATTCCTTTAAAAACCCCACTTGCTATGTGGTAATTATTTTCAAACAACTGTATGGCTGATAATGACAACAAAGAACATCATTGTTTATGTGTTCTGGGAGCGCAGTGTACCCAAGTTCTGCAATAGTTGCAGTGGTTATGACACAGTAAGGATGTCACTCCAAATGGCCAAGTACAACACAGAGATGAAGATAGGGTATAGGAAAAATTAGATTTTTTTATTCTGAGCTGCTTTTCATTATTGCTAGAGTTGCACATCTGAGTACCTCACTAATTTAAAACCAATGTAAAACTGATTGTCAATGTAACAAGGTTGTGTGCTCTAGAAAGTAAACTCAAACTTCTCACTAAATTAGTGCTTCAAGGACAGGCTTATAGAAGATGACATGCTGATCAATAAAGCTCTGTCGCCCAGTGGACATACTGAGTCTGATCCTGTTTGACATTTTCATTAATTATCTGGATGACACAAAACTGGGAGTGGCTCATATGTTACAGATTGTGCTGCTGTACAGAGGAACCTTGGCAGACTGGGGGAAACAGGCTGACAGGAACCTCATGAAGTCCAGTAAGGGAAAGTGCAAAGTCCTGCACCACGGGAGAAACAAGCCCCTGAACCAGTACATGCTGGGATCTGCCCAGCTGGAAAGCAGCTCAGCTGAGAAGGACCAGGGGGTCCTGCTGGACACCAGGTGGGATATGAGTTAGAAGTGTGCCCTTGCACTAAAGACTAATGGTGTCCTGGACTGCATTATGCAAGAGTCAGCAGGAAAAGGGAAATGGTATTTCCCCTCTACACAGCACTGATGAGGCCACACCTGAAGTCCAGTTCTGGGCTCCCCACTACAAGAGAGATATGGACATGCTGGAGGGCCATGAAGGTGATTAAGGAAATGGGAACATTTGTTCAATGAAGAAAGGCTGGAACTATTTAATCTGGAGAAGAGGAGGTTCAGCAGGATTCTCATCAATATGTAAAAATATCTGGAGGTATAGTGTAAAGAAGACAAACCTAGGCACTTTTCAGTAGTGCCCTGTCGCAGGTCAAGAGACAATGGGCAGAAACCAAAACATGGGAGGTTCCCTCTGAAAATCAGGAAACACTTTTACTATGAGGGTGACTGAACGCTGGCACAGGCTCCCAGTGTTGTGGAATCTCCATCCTTGGGGACAGTCAGAAGCTGTCTGGACACATTCCTGGGCAACCTTCTCTAAGTGATCCTACTTAAGCAAAGGAATCGAAGAAGATGACCTCCTGAGGCACCTTCCAACCTCAACCATTCTGTGATTCTAGGATTCTAGCTAAATGAAAAGAAGATGAACATCAGTTTGTAGGCTGTAATCCCACAAGAATAAAAATACATGTATGACTTTACACATGTGCTTATTTAATAATTTGTAAAATTATATGAAAATGCCAGGTTTTATGCTGCATGGTCTTCAGTCCGTGTACAACGTACAGGTGCTTCCTTCCTTTTTACAGCATCAGGTAACAGGGATAGACTTCATATACAGAAAGGAGCTCCTTCATAACATGAATAGCAAAAATATAGAAACGCAGTTGTAGACTAAGATAGAGGACACCAATATCAGGACACATAAGGTGTCTACAACAGAATTTAATATAAGCAGTCTTCTATGCAACTCTTTAAGGTAACCATCAAAGATGAGGGATACTGATGTTATTTCAAAGGTGAGATTCTCACTTTTGCTCTGGTTTCTCCTCCTGGGCCATAATGAGAAGTTTTTTCCATCATCCAACTCTGAGTATCTAATAAGATAAATTAGAGCAGTTTTCTTGTGTTCCTTTGCTGGTTACTGGAGGGAGAAAAAACTCCATTGGAGCATCAGCATCAGATTTTTTAGAGTTCTCTTTTTCATCTTTATTATAGATTTGGTCTCTTCCAAATGCCTCTTGAATATGTAAAAATACACAGCACTTTATCTATTGTCAGGAAAGAAATAGGAGCAGACAAAAATGCTCCTAGACCTTCTCTCCTTCAGGTACGGAAGGAAAGAAGGGAGGAAAGGAGGGAAGGAGGAAAACAAACCACCAGGCTAGCCCCCAAAAAATTGAAGGAAAGTGTCCCAGCTCTTTTCACTTTGCTGGTGCCCCAGGCACTGGTCAACCATGCTGTGGCTCATATACTGCCATTACTGAGTTGGTCTGGGAGAAAATCGGCTATCACATCAACAAAAGTTTGCTGAAGAGTTTCAAGCTCCTAGAAATCCCTAAAGATGAGACAAAGGTACCTTAAAGTTGCACAGGTCTAAGCTGCAGTTCCAGTTGGACCTGTCTGCAAACCTCCCACACAAGGTTCAAGGACAAAAAAGTGTCTGATGGTGGTAAGGTGGAAAGAGGTGAAGAAAAGCTATGGTTCCTGTTCTCTTTCCCCTAAATCTTGAAGAGGGATGTGCGCAGTAAGCACTCATTTGTCTAATTGCAGGTTGGCCTTTTGTCAGCAGTTCCTCATATGGTCATGACAATCATCGTGCCCATTGGAGGGCAGCTAGCTGACTTCTTACGAAGCAGGAAGATCTTAACCACTACCACTGTAAGGAAGGTCATGAACTGTGGAGGTACTATTGGATTCTGAAAAGACAATATTCCAATTGTGTCCTGCAAATATCATAGTATAGTCCATGTTCAATTGTAGTGAGAGATGATTTACTCAATATTGCATTTACAGCTGCCTAATCTGGGCCATTAAATGGAGAGCTGGTGCCTTGTGGCATAAATCCTTACTCATATGAGCATGCTTTTAAAAAGGAAGGAGACAAGAAGTCTGGTTAATAATTGAAAGGGCAATAGAGTAGTATGGTCAAATAGGCCTCATCCTGTAAATTCATACAGACAAAGTTAACCCCACATCCCCACATCCTTTCCCAATGGATACAGTCTTGTGGTAACTGGCAATGTTCCCATTTGCTACTTCCAGCAGAACCCACTGGCAAGTTTAAGCTGAAAGGTTTGGGAGAAAAAACAGCTGAAGGTTGGGCAGGCTTATTTTTACTCAGCACAAAATAATTTGTTTCCACTAAGTCACTGAACTGCAAAACCTGTGGCAGCTGCAGGTGAGGTTTGTAGTAAATCAGAGACAAGATTTTAAGCTAGATATCCTGAGAAGCAGTTAGTTGTTGACTGTCAGTTGCTGGCTTATGTTATTTATAGATGGCATGGGCTTCTAGGAATAGAGATGTCTGCAGTCAGAAATGTCACGCAACGTGGCTATGCATCTTCACAAAGGATTGCTCAAATTCATTGTATTTTCAGGGCATATTAATAGTTTCATTAAAAAAACCCAAAAACAAACCAGAAGGATTATACTGCTACATATTAGAAAGTGTTAATTTGCAGTAATGGCAGAGGTTGGAAGTTCCCTTTGATGCTCAGAGACGTCCTATTGTGTTGGTAGCACACTTGCATGTAAAACACTCTTTTGTTCCATTTGCCAAGAACATCTTGTATCACTACCACCATGAGAAATGAAAGACAAATGTTTTTCTCCTTTCCCTATATTTTTTTTTGTGTTTGTGAATTTTTCTTCTCTTTGTACAGAGTCAGTTTCTCAGTATTTTCCTGTACTGCTCAATGAATTAACTTCACCAACTGCTCAGGGTGTTTACACTGCAATGAATGAGGAGAAAGAAAAAGTATATCCTCAAACAATAAATATAAAAATATTTCTGAAAATCCACAAGGCTCCCAAGTATGTTCAAGAATAGCTGTAAAATACAAAGGAATTTAGTCTCATTTTAAGCTTCTGTTCTGGATAGTCCTCATTATCATCTCCATGACCAATGGTAATTTAAATGTAATGCGTTCACATGTGTTTCATTTGAAGGCTTTGGGATGGAAGCAACCTTGCTGTTGGTCGTTGGTTATTCTCATACAAAAGGTGTGGCTATTTCCTTTCTGGTATTAGCAGTAGGTTTCAGTGGCTTTGCAATTTCAGGTAAGAACTAATCTTATTCTTTGTTTTACTATTCGTGATGAAAGTGGTTATTATCGTCACTGTTCTTACTGTCATAATTTCTATTATTATGTTTGTTCCTCATGTGGCTACCTATGGGGTGTTCCCTATTTCTTCTCATATCAGAAATAATTTACTTCAGAAACTTTAAACCATATTGCACACAGGACATGAAGCTTTGAAAGAACCTGTTCTTTATTGATTCCAGTTTGCATCAGCTTTCTGCTGTTGTTTTCTAATATACTTTGACAGTGTCAGTCACCATTTTCTTCCTGTTTAAACTGTATCCCTAAAAGGGGAGAGGGAGAATTACCCTGCAATGAATAGTTGCACAAGGCTATACGTCGCAATCCTGCCCCAAGTCCTAGTGGCCGGTTTGTGCTTTCTTGGTCAACCCTCTCTCTGTTGTGTCCTACAACCAGCCCTTCTCCAGAACAGCTGTTTCTAACCCTTTCATGGGTTTCACCAGTCTCAGGTTGTTTCATAACGCCATCAATATCATCATTACTAAAAAGAATCTCCTTTAGTTGTGAAGATGGAAGGCCAACATCTTCCAAGAAGGCTGCCAAGAAGATGGCTCTATTGAACAAAATTGACCAGAAAAGTAGCAGCTTTTCTTCAGTTATTTCATGATTATGGAAAGTGGTTTTGCTACTCAGTTATGAGGTCCTTGCCTAGCAGGTCATTTTTATTAATCAATTTAAATTGCTGGATTTTCCCAGTAGTTCACTTCTTACGGTATTTGACACCATGCACTTGGAATTAGTCATCATTTTTTTGTGATTGACCATAGTTAATATGACTAATTTTGATTACCTAAGACGTGATAATTCTCTGAGTATTTAGTATTTGATTTTTAGTATTTGTTTTTATTTATTAATAAAATGTACCCAGAAGACACATGAGAGTAAGGTTAATTATTTTTCCCACTGGTTTATATTCTGTTTTTTAAATGATACTGTTAAACTGCTACTTAAAATGCAAAAATGCATGTATTAAAACCCACTACACCTAAGTAAAAAGCCAGAACATATTTGACTAATATGAGACATTGATTCCATAATTAAAAACATTTGCCAAGCGCACTGTTTCAGTACAAGAAGATGTGAAATACAGGCGCTTTAAATTTTAATGAGGCCAAACCAAATTTTATACAACATGATCTCCAGAGGTGGGGGAAAAAAGGGATATTGAAAAACAGTAGAGTTGCAATCACCTCTTTATCACCAAAAAAATACTATTTTTCTTTCTGATAAGTATAGTAGGGTGGTTCCTACCTGTTTCAGGGTCCTTCAGCCAGAATGGCTGTAGAAAGCCCACTAGGGCTGGTAGTGCCGGGCTGTGTAGGTGACCATTGTCTCTCATTCTTTGTAGGATTCAATGTGAATCACCTGGACATAGCCCCGCGTTATGCCAGCATTCTAATGGGGATCTCCAACGGCGTGGGGACACTGTCGGGAATGGTGTGCCCACTCATTGTTGGTGCAATGACAAAACATAAGGTAACATTTTTTCCATGTTTTCTAAGAAAAGCATTAGGTAATGCAATGGAAGTTAAGACATTTCAAAGGTTCCAGGGATTTCCATTTCATCACTGGTGTCTGTAGTTGTTTTCTGTTGTTGTTTGTTTTAAACATTCACTTTTATAATACCATGGTGAGCTGATTCTTAGCTACTATTATTAGGGAGATACTATTTTGTACCCCTGAGTCTGAGTCTCTGCAGTATCTCCATACAATTGTGCAATGCTTACAGAACCTGGGAAACTCCTCTACATTGCATCCCTGGTAGTGTTCCCAAGCAATCACTGATCTACAATAAGATTGGTTAGAGAAATCCCTGCATTTCCAACTCCATAAATATCTCATATGCAAGAAAGAAACTTCACTATGAGAAAAAAATCCAAAGAAACCCAAGTTTTATTATATTAGCTGTTATGGAAAAAAAATTCTTCACAGTGGTTCTCATAAATTGTTTTATCTGCAACATCTGGAATCAA
The DNA here is from genome assembly GCA_013396735.1 of Grallaria varia. Classification (NCBI taxonomy): domain Eukaryota; kingdom Metazoa; phylum Chordata; class Aves; order Passeriformes; family Formicariidae; genus Grallaria; species Grallaria varia. Next base: position 425,505 of record VWZG01011437.1, read on the forward strand.
ACAGTGATCACAATCATTCTTCAATATATGCTAATTCATGGTGTAATTCAGAGAGTAATATTTCCTTTTACTGGAAACCTAATGAGACTTGCATCACTCTTTCAGACCCGGGAAGAATGGCAGAACGTCTTTCTGATTGCAGCTCTGGTGCATTACAGTGGTGTGATATTCTATGCTATCTTTGCTTCTGGGGAGAAGCAGGAATGGGCTGACCCTGAAAACCTCAATGAAGAGAAATGTGGCATAATTGATCAGGATGAACTGGCTGAAGAAACAGAGATGAACAATGAAACTTTTTTAAGTCCAAAGAAAACGTACGGTGCTACCAGTCAAAACAGTGAGGTACAGAGAAGGGAATGGAGGAAGCAAAAGCAAGTAACTCAAGACTTGGAAGAACAGACTTCTTACCATTATGAAAATGGAAATTTTCAAGATTTGTCTTAATACTTGAAATTGTATGATTTATATAGCAGCTAGTCCCATAACTCTTTTTGCCTAGCTGACCCAAATCGTCAGGTATCCACATTTATTATCTTATTCGACTATATAACCTCTGGCAACTTGGCCAGGTTCAAGGGGCAACAGTTCCCTCCTGGTAGTGTGGAAGAGCGAATGACCATGGGACTGGGAGAGATGCTAGCAAATCCTCTCCCAGCCCTTGTGTGCCCTTGGGAGCATTTCTGTGCCTGTTAGATGAACAGCCAAGGCAGGGCTTCTGCCTGATGCAAGCAGGACTGACTGCAGGAGAGAGGAGTTCCCTCACCTTCTCATCTGAACAGAGAAAGGTAAAGTCATATCAGCAGGTGGATCCACAGTGATCTGTGTAACCACTGGGGCTCCAGTGATGTGACAACCCTCTGTGAGTGGCCCTGTTTGTCTTTTTAGCATTCCCGTAGACTGACATTTGAACTGCTTATTCCAGGTCAAACCATGAGCTCATGTGAACAAATCAGGGCAGAGGAAAAAGCAGATTTAGGACAGCAGGCTGTAATTAATTACTAATGTAGCAAAAGTGGCACAGTGTTGCTTCAACAGTTCCTACAAATTAATTGACAGACTTCTTTATATGCGCAGAGTCTGGATAAGACACTAAAATGGGTACCTGTAAGATTTCTCCCCCTCCAAAGATTTTGTGCTGGCATGAAATAATTTTAAATACAAAATCATTGTTAGTGATGCAATATTATTACTCCTTATGAAAGGAAATCTTAGTCCTGTTTGGACTAGGATTCTCACTCAATTCATTATTGTGAAGCAATTTAAATATATTTTTCTAGTATTATACGGATAGTTCCTGGTCTCAACACCAACAGTCCTCATTTAGGTGAATGATCTTCCTTACAGGAGTAAAGTCTTTAGTTCTGGACCTGTAACTTTTCAATGGCTCTGTCTTGCTCTTGTTACAAATGAAGCACTGTATCATTTGGGAATTATGAGGGTACCTATGTCTAAAAGTAATTCTCTTTTGCCATTGGTATATGTTTGACAGTATAAAGCAGCTTTAGCTTTTTTCTACCATTTTTAGAATGAACCAGTGGAGCATGCTGTATCATCTCAGTTAGCTGCAACTCAGAGACTCATTGTGATATTAATACTCTTTTAAGAATGGATATTTTCAGTAAGATGTGATTTAATTTGTCTCTCATTATGGCTACTGCCTCATTAAACTCAAGTGAAAGCAATGCTGTCTAGCCTACACTGTGCTTTGTGATGTTTCAGTGTTATTGTTCTCATGTACCATATATAGCCACCGTCATGTGCATGAGGTTTGAACACTTAGATGCATTTTGCTATTTTGTTGAAGTGCAATTGAATACTATGAATGAAATTTCACTTGCACGTTCATTTGAATCCACAGATGATTTATCATCCCTACAAATATAATTAAACGGGGAGACTGGGAAGGTAGCTGATTCTCTGATCATGTCTGTTGTTTCTTTGCTACTTGCTAAAACCCAATCTACAACTCTATATGAATAAGATGAAAAGTGAGTTGAATGGATCCATGCCTAATTTGACCACAGTGAAGACTTTTTAATTGGTACAAACAGATAGTTTAATGACAGGGGTATTGTTACAGTACAGCTCAATCCTACTTTTACGAAAACACAGTTTATTAATAAGCTACTCCAAAAAAACTAGTAATTTTATTCTGTTAAAACAGAAAAGAATATTTTTTTTCAAAATTCTAAGCTTTAGTTTAGACTAGGGTTGCTTATTTCACTACTGATATTCAGAACAGATATAAGAAAATTTCTTATTTCTTGCAGCTTATAATCAACATTTGGAGGTTTAATTGGGAGGAAATTGAGTCAAATATTCTCATCAGTCTATCACAAAAGCTGGTTCAGCTACTGTCAAATGACCTTGCAACGACCACCACAACTTAAAAAAGAAAGAGGGAGATTGTTTTACATACATGCAAAGCAAACAGATTCTTCCTCCCTCTCCAATAACGTGACATGTATACAATTACTACAGGAACTCTAATAGGATGAACCATATTATGAAGGGATTTAATATAAGAATCTGTGTAAGGAAAGAGAAGACCAAACAATGTACTATTCTCAAAAATAACGTTTTCTCAGAAGCAGCATCATTTTTCCAGTGATAATAAAGGGTAACTTTCCTGTCTTATTAAGAGGAACACAAAAGGGAGTGAATGTTGTTGTTACGACAAAGAACTACAAACATCCTAAAACTTTGGGAAATGGCCAGCTGGCCCATGAGAGCTCAGTTGCCTCTCTGGTGAATGTAGCTGCTCCTTCTCACTGTTACAGCTGCACCACAGCTGTCACAAATGACACGTGATACAGTGAGTAGTTCAGTTTAGCAGGATTTTTTTTTTTTTACAAAAAAACTGCACTGATTTACTTCAGTGGAAGTTTGACTTCAGTTGACATTTGAGCACCCTGAAAGAAAAGGTTTAAAAACATTTGGGCAAGCTTTTCATTTAAAAAAAAAAAAAAAAAAAAAAAAGGCACTTTCTTTCTTTTCTAAGTTGAACTTCTTCCAGAGACCTAATATCAGCTCTGACCAGTTGAAGTCACATACATGGCACAGTGCTTTTCCAGGCACTCATATTCAGATGTTTGGGCTGTCTTTCTCACTTTCCTTTTCAGCTGTTTAAATATTTCAGGCGCATTGCATGAAGTGTAAACATCAACACTGGTTGGAAACTAGTTTTCTTTCCCAGAAATCTCTGTTACTTAATCAACTCTTTGGTTTACACAGTGGCTTCCACAATCCTGTATGACCAAGAATAAAGACAACTCATTGAGAACAAATTGACTTTGTAACTCCAGTTTTGCTGACTGTCTCTCTACAAACTGCTTCAGTAGCATTTTATTGTGGAATCTAAGAAAGCTCAGTGACTGTGTTTCTCCTAAACTGTCTTCTTAAAATATGTCAAGACTTGGCACATTTAAAGAATCAGGAAAATAGCTGGCATATACCATCCTTGACTCCTAAAAAAAGTCATCTCTCTAATGCTGGTGCATGTGAATAACTCAGATGGTATTTTTAAGGAGAAATAGTAGCTTGATTAAACTTCATTTACCAAATTGTTTGCATATTTTTCTGTCCCCACATCCAAACCAACTTTTTTGTATTTTCAGATATGACAGTGCTTGTACAACTCAGAGTTGGATTTGAAAATGGCTTTTGATTGTAAAAGGGAGCAAAATTTAGTTTATACTGCAATAGAAATCTTAAGAAAGCCAGAGGAAGAGTCAGCTCTCCATAATGTGAAATGGTAAGATAGACCACAGAATAACAATTCAAGTCTGAGAAGAAGCAGGGCAGTAAGTCCTGGGAATGTGTTGTTCAGTTTTGTTATCTACTGACCTTTTTTAACAAAGAAAGTTGTAGCTTTTATTTCTTTGACAACTTGTGTTTTTTAGGCATTACAAGCAGAAGTTTAATGATAATTAATACTGCTTTTATATTTATGTAGGAGTTAAACAAAGCATTCCTTGTCATGAAAAAGGAAAAATGAATGACAGAAATTATAGAAATTCATCTGAGTAGGTACTTCTTCAGGGAAATAATCACTCAGTACAAAATAATATAAGGACTTCGGGGCAAAATATAAAACAAGGTTATCCAGATGTTAACAAGGTGCCAGAAGGAGTCTTGTGTGTAACACAGTTAATTGAAAATAGTTAATTAAAAGTTAACTCAAGGTCATGCAAAATGTGCTATGGCTTCACATGTATGTTTCCAATTGACTCTTCTTGACAGATAGGTACAGAGATCTAAAAGTTTAGTCATTATTTTAAAGAAAATACCATTAAAACCCAGATTTGTTATCTTATTTTTCTTCCTATTTTCTATTAAAAACCTTAATTTTATAATGCTATTTAATCATTTATATTTTAAGAGAGAGGAGTGAGTATTTTTTGTGGTTTAAAGAATAGAAAGGGGAATAGAGAAAAAGAGAGAGTGAATTGCAGCTGAGAGGTAATGCAGAGAGAGGGTTGAGGATGAGTAAAGAAATCAGTTTTCAAATCCTGTAAACAGAACTTGGAGTTCTCTAGGTTTTTGAGTTAAAAACCTGCAGAATGGGCCAGGATCTGATATTCTGCACAGTCTTAGGGCTCAAGGAATTCACTCAGGTCTCATGTCAAAGCTTAACTCTCATGAAATCAGGAATAAAGGTAGAGATTAAAAACACTTCATTCTTACATCTTCCAAATGTTTATATTGGATTAGATAGCACTGCTAGTGAGGTAACACTAGTAATACTACTGCAGGTCTATATGTACATGCAGAAGACAGTCTGGCAGGCTTCTTTGTAGAAATGCATTCAATTAGTTACATACTGGTATCTGTTATTTCTTAACTTCCATTTGATAACAGCGTTTAGCTGTGACGGAAAAAAATTATCCCTCTTTCATGTCGACCATTTTTGGTTTTGTGTTTATACTGCTTATCATTTATGTAAGAAATGTAGTAAGATTGTACTTCTTCACACTGAACTATCTGTAACATTAGAGCCAACACATTTTTTCCAAAGGAGCATTTAGGTATTTTAAGTCTTGACTCAGCCCCCCCCGCCCCGATTTAATTAGTGTATTGGATATCTGCAGCAGCTAACAAACTACATTTGTTCATGTATAACCATATTTTTCTGCTCAATAAACTCAGTGCTCAGACACTTGCTGCACAAACTTTTGGCAACTACTCCACTGCTTGTTTTAGGCTTAGTTCTACCTGCATGACAAGCACAGAGCACCTCCGAGCAGTTCGTGGTTTTTTTGTCGAATATGTGTCAGAAAAATGCTGAAACTCAGGAAAAATAAACCTCCATTGACTCAGAGTTATGGTTGCCCAGAGGTGTCTCACACATCATTGGGACACCAACCAGGGAGACGAACAACTTTTGTAAACCAGGAAATACGTGAATAACCCCAATAAAGACAGCCCCACTCCCTGGAGATGGCAGTCATCGCCAGAAGCACCGTGCCAGGTGCTTTCTCTCTGCTGGGCATAGATGGAATGAACAGTGGGGAAATTAGTTGAAGAAACTTGCTGATACAGTGATTAAGATAAGGGAAATGGGACTTTCGCTTTTAGAGAGGGGACTTTGATCCCATCTGCTTGTTCCCTGCTTCCTCCCCAGTGTGTAATAAAAAGAAAGATGTCTGCATGTCCTGAGAGGCCCAATTCATTTCTTGAGAGTGGTCAGTTCTGTAGTTTGTGTTGGTACAAATCTGCAGGGGGCTGGAAAAGGCTTATGGGTCCCTGCTTCACGGTGAGCAAGGAGAAGTCGTAGTACTAACATGAAACTTGAATTTAGATGTGAAAGAGATGAACGTTCAGGACAAACAAGTGAAGGGCAATCAATGAGAATGGAAGTAATGTTACTCCTGTGCAATAACGATGCTGTGTGGGACAGGCAGGGGCAACTGGGAGTAACTCCAGTGGGCAGGATTTTCCTCAACAAGGGAATGCAATGGAATATCCTCTGTCCTGCACTGTTCACCTCCCATTTCCCAGTGCCCCATAATGACTGCTAATTTACCTGTCACAATGCTTTGGGCAGAATGCAGAAAAGAGCTACACTCACACTGGACCCTTAGCTTTACCTTGCATTTTCTTGTGTTCATGTGTGCCTTCTCCCGAGCCTTGCTAACTGATGGAATGGTGCACAAGGCATCAAGGCAACCCAGAGTCAAAAATAATAGGGGCATACATTTTAGCATAGTCTTCAATTTATTGTTTTGTTTATTTTATTTTATTTTATTTTTGCCCGGAAGAGCATTTCACATTTTGTGCCAAGGTTCCTGCTGGCAGCAGCTGGAGCTGCCAGTCCATGGTGGGCAGCTCAATTGTTACCCTGGCAGGCCAAAGGTCAAGGCTGTGCTGGCCTGTCCTGCTCCCTCTGCTCTGCCAGAGCATGCGGGGAACTGTCACGCTTGTCTGGGGCTGGAGGGCAAAGTCACCGATGAAGTTGTGAGGGAAACTGCAGTCAGGATCTCTGTCACTTACCCTTGTTGGCTGCTTGGATACAGGAACTCTCAGACCATGAGAAACAGCTTGTGTTTCCAAGTAATTTTCTGCATTCCTCATCCATATTTTTGCTATTCCCAAGCAACCACCTCTTTTTGCATTTCATGAAAAGCCGTGGGCAGCTTAAAATGTCCTTTGTCAACTGGCTTATTCTGCAGTTATATTTGCCTACGACAAGGACCAGCCCCACAGTTAATTCCTTCTCTCTGCTTAAGCTGTATCCCTAGCTCAGAGTCCATTATCCATCAGCGCTCCCAGTCCATCCCTCCTTCTCTGCCCCTGACTTGTACCTTTGGCCCGTGCATCCCTCTGTGCCTCGGCCCCTCCTTCCTGCCCAGAGAGGTGGTAGATGCCCCAGTCCTGGAAACATTCAAGGTCAAGTTGGACAGGGCTCTGAGCAACCTGGTCTAGTTGAAGATGTCCCTGCTGATAGCAGGGGGGTTGGACCTGATTACCTTTAAAAGATCCTTTCCAATGCAAACTACTCTATGATTCTATGATTCTTGGGCAATTTTGTGTCTTTCAGAGAAGACAGTGCTGACTCATGCCAATTTCTGGGAAAGACTTATCCAAAGTTTAACAAAAGAATCTGCATCTTCAAAAAGGCGTGTAGGAGAAGTTTGCTAGCAGGTTTTTCTCTGGTTTTTGTCAGTGGTTGGGATTGATTTCAGAGAACGTAAGCACAGGTTAGTCTGAAAAAAAAAAAATCACAGGATATTTTCTTGAGCCATCAAATTACTGCAACAGCTGAAGGTCAGCAAGCCCTCCAGCCCAACACACATGCAGACTTCCTTATCAGGAAAGGTTGGTAAAAATTCTTCTAGGAAGCAAAACATTTCCTTCAGTAATATTTTTGTTAGTGCTAACCTCGAGAAACTATGAAATAGCTAAGGCTGAACAACTGAAATCTCCCTAACTTGTGTAGAGTTTTAGTTTTCACACCTGGTTTACTCCCCAAATTGGGAGCAGGCTTAACATTTGAATTTATTTAATGTTGCTACATTTTCTTCTGAGAGATGGAATCCTGTAGCTACTGTCTTAGTGAAATATGCCCAGGTTAATTTGCTTACTTCAGGGGACTACTCCTCCCCAGGTGGAGGCCTTGAATTTCCTATTGGTGAAGGTCATGACATTCCTGTCAGGCCATTTTCCAACCTGTCAAGGCCCCTCTGAATGGCAGCATGATGATCTGCTATGTCAATGCTCCTGCCAGTTTTGTATTATCTGCAAAGCTGTTGAGGGTCCGCTCTGTCCCATCATACAGATTATTAATGAATGTATGTTGGTACCAGTATTCACCCCTGGGATAAACCATAAGTTACTGTTTCACACTGCTGATCCCAAACCTTTGAAGACAAACAGTTTAGCTTGCTTCAAATCCAACTCACTGTGTACTTACTTAGTACGTACTTTGTAATTTTGTCCATGAAGTTTCTATGGAAGACTGTGCTGAAAGCCTTATTAAAATCAAGCTCTCCCCTTGTTCATTGAGTCTGTCTTCTTGTCATAGAAGGATATAAGGTTCTTTGCCTCCTTCTTAAAAACAGGAGTGATTTTTGTTTTTTTCCCAGTCATCAGGAACCTCTGCCAATAGTTATGACTCTTCAAAAAAGATTGGAAGTGGCCTTAGAGTGGTGCCAGCAGCTCCCTCAACACCCTTAGTATATTCCATAAGGACTCATAGGCCTGTGCGTGTCCAATCTGTGTAGATGCTCCCTAAAGTGATTCTACTCCAAGGAGGGAAAGTCTTTCTTGTTCTGGACTTGTACATGGGTCTCATAACCTGGAATTTCTGGTGGTTCCTCCTGGCCATGAAGGTTGAGGAAAAGGTGACATTGAACGTCATGGATTTATGCACATTCAATAGTAAGCCCAAATTTCCCCTAGTTTTCCTTCTGCGGCTATGACACCTATAAAAGTCTTTCTTGTTGCCCTTCACATCTCTCACCATATTCAATGAGGTGGGCTTTGGTTTGCTATCATCTCTGCATGCTTTGCATGCTCTGCATTCCTCCTGAATGATGTAACACTGCTTCTACCACTCATAGGTTTCTTTTCTGTGTGATCTTATTTAGAAACTCCTTGTTCATCCATCTAATCCTGATGTGTGAAATCCAGGGTGGCTCAAACTCCATTCCCAGGCAGAGCTCCATACATGCTCTCACATACAGGGCAATTTTCACCTCCTTGCTGACGTGGTCTGTCCTTTTTAGAAGACCTATATCCATCCAAGGTAGCCCTCCAGTACTATGAGTTATCCCAACAAGACTCCATGAGCCCAAAGAGATCAAAGCCCCATGATTGCACACAGACCTCTAACTACTTGTATTTCCCCCCACCAGAGCTGCATTAGGGATCAATGAAGTTTTCAGCAGGAGGTACATGAATATCCACCATTTAAGGCAAAAAATGAAGACACCTTAGACTTTAAATTCACTTCTTAAACTCTGAACTAGGAAGTAAATTGCTAAAATGCTGTTAAATTGTGATACTAAGTGGAGGGATCAAGGGTAGTACAGGAAAACAGTGCATTTCCATACCTCAGTTGCTGCCTTGAACTAATTCAAAGTTGGGTGTAAAGGCAGTCAAGGTCTCATTTTGTTTTAGCACCTGCTGGCTGACACTCCTAATAGAGAAGTCATCATGCTTTCACTGGCAATCTCAAAAGGCTGTATCCGGGGAATTATGGATCCAGCCTTTCCACTTGAAGAAATGAGGAGCAGAATATTTACAGAGCAGAGATTTTCTACATTCAAGAAGCCTAAAGCATGTGGTTCATTACAGCTGAATTCCTGGAATAAATTGACAGTATTCCAAACAAGATTTTATCAGCGTCTTTGCAATACATTCCATTTTACTGGCACACTGTTCAAAGGTTTCTATTGCAACTCATATTTAGAAGAGTTACATAAAACTCGATGTAGGAATGAGTGACAAAGGTTTTATTTATTTCATATTATTATCTGTTGACTTTTAAAGACCTAAGTAGCAAGAACAAGTTAAGCAAGAAGTCAATGATTAAACTGACAAAATGAGTATCAACTCTGCTGGTTTAAAAGGTTTTTAGAAAGAATGAAGAATAAAAAAACCAGTTCTCTGAGTTGTAAGTAAATTGAAGTACTAAAATTTTTCTGTTCTGCTTATTTACAGCCTGATATTTACTAATTATCTTCTTTCTCAGGCAGTTTTGTTTTTTTTGTATAATCTTTATTTTTTGAGGAGAAGCATATGATTGGTAAAATTCACCTTTAGATTAACTTTACTACACAGCTAGTTTATGCTTTGTCAAATTTTGCAAAAAGACTTAAGACGATGTTACTTCAGAAGAAATATTTTTGAATATAGGGGGTGTCATGCTATAGCAGTGTCATAAAGGTCTTTCATAGTTTAAGGTCACAGTTCATCACCCACTTGAACAGCAGTTCTGTCACTGAGAAAACAGAAGTTTCCCTGCATTTTCTAACTTGGAGTCATGTCACTTGGACTACATTGAAAGTGATAACAGGTAGGTATACCACTCCTTGGACCTCTCTGGAATGAACTGGATGTGAAGAAACAACAAAAAAATGCAGTTCAGGGTTTATGTACCTTTCCAGGCTGATATCACATAACCAGGAGAAAAATACTTTCTGTTTTGAAAAACTAATGTCACATGCATTTTTTTTTTCTTCTCTATCAAGCTTTTATTTGGCATGCTGCATGTTTAGTGGCTGCACGTTAGTGAGACACATTCTGAAATACAGAATCATCTGCTAGTATTTTGGTAATTTTCATGCATACAGGGGTGCATGAAGGAATCCCTTTCGTTGTTGTGTTTATATGAGGATGACTTTCTGGAACTATAAATTATGTACTGGAAGTAACCAGTTTAATAGTGTTAGAACAGTATGAGTTGCATCAAATAATAACATTATTATTCCATATTTGGTACCTTTGATGCTTCCATCAGCTTCTACTGCTACGTTTATCAGCAGCAGCTGTTATGGGGAAAGACTACTGGAAACAGAATAGGGCATAACTTTTGCCCCTCAGTTGTCAGTGACATTCATTGAATCATACGTAGAGATTCTCTTTCTTTTAAGTAGAAATAACAACACAGACAAACACACGTTTCAGACAAAAAAAAAAAATTTGACACATAAGCTTGCTGCAACTAGGAGTTATTTGTAGTCTTCATGATAACCAGAACAGCAGCTCCCTAGTTATTGATCATAGTCTTGTTTTAATTTTTCACTCAAATTTAAGGGATTAGAAACGGGAGCTTTATTCTCCATGCTACGTGGAGGCTGGTTCGTGTTCCTCATCTACTGGGAATGTTTTTGTTAAGCAGTTCTTCTGTACATCAAAGATGTAGGTAGGAGGGCTCTTGATTCCTACTGGAACCCAGTCCCTTGCTAGTTCCTGCCAGACAAAACAATTAACACCAGGGCTGGCTGCTCGGTCCACTCACTGCTCTGAAGAACTTCCTAGCTGGTATTTCTGTCACTGTAACACCGTCCTTTCCCCATTTGTCATTGTGATAATAACTTTATATGTCCAAGAAATACAGAAATGGCTAAAATTGTCTGGTAAAACACAGAAACTAATCCCACAGGCTCTTGAGGGCTTATTCTACCATGGATCAGCAGCTGAGAAAGGCCCATTTCCAGTTGGATCATGACACATTCTCAGGGTAGGCAACTCCTTTGCTCACAGGAACTACAAGTTTTGGTAGAGGGCTTGTAAATTCAGGGAGTTATAGGCATGGTCCCCCACTAGCTTGATCAAATTTTGAGGAAACCTAGAGGGAAAGGATAGAAATCTCTAATTTGGCTCCATATTTGTGAGGAGCCACGGTGGTGGGAGGGACAATGGCTTATGTTGCTGAGTAGGTGAACTGTCATGTTTGAATTCTTTTTTCCCCTTTTCTGCATAAATTGTCTCATTCTACACATCTACTTAAAGAAACAGTTAAAGCCTAAAATTCATGGATTTTTCAAACTCCCTCCATTGGGAAAGTTTGGCAGGAGGGATCACCAAAGACAAGAAACAGAACTAGACAAATTTCCCATGCACACAACCTATGCTATCACTATTCTCTAGATAACCTGTTGTTGTTATATATTTTTTGTTTTGGGATAAGATGGGAAGATGAAATATATCAGCCAAGTGAGATTTGATATTAATGAGTGATCTGCCAATGCAAATGACTTGTATTTTGGAATATGTCCCAATTTTGGACAAAACCTGTATTCAGATCAAATATTGATAAGTAAAGCTTTTCTTCAGAGTGAGCCCAAGCTAATACTGCTATGAGATAAGTAACCTCGACCTCGTTGGATCCCTTTGTGCAGTGCTTGGGCCCTCCCCTCCCACTTCGGACCGCAACAACCTCTCCATTTCCTGATATGTGTTTAAATTTAATAAACTTTGTAATGCATTTGATTTCTTTCTTCTAAAAAGGGAAGTAATTTGCTTTCAGGATGCAATGATGTAAATGGAAGATTAGGAAAGAAAGAATAATAAACTAATTCTTCCAAAATATATTGTTCAATATCCCCTTAACTTTCTCTTCAACCACTACACTTTTTCTTTGCCTTCATATCCCTTTATTTCCTCAGTACCAACTGTTTTCTAGGTGGAAACCCACAGAATGATCCAACTGACCAGGGCTTTAGTACGTGAAAGTGCTTTTCTGAGTTTGGCGGTATCTCGTCTATTTTAAAGACCCAACATCGTTTTATTTCCAGCCCCTTTCAACATTCCTTAGCTGGGTGGAGTCATGAATACTCCTCAGCTGAACTTGTGACACTCACTTTTTAATATGTCAATATTTTCAGTGCAAACTGGACATTGAGGGGCTAGTCCAGCTGCTGCTCCTCTTGCCTGCCACAAGTGACCATAACCATGGTAATAATTTGTCTAAATTAAGAAACAAGGAAGAATGTACAAAAGCTTTGAGAACTGCTCTACATCAGGGTCTTGAGGCACTAATAGGCTTTAACAGCCCTGATTAGCCTCATCTGGGGCCTCCCACACACTTTGCCTGTGGGCTGAGGATGCTACTTAAACTCAAGCCCAGCCTTCTGCTCCTGGGTTGTGATAAGTTGGCAGTGTGCTTGGTGTTATTGCTTCATATCCTAGCTCAGGAGTGGATTTCTCTCCAGGTAGGCTGTAGATGTTTAGCTGTAGCCTGCATTATCTCCAGTCCTGGCTCTGCTCTGTCTCCTGGAAGGATCTAGTGCTGATGCTGCAAACAGTGTGTCTCCAGCCTGTATCTGGCCCTGCCTCTTCCTGCTGCTCCTGGGTGGCCCCTCATCCTGATTTCCCATGTTGCCTCCTCTAAGGTCTCTTGTTATGGGAACCCTGGCCCCACTCAGGTACTGTGGATTTATCCTCAGCTCTGTTTTAGCCCCTCATGTAACAGACCTGCTCCTGCTCCTCCATGATGTACAGGTGTCTACCTTGCAGAAGGAAGAGGGCAGCTTCCTGCATGATTCCTCGTAGCAGAACCTGATGTTCGCCTTCCTCCTGGATGTGTAGGCAGATGTAATGAGCTTTTCTATCAGCTGCTCAACGTTTGATGTCCCCACTGTTCCCTGGGTGGTCATGGACTTCTTGGGGCAGGGTAAGGAGACTCCCCTAGGCTTTGCTCTGGGTACCTGTCACGGGTCTGATGCCTGCTCTGTAGCTCTTCCTCTCAATAAACAATGAGAGCAGCCATCTGCCTGCAGGGCACGGTAGAGCCTCCTCTAGAACAATAAAGTACAGAACTGAGGGTTTAAAAGGTTAACAGTGACTCTGGTTTGCCAAGCGGCATTAGCAGAGGCTCCTCCTGCACCTCCAGTGGTTTATGCTATCTGTTCATGGATATCTAGACTACATTTCTGCTCCCATCCTGAATTAAATTGTTTCTTGCTAGCTACTCAACTAGTCTTTTCAAATGTTTTTATTTTTTTCCTTGACACTGTGAGAAAAAAGTAGAAGTTTAAAAGTTTGCAGAATTAATTCACTTAGTGTCATTATTTTAACAATTAAAAAAACCCATCTAAAAATATTCTAATATTTACGTATTAGTAATACCTCACTTGTCACATCTGACATTCAGTTTAAGAAAACCACTTAGTAATGAAAGGACAGTGCTTTCATTTACCAGAAAAGATCAACATTTCTTAATAATTTTATCTCTCCAAATATTTATATAAATGAAGGCTAACCCCTATTGAACTAAATCACTACCGTACTGTAAAACATCAAAATGTCAAGAGAAAAAAAAAATTGATAGAATAAAGTATATATTTAGTCCAAGGCCTCTAGTAAAACTTCTTATCAGCTAATACTGTACCAACATGTTTAACTTAAAGCTGTGATATCTCTAGGAACTTTTAGACTTGTAGCCTTTAGCACAGAGTGGGGAAGAGCATGTAATATCTGTGTGGTAATTAAAATCTGAAATAATGAGAGAGAATCTAACATGGAATAGCAGAACTTATTCCTAGAAAAACAGGCAAATGGCAACTGTTTATGGTCAAGTTGTAAACATTTTCTGGGCTGTAACTGATGGTTTGTGCTGAGGCACAAATGGTTCAGATGATCTCTCAGCTGTCTGCAGTACCATTCATTCTGGAAGTTGTGAGAATGGGGAAAAGGTTGTTCTTGGGCACAAGCAGATCTCGGTCGAGACTCATGTCCCTTGGCCTTTGAAACAAACACAGACCCAAGGCCTCTCACTAGTTGTGATTGGTGCAAATCGGACCTTTTGTCATAAATGTCCAGGTGTGTTTCAGCTCCAGGTGCCAGTTAAGAATGCTGATTTACCTTTCAGCCAAACCAGACCTACTCCTTCCTGCAATTCCCACTTGTCCCAACGTATTCCTGGAAATCCCTTGGCCAAGAAGGTATGTTTTTCCACTGGTAAGACACAAGGTTTCTCCCTTTGCATCTTGGGGAACAGAGGAATTAATCCTTGTCCTCAACCTCCCCATGGTAATAAATGCCTAATACAGGAGGGAAACAGCCTCAAGTTGTGCCAGGGGAGGTTTAGACTGGGTTTTAGGGAAACTTTCTTCACCAACAGGATTTTCAAGCATTGGAACAGGTTGCCAGGGGAATTGTTTGAGTAACCATCCCTGGAGGTATTTGGATATGTAGATGTGGCACTTAGAGACATGATTTAGTGGTGGGCTTGGCAGTGCTAATAGTTGGACTCAATGACCCTGAGGGTCTCTTCTAACCTGAATGGTTCTATGGTTGTCATGTGTACAACGCTGCTAGAGCTCTAGGCAACTGGCCGTGAGTAGTCATGAAGTTTTTCATCTGTTGACAAGATTTTCTGTATGGAAAGGAGAAAGTATTGGTTAGTTTTGAGTGTATTGTTTCCTTTTTTTTTTTTTATTTTTTTTTGATGTGTGGTGATGCATTCACTTGGATGTGAAGGGAAGGAAACTGAAGATGAATGCCCAACCTACCTTTTCTTCTTTCCCCCCCCCATCTCCTTCTGTGCTAGATTGTTCCCATCCATACTTTTGATGACAAAGTACTTTATTTCCAGAATTTGTCTTGCTTTTCTATGGCTGAAGCTGTGGAGCTACCTTGTCAGTGAAAGTGTGGGATAGCAATTATTTCTGTGGAGAAAAGAGAGAGTAGCAGGAGGAGGAGCAAATGAGCTCTGGCACAACTCCTCGTTCTTTCATAGAGTGTGGAGTTTATGAAGTGGTATTTTCTAGGCAGACAGAATTCTAGCTTTGATTGTTACCTATATGCCTGGTTTTGTTGCTGAACATGTATTTACACTGATAATGGCATGGATGTACTTCAGAACACATGCTCTTTGTCAGTTACTGAAGTAATAATTACTATGGTCTAGAGAAGTTTTAGGTTTTCAGTTAACTTTCTGAAATGTTAAAAATTTATAGCATGCAAGCTCTATCTTAAAAAAAATATTCCACTTACAAGTAATTGTATTTGAATCTTCTCTCTTCCTCCCCCCAGTGCTGTGCAGGCAGTCTGTCCTAACACTGCAAAAAATATTTGATTTGTTCTAATTCCTTTCTCTTCAATTCTCATTTGTACACGAACTACAATAAATATGAACACCTGGCTTGAACCAGTAATGCCGTATGTCGTTGCTACAGGCAACATCTCCCCTTTTGATCATGTGGATTCTTTCTTTGTTGTTCCAAATAATGTCTTGAAAGTATTGCTTAGTGGACAAAGCACCACTTTGACACTTGCCTTTTTATTATTGTATGAAAGGAAAAATGTTTTCATGTGACTAATTTGTTGGTGAATAGGGGTATTAAATTCTATTTCCTTTGTGGTGAGCTCTTTACTGTCAGACAAAGAGCATCCACACACAGGAAAATGCTTGTTGGGAAAGAACCTTTACGGAAAGTTGATCTCTAGGGACTTCTAAATAGCAACGATCTGGGCCACCAACTGTCTCAGATCAGTTGCAGGAAGCTGAAAAAGAGATTTCAGATCTTCCGAACTAGCCAAGAGACAGAAAACTCCAGCAGACATAATACAACATTTGTTGGACTTCTTGGCTCTGCTTCTGCTTTTTCACCTGATAAGGGACAAAACCCATCACTGGACTCAGGATGACCAAAGATATTATTTTTTTGGCATGTGTTTTCCAGGGACCAACAGAGTGGGCATGTTTGAAGCTCAGGAAACCACCTGTCTCTTGTGGGTAGGCTTGTTTTGGAGGAATTTTCTTATTTGAAAGAATTTTGTCAATTTTGCTAAGCATTAATTTCTCAAACAAAAATCTCTATGTACACAGTAGTGAGATGTCTTTCAGAGAGTCAGAAGTGAGGACTGAGAGAGCCTTAGACTTAAATGTACTTATCATACAGCCAGTGCCTGCTGGAATGATCTATAGGCATAAATCCCCGAAAATAGTACCCCCTTGGGAGTATTAGTGACCAGTGACAGTCTTATGGCATCATTCTCCCATTGATCTCTTTGGAAACCTGTCATACCATGAATGTTTGGCTGGCTACCAGGTGAATGTGTGAGGCACAGAACATGTAAGAAAGAGCCTTTGTTAATTATAGTTTCAAGAGAAGGATAGAAAATTTGAGTTTTCTTGATATAAACTTGAGTTTGAATATACCTTTTTAAAGTATTAGTATTTTCTTTTAAAATGAGGCAGAGTGGGGAGATTTTACTTTACATTTCTCCTGGAGATGACCGTGTTTGCTGCCCAGTGCCTCTCTTTGCTCAAGTAGGAGACACAGCCTGTGCCTCTGCATATTCAGTCTTGCTCAGACAGTGCAAATGTGTAGGGAAGGATGGAGAGCATATACTGGGTAGCAGTCATGAACTCACTTACCATGAGTGATGCCATCAGCTGACAACTCTGGCTGAGATTTGTCTTAATACCACTGCCAGATCAACTCGTCCCCACCAGATATGTTTAGCAATGCAAAACAAGGAATTATTGCCCTTCCTCTGTAGCTGGGATGTTGGAACAGAACAGTTCCAATCAGTTCCACTTTACTTTAAGTTCCTCTTCTGGGTAAGTGGGGATGTAGTAGCTCAAGGTTCCTTTTCTGTCACTTGCAAGAGATCAGCATTTTCAGATGCAGTGCAGCCCACCCAGAATGTGGTTTACCATCTACAAGTTCCATTTTCTTCCCCTTATGCACAAATGGTACATGAGTCAAACAGGTTTAAAGTTAAGGGCCTCACTTTCCTGTCTAAAACTTCATGAAATGAGCCCAAATAAAAAATTATGAAGTTTGTTAGAGATTGTGTCAGGTCCAGGAACCAAATGTTAATGTCCCCACCTCCCTGTGATGCTGTAATTTATAGGCCATTTTGCTTCAATACTCAGCATAATGCTCAGTCCCCCTAAAAAAGTGTAAAGGATACCAGAACGACCTAGAAATCAAGGTGTGTCTTGGAATGACGTCTGGGCTCCCTAGGTGGGTAAGACAAGGGGTCTGAGAATGTCATAAAAATACCCATTTGCAAGAGAAGAGTTATAATCAGCAACAAGGAATTATCACCCCACTATTTGAGTTAGCTTCCCCTCTGCGCCCTATCAGAGTATTAACAAGAATCTCGAATCTCTGTGCTGATGGTCAAGCTGGAATTCACAACATTTGAATACAGCCCATGTTTGGAGAATTTCGCAAAGAGAGAATTGTTAATGAGTAATCGTTGTCCATTGGGGCACTGAGCCAATGAGCCCAAGCTTTGATTCACTGTGTTATCACTACAGCCTTCTGCTAAACCTAAAAAAACAAAACAAAACAAAAATGTTCCTGTGTGAGAATCATTAGGATACTGAACTCAGCACAGAACTGTCTTACATCCTGCCATCTGCAGTCTTCCAGAAAAGAGCAGTAAGTAATAATTCCTTAAACTGATAGCTCTTGTTGTTGTGTAGTATAAAAGCAATTTTCTCACCTGAATTATTTAGTGAATGTCAATGTATTTTTGACCAGAAAAAAAAGATATTTTTAAAGCTCTAGTATTTTATTGAAGAAGAATATAAGGAAAAGTTATTTCATTGACGAAACCATCTCAACAGCAGGAATTCCCCTTGGGAAAAATAGTAAGGTCATGAAAAATAATGACAGTGTTGAAATTTGTCTTTAGAAAGCTGAGTTCTGTGTGTCACTGGAAAAGAAGGAGTAACTTTGATATTGAGTCTTTCCTGCAATGACACTATCTGGTTAATTGTGTGCATTAGCTTAAAAATTATACTTGTTTATTAATTTTTTTAATCCTTTTAGGAACAGACAATATTTTCAATGTGACTAATGGGAGAACAAAGAACAATCCAGAAAAGGGATAGTTTAGTGTAATTTTATGATATTTTTATATTTGGTTAATGTAATTTTTTTCTTTGACAGTTTTGTGTAGAGATTCCAGGTGCATCTTCCAAAGTCCAGGACTTTAGCACTTATATGACATAACTAGCACAAGTAAAAGGGTGTTTCAAATCTCTAGTGATTTCTATTTGAATCCATTGCTAGTTTTTAAGAGTCATTTATCTTCAGAAAACTATAATCATGGCAGAACACATTTGGCTTCTGTTATTTTTATTGCTATTGCTCGTGTTACAGAGAACCTAGAGATCCTAAATTAGATCGGGATTCCACTAGTTTAAATGTGAATCCAAAAATGGTTAGGAATGGAGGGTCTGCAGTTTTATCAGGTGAGATATGAAAAAAATGTTGGAGAAAGGAAAAGAGAGGAATGGTGCCCAGGAGATCATCCCAGGGTCAGTCAGAAGCTGACCCCACTCTTACAAGTTACTTACCTGCCTACAGAAATGCCATTGAAACTTCTCATAGACTTTTAAGTTCTACTTGTGGCTTAGATACTTGGGTTTGCTTCATTTGCCTTATTTTTTTTCCTATGTCTTGTATCCCTTTGCTGCTTTGATTTTATACTCCGTATTAAGAAATCTAACAGAGAATTCCAAACAAACACAGTGACACCAGTCCTGCCCCTGGTTCTCAAACTTGCTTATACTGTTGCTTGCATTTTATGTCAGTTTCTGTGTAGTTGCTTGTGGTGCAATGCTTATCAAAATGACCTAACGGCAATAGGTTAGAAACAGAGAGCACAAATCTCCCTAATGCTTTCATGTCTCTTTGAGATGCTTTAAAACCAGTAAGCAAATAGCCTCTGAAATAACTGAGGCACTGCATTAAATATTCTACAAAAAGGTTATGAGACCACATCAAAAGCCCATGAACTAGATGGGAATCTATCTTCCCATTGATGTTAACAGCGTTTGGATTGAACCATATATTAATGATGTTATTCAAATTTCTCTTTGAGCGATAGGAAGCCAGAAGTGAAAAGAAAAGGACAATATTATGGGACAGAAATGTACGTCAATAATATTGGTGAAAAATTTTGCAAGCGCTTTGATATATCTTCCTTTGCTGAGTAATTGAAATAGATTCAATCATTCTTCTGAAGCGAAACCACACTTAGACTATCCTGGAGCTTTTCTGATGATCAAATGTATTTTTATGTTACTTGAAAGTACAGGGGCATCATGCTTTATTTTCAGTGAGCTCAGTTGATTTAACTTTACTTATTTTACTGAGACTTGGTTTGCTTACACAGAAGTCAGGGAAAGCTTTACTATTGACCATAGCAAGGTCAGAGGTAGTGCACTGATAAGAGTCCACAATGAATCTGAAATCTGCACACCAATGTATATGTGTATACTTATATATATATTTGTACACTCCAAGGAACACATATCCCATAAGAAATATGAATAAACATGCATACATATCCATATAGTGGATAAACAAGCCTCATGAATTATCACATACATGTAAATTTTCTCAGTTAAACATAGAATAGGTAAACATGCATTGATTGACTGTTCTGAAGTATGTTAAATGTAACAAAATTCTACATAATTTGGATTCCTTAACATGCAATTGATGACAATATTCTCAAGCAGTTGGGCATATATTTTACTTTATACATACTGATCTCTGTTTTCCTTTGCTGTATTTTTTGGCCTATGAAAATAATCTCTAAAAGTGGTGGAATAATTACATTTATTTTAAAAGTTGAATAAAATAATTATTTCTAACTTATCCCATACCTCTTATTTTCCCTTGAGGGGCTCTTATTTTGGAGAGACATGATTTCCTGTAGAACTATTACCTTTATTTCAGCTTTAACCTATATGATGCCGAGTGTTTTTTGTTACACCTTAGGATAGAGTATCAGTCAAGTTGGCTAAGGTAGTCTAGATTCATCTTGATAGCAGTAGCTCCAAAGAAGCAGTTCATATAAGAAGACAAGTGTGACATAGAAATACCTATGAATATTTGTTCATACCAAAGATGCCTACAAATACCAAGAAGCTTTCCAGTATTATGTGGTTTGGTTGATAAAGAAATCTGAATTAAGGGACTAGGTTATCGATCCAGTTCATGTAGATTAACTTATTCTGAAAGCTAAGATGACACAGCTTTATGTTATCAGTCAAAAGAACGCCTCAGACTCTCTAGCTTTTGAAGGAACACTTCTGCCAGGCGCTTCCACGCACATGGGCACCCTTTCTCACCCAGCCATGTCTGCAGCAAGTTGGGTGCCTCTGTATGTCAGCTGGGTGTGCCTATCCCACTGGACAGACGGATATCTCAGCTCTGTGGCAGTTGCAGCCAGTTGGGACCACAGTTGTTTAACCTCAGTAAGAGTCCGGGGGGATGAGTTTGAGAAGAGGTTAATGATGGAGTGTGCTTTGTGGAACCAGCTTTTTGGAAGGCGGGCTACCCCTGAGTCTGTGATGCCTTGTGACACTGATCTATAGTGACCTACACTATTTCCCAGAATTAAAAAATGTGTGGAGTAAGAGTTGCTTAAATGCTCTGTATTGTGTACCTAGTGTAGGTCTGAAAGTTGGAAATCAGTATCTGCTGCTTTTAAATATGCATGAAATTAATTCTCTGGATAAATCTAAGACAGGTTAGATAGCTCACTGCAGGCTGGACTCAGGAGCAAATGAAAGCAAAATGTCAATCAGGAGTTAATGAAGAGTTTGGTGTTCAGGGAAATTTACAGTAGCAAAAGTACATGCAATGGAAAATATATTTCCAGCCTTTTTAATGGTGATCATGTCTTGTGCCTTGCAGAAATCCCACGAAGGTAGGAGTAATCTCTTCCATGAAATTCAGTAAAGGGTCTACATCAGCTGAATATATTAAAGAAAATACAGTATTAAAAAAGGTAGGAAGTGTAAAATCATCATGAACATTTGGTTTGAACCGAATTCATCCAGACCAAAATTATAGTGGCGGGAAGGGTAGAGTTACAAAACCTGTGCACTGTCCTAGTGCACTGCGGGTTTTGAAAAACGTGTCCTCAAGATTTTTGTTATATATATGGTAATATTAATAACACCAGGGATTTGTGTGTGTGTATGCAAAGAATAAAAGATTCTAAGAAGTCTGTCTTTAGGTTAATGTATATAATGTATAACTATATAATGTATAATTAAATAATGACATGTTAAAAAATGGAATAGCCTCAAAGAAAAAAGATAGATGTTTATAGACATCAAAGAGATTGTAAAAGCACAGACACTTCGTAAGCATTTAAAAATATAGCTTGCCTGCTTTCTTCTTTATTTGCAGTACAAACTAGAAGGATGCAGGATATATACCTTACATGCTAAGAAGCTATGAATTGAAAGTCTGACCATATACTGACAGTAAGTACTTTTAAATGGATGTCTTCTTGGGACTATCTTTAAAGTATTTTGATGTAACTTCCAACATTCCCTAAGACGATAAGCCCTAGGCTCTGTATGAACGTATAGACATTCACAATCCCAATGCTGACATGTTAGATGCTGCAGTGTTAGGTCCTCAGATAGGGTCTGAGGAGGAAACACGAGAGGTAGTAACAGTGATGGAACATAGACTTTTGTGTCTGGCTGCAGGGAGAGCTAATCCTGCAAGGAACTCTAAGGGATGAACTTCCAAGGCTGTAAGGAAAATATTGAAGTGTTTGCACATGAGGAGGAGGTGGTGAGGGCCCCTCTTCTCTGGTCTTCAACAAGAAAATCCAGAGAAATATTCACTAGCCCTCTGAAGCTGCATCAGTTTGATGTTTCCCTTATTGACTGTTACAGGGGTCCTGACTGTCCTGCCATCTTCTCCCATTCCAGAACACTTGTAATGGAATGTAAGCAGAATCCCATCCCAAGGGTTTTTCATAGGCAGCTCATGAGAAAACTATCAGGAATTGTAGGAACTTTGCAGCCATGTGGGCAGCCCTACCTCTTGAGTCCAACAGACATCTTCCCTGGCAAATGTGGCAACAAGGCAGTAAAATAGTTGAAAGTAAACGTGGACCTACTGGGGTAGCTGGACTGGTTGTCAAACCCCATCGAAGATACAAGGAGTTTTTTTGCTGTTGCAAAACTGTGTTTCTGTGTTAGATGCGAGACTGTGTGTTTACATGTTGTTTGCCACAAGAACCCTATCTGGTCTGTAATACAAGTAGCTTTTGACATTTCTGAGTAAACTGTTTAAATTATCTGTGGGCAGACATTTAAAATGCATCTGTCTAATTAGAGGGCCTTTGTTTATGTTAAGAAAGAACTTAATGAATCCTTAGGGACAAATCTGAATATAATTACAGAGTGTGCTTGCCAGTCTCAGAAGCTACTTCCCAGTCTGCTCAGCACTGGGGCCTCCTGCAGCATTCACGTTTTTGTCTGATGACTTCATTTCTGCTTGAGAAACATGCTGGGCTCTCACTGGGAAGCAGACTGGGCTGTGACTTTCAAATGCTTTCAAATGACTTTTAGTTAGTGGAAATGCAGTCCCAGGGACAGTCTCACGGGAATAAAACCAAATAAAGAATTAAGGCAATAAAACAAAGCAAAACAGTTTTCTGTCAACGTTATGCAGAATGCTGTTGGTGTCTGTATAAGCTTTTGAGGTATCTTGTTGTTGGAGCTGTATGTTCTCCTGTTGCCAATGGTCCTGCCTCAAATGCAATCTGGAATTGCCACCCACATGAGCCAGGCTGGGGTAAGGTTGCCTCTTGCACGCCTTCCTCCTGGATGAGGTGCTGCTCTAGCTTCTGCTCAAGAAGGAGGCAATGACAAGTCTCTTGCCTCTATTTTAATAGCCTAGCATTTGGAACTGGGGGCGGATGGCCTGGGTAAAGTGCCACTGTCAGCCTTAGGAGAAGAAAGCTGCCCCATCTGACCTGCCAGTGACTGGGCACAAGCATCTCCCAGCCTCCACAAGTGCGAGTTATGTGCTGCTTGAGACCAGAGAGGGAGTTGGATGGTTGAGCTTGGTTATCAGAGCAAGGATTTGCTTTCTGTGTTTGCCACCATTTGTCTTGTTCAGAGAGTAATTACTGAAGGCAAGAAAAAGAGCTGGTCACTGGAGAGTCAAGTCAAGTTTCCTGGCTATATTCTTCTGATCTAGCCATAAACTTCATTTTTCCTGTAAGTGACAGCAATGAAATGATGGAAGAGTGATGAAAAAATAATGCAAACAGTTGGTATTCCATGGAAGGGGGGCTGGGAAGCATGACCTCAGCAGGTCATGCCAGTGTTTCATTCAGTGAATATCTGAATACGTTTGAGCATAAATGGCCATTAGTTTAAAATGAACAGCAGAAGGATGGCAAATAAAACATGCCAAAACAAGAAAAAACAAATAAGCTGGACGCAGCATTTTATTTAAAGGCTGAATTAGGTACTGTAACTTCAAGCCACTGTTTGTTAGAACAAATATTGAAATAACCTCTTGAATTCTGCCTTATACTAGGTACACAAAACTAAGTTATCTTGTTTAAAATATTCTTTTTGCTTTATATGTTTCAGGGTCTCCTTTCAATCTATTTTTAATCAGTATATTCCTCCTGAACTGAAGAATAAATGGGATCTGAAATGAATTTAATTGGACATCATCAGCTAGCCACTGCTGATGGATTCCCTCTTACTGAAGGTCCTCATTTGTTTGGTAAGTCACCAAATTAGGTTGAAATAGCAAGCTGTCCTTTACTCAGAAACCTAGAAAAAAATGAAATTTCAAGTCAAGGACATGTGAGTGACATGTACCTATCTTCTTGAATCTTCAGTACTTATGAAAGGAATAACAAACAATGGTTCTGTGGTGTTAATGTAATCCTGCACACTGTTGCTCTCATCACTGCTCATAGCAGAGCCTGTAGTTTGTTTTTGTAACACTCTTCTAATACTGGAAACTATTCAGCAAAAACAGACCTTTGCATGCAGGCTGTTGCCTTCATGCAAGTCATTTAAATCAAGCTGAGCAGATCTATTTCCAGTTAATTTGTAATAAAATTATCCTGCAATGTATTTGCATTGCCATATTATACAAATGTATGAAAATAATTTCACTTAAAATATTTGTCTTAAGACTTTTAAAACCTTATCCTATTAACTTCAGTGCACAAGAAAATTTTTAAAGCAGGCTGGAAAATTCTCCTTGCTCCAGTTCCACTGAATTTTTCAAGGCTAAGCATAGGTTTTTTACTGAATGAAAAATTCTTGGTCAATATTTTATGAGCTTGAGGAAGCTGTTTTCTGATATATGTGCAGCTAAGAAAAGAAAAAAAAAAAGACAATAATACATTTTTTAGCTTTTTGTGTGCTTTTTTTAGCTTTTTGTGTTTTCCTTGATAACTTGAAATATTGAGAGCCTCACACATGTTGTGAGATACCCAGAATGCTGCAACACTTCAGAAATTTCCAGTCCAAATAAGACCAGAATTCTGCATTTTTGAATGCTGAAGAATTGAAAACATTGTAGTTTGACCTGTCTGAAACAAGAACAGAGGCTGGGGCATGGAAGGACTCTGATACACAGAGCCACTCTGGCTGCAGAGCTCTCTGTAGTCGGGAACATCTCTCAAAGGCAGAGCACTTGCAGTCTTCTGGCTCCAGACAGCTAAGCTAAAGCAGTATCGCTTTATAGTGTGCTACTGTTTTTTTATCCCTCTGTGTTGGTGTTGGGTGAGAGAAATGTTTTGGAGTTGTTAAAAAAGTATATGCAGATAGCTAAAACTTTTCCTTGATACCTGTTAATTCTGATGTCAGACTACGATATACAAAGAGGAGAATGCCAAATTTTATGTCCACTCATCATTTTAAAACTCCTGCATAACTGAACTACTTCAAATTTTAATCAAAATTACCACCAATATCTACTTTTTTGCTAATTATTACTTTTAAATTATTATTTCTGATGATCAGGTAGCTTGAAAATACAAGGAAAAATCTTAATGTGTAAAATATTTTCCCTCCATGGTGAAATCTTACAAATTGAGAGGCTTTCTGAAGAGGGATTGTGTCTCCCATAATAGTTACGCAGAGCTTAGCACGACGGAGATTTAATTCAAACCGACATTTCTGTAACAGAAAGAAATAATGTATTAGGGGTTGAACCAGGGGGACCATTAGGAAGGAGACACGGGACACCTGCTGCGTTTTGCTTAAGCTGACCTTTGTTTCGTGAGGTGTCACTCTAATGAGGTGTCTCTCTAGTGTGGCGTCTGTTTTGCTTTTAGAGCTGGGAAAAAACCCCACCAGAAATAACACGCAACAGAGTCCACAGAGAAAGTTACTCATTGTGAAAATGTGACTCTTCTCTTCAAAAGGCTTGTAGGAAATGGTTTTGCCTCTCAATTTTATATTTGTAAATTGTTTACTTTTTTTTTTGACATTCAGTTTTGGCAGGAAGTGACTTGTGAACCCAAGGAAACAGGAAGGTTTTCTTTCAGATGACCCTTAGAATACACAATTCTCTCGGGGATTTCTCACACATCACAGCTCTCAATAAGTTAAAAATTGCTAGCTTACAAACATTCATTAGCCTTTTTACAAATCAGACTCCTTTTTTTGGAAGACATATACTCTCATTCTGTGGAAAAAAACCTTGGAAATGTATTTTCTTTTCATCATGCTTCACTCGGTCTCTTGGGAGTGTCCTTAGACCTTCAAAAACAACTCTAATTTCATTTCCAAACTTTAGTGTCAGGTTCAGGTCTTTCAAAAGAAATGTTGTCAGTTGTGAGTTGCTTGTGCTGTGAGCCTCATCACCGTGGTCATTCCAGGGCACTTCTACATACTTAGTCTCAAGATTTCTAGTTGCAGTAGGTTTCAGAAGAGCTTAAAGAAAAAAAAAAATGTTTTTCTACCTTTCAGTAGTTGGAAATTACATGTTGTTATTATAACAGTATATATCTGAGGTAAAGTGTCTCTGTATGTTTTGGAGTTATTGTGTTCCAAGTATAGGTTTTCACTTCTGTAGTTAGGAGTCCCTGAATAAAGGGTCTCAAAGTGCAAATGAGGAAGAATCTTTAACCTAGTAGAAGTCATTCTCTTCCACACCATCTTCCTGGAAAACTACTTCTCTTTTTCTAAATCCCTACTCAAGTGATTGAGAAACATCGTAGTTCTCGTTACAGAAAATACATCTTTGAAGAAGTGGCCACGACCAGATTCATAATATGATATGACCTCTATAGTATTGGCATGCAAGATCAACTTTATCTTTCTTGCAACTCTGGTTGTCCCAGTGAGGAAAAGGGACTCTTGACAAACAGAAAACCCAGAGGTGTATGAGTCTCCATGGGACCCTTCCCTGAGACTCTTCCTTTCCTGAAACTGTTTTTATTTCACGAGCCCCATTGGACTGAACAGGGTCAGTTCTGTGAAGAATAGTCCAGTTTCTAAGGAAAAGTGACACAACCACCAACCCACATTTTTTACCCTCTGTATTTTGGGACCGAAATCCTGGTCCCTTTTAAAATCTTTGGAAGCTTTCTAGTTCATTTCAGAGCCATGAATTTAGTCTGTGGACACTTCTACCATGACAGACATAGACTGCTCTGAGCTTCTCTGCTTTGCTCCAACTTGACTGGACACAAGCTGTGACCATGAACCTGCTGAGGGGCATTAGCAGAGCTCTGAGACAAGCCTTGCTCAAGGCTTCACAATTCATCTGGGACAGGAAGACTGTTGCAAAAAGGTATTTGGTAACATCTTTCAATCACCTTTTAAAGTTTTTCATACTAGGGACAGTACATGTTTTAAATACTGTATCTCCATTACCTTATTTCTTCCAATGGTCATCACTTGTCCTTTTTCGCAAGAGACTGAACTAATTTCCAGACCACAAAAATCTCTCCTTTGAATCTTAAATGTGAAGGGTAAGCTTATATATTTATATGTCGTCTGAATTATATACTGCATTTGACTCAAACTGTCATCTCCATGGTAAATAAGTAGCAGGCCTCTAAAGCAAGGGCTCCATTCTATTTTCTGTGAAAGCCCCTTATGCAGAAATTATTAGTATGCAAGATATAAAGTGTAAAACTTCAGATATCAGTAATAGGGTTATTTCTAAGAAGCTGAAACAATAATTTAGTAATATTAGCCCTTTAATTTGAATGAAGACCATTTTTGGATGGCCTGAAAATAATTTCTTGTAGTGTGACATTAAAATAAAACAAGACAAGAAATACCACCCTCATTATACATGTTCCTGGTAAGAAAGAAATTTTTTGGGTGAATGATTGCTCTTAAAAGCTGCCTTGAAATGGATAAGGAAGAATAAGAAAAGAAAAAGTTACATGTAACAAAGGGAAAAGAAAGCAATGCATCAAAACTTCTAAATGAAAGAACAACACAATGCCATTGAAAATTGTCATGGGCATAGAACAGTGCCTTAGAGGATATTGAAAGGCTGACTCCTTTTAGATAAATCTGCATTTGTTTCTGGTTATGCTTTCTTAGTTTTTTTTAAGGTAGCAGGGTCAAGTGTCCAAACTGATTAAACAGTTTCCAGATAATAAGATATGTTAAATAACTACTTGTCTTTAGCACCATCTGGCAGATGATGCAACATCTGGCTTCATCCCTGCAGAGAAGATAATTAGGCTCATAGCTGACTCCAAATCAAAAGGAAACAAACCAACACAAATTAAAACAGAAAATCTTGTATGCATAATAATTATGAAAAGAGCAAAACCACAAAGAGTGGCAATATGAGAAAAAAAAATTATGAGAAGGACAGATTGTATGGGACTTTGACAAATTTGTTGTCAAAGGGCTTTGTCTGTGTCCACTGCAGGGGATTTGGAACTGGATGATCTTTAAGGTCCCTTCCAACTCAAACCATTCTATCTGTTCATACAGATGTGTCCAGTATGGCCAGAGCACTTTGGCATTTTTTTGAGAAGGCAAAATTTTCTGTGCTTAACATCAGTTAATGCAGCCAACTAAAGCACACTTCCTGTGCTGTTGGGGTGGTTAATCTATTGCACAACTGACCTTCTCGAATATTTTTTGATAGAAAATTTTGTTGTAACTAAACCAGAATAGGTACAACATTACAATGGCTAGGCTACTAGGAGGCATCCCATGGAAGGGTAACCAGATTTTATCCAGGTAAATCCACACTGGGAACGGACATTGTTTCAGACGTTTACAAACAAGTTTCTCCATAATGAAGTTAATCAGTAAACTATATAACCTCTGGTCTGTGTCACTCCTTTCTAATCTTAAAGAAAGTTCTCACAGTAAAGAAGGCAGCGGGATACAAACAAAGCAGAATTGCATAGTCTTTAGGAGGAAAAAAAGAAAAAGAGAGGGAAGGGAAGACTGGGCACCTTAAGGAGAGTATTTTGCTTCAAGAAATGGTCAGATTGAGCACAGCCTGAGGTAGGATATTGCCGTGTTCTTGCTTGGATGTTTTTGCCACCTATTCTTGCACTCTTCCTTGAAACTGTAGGATGCTAGAAGGTTTTTATAAATCAAGTGATTTTTAAAATATATGCAAATAATTTGCCTGAAATTAAATCAGGATTTTGTTAATGGCTGTGCCATGGTTTCCAAATTACTTAATCTTGAATATTGCTACTTTCTTATGTTCCTTCATGAATATCAAAGGTGAGCCAGAGGTTCATATTTTAAACCCGCCTAGAATTCTATTCCCTTCAATTAACTTTGTATTAGTGGAACAATAATGTTTACATTATTGATCTCACTGTAATTTCTGTAATATTCTGCATAAAACCACCTTTAGCCTATACAAAACCTCAGTATAATTCTGAAAACTGAGAACACTTTCTTTAGTTCCTACAACGAAAATTACCTTTCATTTCTACAAGTCAAATATTTTTTCAAGTTTTATGTAAAATATTCAGTGTAAACTTTAAAGTAACAAACCCAAAACTCTTCAAGGCATTTCAGTTGCAAGTGGAAAAAATATTTGTAAAAGAATGATCACATCTGTGTGAAGGTTTTTAATAAGTTTCCCATATTTCTGTAAAATGTTTTTATAGAAAAACATCTATTTGCAAAACATAATCTGAAAGATCTGCAGCTGCCAGTAACATCATATTTGTGTGCAATTTAGTCTTTCCTTAAAAATGTAAAAGGTATGCTTCCAAAAAGAAAAACAGATAAATGTTTGAAATTAGCTAAGACCACACAGACATAAAATGTCGGTGCAGTCCAGTGAGTTCATTTGTGATTTCACTTTCACTGCTTAAACTACTGCAACTCCAATGATTTTACTGGGTTGGTTTTGCTTAAGTCTCATGAGGCAAGTCCATCGGGGACTTCTACTGACATGTATCTGGAGAAAAGCTCATGTACGTTTCACTTGGCAAGATAAGATTATTTTTCTTTTGTGATAAGAAATTATTTGGTCTAGATACTCCTGTACAGGCCTACAGCTATATCATGTTCAGGTCTACTTAAACCAAACTACAAAAATACCCCAAAAAAACAACCAAACAAAAACAAACAAACAAACAAATAAACCCAAACCACCCTCAGAACTTTAAGCTAAAGTGGGAAACCCCACGTAGTTGCAACCTCATTATCTTTAAAAGTCATACTGGACTCTGAGCATTTCCCAGAGTTTTAGCTGTAAGTCTGTTTTACATAAAATAAGACCATGTTCTTCAGTCTCTCTCAACCCTATTCTGTTCTTCCTTTTCCCTTACATTGCTCTGAGCATGGAATCAGTTCAGCTAGATTTTTTAACTGTGTTTGAAACAGACTTTTGAGGATTCCCCGCCCCCCCATATTTTGCTTCATGCATTAAGACTCATATTTTTTTGTTTTCTTTTGAAGTGGAGTAGAATTAATGATTGCGAAGACTTTTCCAAATATATCTGTAACCCAAATGGCTCTACAGTGGCTTAAATAAACATCCATTATTGTCTCAGGATGTGCTGCAGTTGTTTGCCAGTCCTGAGTTCTTTAACTAGCCCTGAGATTTTTGCTGTGAAAGGAACGTTGCCTTCTCTTCTTGCTCTTTCAGGGCAGTTCAGGGTGCTGGTATACAGCTTTTTTGAAGTTTCTTGTGGATGGCAGAAAGTTAAAAATCAACTGTTTCTTTCGTTTCATTTTGGGATTGTCCCACTTTCCTTTAGCCAAGACAATCAACTAAGTAATTATGAACTAGCAAATGACACCTCAGGTTTCCATGGTGAACAGATTCCAAAAAGAGTCTGAATGATTGTGTACCCCATCATTAACCCCAGTTTCTGTACCTGAAGTACCCTGACCAGTCTTAATGAACATCAGTCTCAACAAATGGTAAATATAATTCAAAACCCACCCACTCACTATACCTACACCAGGCATCAAATCATTGTTCTCACCCTTTACCTGTTTTGTCACCACTGTGGCTGGCAGATATCAGTGACAGTTTGCAATTGAAGCATGAAGACATAACTTCATTTTCAAGCTCTTTCCTAGAGTCCCAGGTGCCCTCAGTATGTCTATATTGTTTGTTTAATTGTCCTAAACTTGGGTTTGGGGAGTGCCTTCTGCTACTCTGCATCTGCCACTGTATTACTTGGGGCACTGGCCTCTTCCAAATGCAACCATATTTAAACTAATTTTTAGTAATAGATGGCACCATTATTCTTATTCAGTTTGTGTCACATTTTTCCAGACATACATCTTGCGGCTTATTCTGGTACTGGGATCTCAACATTTGCTATTGGCAAAGATGCACTGTGGGCAATACAGTGACCACACAGACCCGAAACACTTGCATGGCTTCTGCAGCATGATAAAGTAGAAAGGGCAGAAGGTTGCAGAGCAAGAGCGTGAGACCTTGAAAGTGAAAAAGTAGGTGAAATAAAAAGGTTAGTTTCTGGCACTAACTGAAGTGAGACAAAGGAGAAGGAAGGATCCCCCTACTATAGATTTTAATTATTTTTGTTGTTAAAGATGTTCCCTCTTCTTAACTGTTAGCATGTCTTCATTGTTTCTGATTTCTCAGAAGTGAAGGACACTTGCCCAGGACCAGTTCTGTGTCAGCAAAAATGTTTTGGAGTTCTTCTGAAGCACTGTTAAGTGATGGTCACCAAAGAATATTAATCTAAGATTTCCTTGTAAATATTGCTGTTGACTCAAATAAAAGTGGACCGTTCATCTTCCTGGAAATATCCACTATTTTTCTCAGACTCTCTTCTTGGAACTATTAAAGGAGTTGAGTCAATGGCTTCATGAAACAGCAAGATGAGGCTTTCTCCAACAGAAAGTATGAAGTACTTTGCAATAACTTTTAAAATCTGCTTTTCAGCTTTTTGACATGGGCTTGATTGTAACTACACCACCCAGGGACTGCTAGATGTTGTTGTATCTGTAGTACAGAAAAAAAAATGAGATCTGAGTTATTCACAATTTTAAATGTGCAATTTAATGAGCAAAGCTAAGGTAGCCTCCAGATACTGTGTTGATCCTGGCAGGAAAGGTTGCCACTCCTTTTACCACTACGAGGTCTGTTGTTGGCCTGGATGTGACTGATGCTGGCTTATAGAGCTGCTTCCTACGAGGAAAGCACTGAATGGCACAGGCTTGTAGGGGCTGGGGACCAGGCTGCAGGGGCTGGCTGGAAGCTGGATGATGAGAAGACTGCATTTCACCTCTTATATTAGGAATATCTTCCCTGTTCCTTCATGGTAACTTGACTTTCATTTTTCAGACCCTTCTTGAAGTTTTATTTCATGGTTTTAGTCTTCTAATTAAACCTCACCTTTGTAATTTTTCCCTAGTGCAATTTTTCTGTCATGAATTAAATAGCAATTAATATGATGTTTGAGTCTTTATCTAGCTTTCAAGGATGGCATAGGATTTTTGGCATTTGTTTGGATTTCTTCTATCCTGCTGTAAGACCTAATATGGGTTGCTAGCTTCTCTGAGGTGTGGATGGGTCTTTCTTTTAAACTGAACAGTTATATGATTACCTGCACAATATTTTTCACGTTTTTTTTAATGTCAGTGCTAGTGCCAGACATTTCCACCAAAGATAGAGTGACTGAAAATGATTAAGTTATTTTTAAAACATCTTGCAGTGTATTTGCATAGCCAGTCTGAGCTCAGATAATGCAATCTTTATGTTTGTGCCCCGTTTTTGAGATAGATGCCTGGAATGGAAACTTCTCTGATAATGACAGTTTCATGGTAGTAATAGAAATTGGTTTGGCATTATTATTTTCCAGGTATCTTTTCAGAACCAATGAGTTCTCCAATGCAAGAGGCAGATGTGTCACCTTATGCACAGTACAACAGTGTGCCATTTCCCCAAGTTCAGCCTCAGATTTCATCACCGCCTTACTACTCCAACCTGGGCTTCTACCCTCCACAGCATGAGGAATGGTATTCCCCGGG
The DNA here is from genome assembly GCA_013396735.1 of Grallaria varia. Lineage (NCBI taxonomy): Eukaryota > Metazoa > Chordata > Aves > Passeriformes > Formicariidae > Grallaria > Grallaria varia. Next base: position 458,188 of record VWZG01011437.1, read on the forward strand.
GATGTACGAACTCAGGAGATTACCCTCAGAGACCTTTTTCACAAGGGAGACAGAGATAATGGATATCCCTGCAGCCAAAAAGCCTAGACTGGGTCACTCTACAGGAAGAGTTAAAGGAGAAGAGCTCTGTGTGGTCTGCGGTGACAAAGCCTCTGGGTACCACTACAATGCCCTCACTTGCGAAGGGTGCAAAGGTAGGATGAAATCAGTTACAGAATACAATTCAGCTAATAAGCACAGTGGTTTCTGAGTACTTTTTTTTACCTTCTTACTAATTTTATCCAAGTCATGAAGCATTTTAGAAATCTGCATTTGGATCTTGTGTACCCTATTCTGTATTTTCCCCAAGACAGATAGGCAGTGTCTTCTACCACTGTTGTGATAATACAGCACACTAGGTCAACCAGTAGCTCTTGGTAAACTAAAAAAAAATCTTCTGCATGAAGCCTGGCAGCCTGGCTCTGCTGCCCAAGAAGGCTGCCCCTGCTGTTCCCTGCGGAAAGAACCACACCCATGGAGGCCTCTGAAAGTTCAGCGGTAGGCTGCCCCAGAAACAGCTGTAAAACCAGCCCAAGTACCTTCTGTAGTGTGCACTGAAAGGAAGTGAAAGCTTGTCAGCCCCTACCTGCAGCCCCCAGGTCCCAAAGGATAAGGTGGGTGTCTTCAGGTTTGTGAAATGAGGGGATTTCCAGTTCTAGACTTTCTTCTCGGGATAGCCCCAGTCTCCAGGGAGAGAGCTTCTTCAGGAATCAGGTGTTATCTGTAGGACAAACATCTTGCTTCTCAGGAGGACAGTATTCACATGTTGGTATCAGGATAAGTGGGATATAGAAAATCATTGCCCTTATTGGAAACATGATTGCCAGATATTTTCGCAGGGAGGGACCAAAAGTTGTGCCAATTATTATACCTGAAGGTGACAGGGCGGAGGTACATTACAGCCAGAAATACAGTGCCCCAGTTTTTTGTTCTGTGAATAGATGTCATTATAATTTCTCTTCTATGGATAAAAGCTAAGGCATGGACAGTACTAAAGCACTAAAATATCTTAATGTGGAATTCACTGTCACAGAGAATGGACCTTGAACTATTTTTGGGCTTTTGCTTTATCTATCACAAAATCATTTGTGAGGAAACAACACTAATCAACCACTCTAAACATGAATACAGTCAAGGGTCACATAGTAACCCTCAGTAATTCCAATAAAGAAGAGATTTATTTCTTTCTGATGTCCATAGGAATAGATTCTAAGTCAAAAATTATGAATTAACTCATACAAATGCTATCATTGTAAATGAGATTAAACTCAATTTTGATGTGTAGATTCCAAGTAATGATACATTTATTCTGATAGTAATACTGTTTATTAACTTCATTATTAAATGTCTTAGCAACTTTCCACAGACTTTCTTCTCCAAAGAAATTTGTAAAGAATGTTCATGAGAGAGAGGTGAAAACCACCAGGCAAATATTCAGACTAAAACCCATGCTGAAAGGAGATATGTGTCCACCTCCCTGCTGAGTCAGTTTGAATCACTCTGTGTAACCCTAATTTTACTGCTTAATTGGGATAATCTATTTTATGTTTTCGCTCTGTTTCATGACTGTAACATCAATTACAAAGAACAGCACCCTTGATCAAAGACAGTAAAAGTTGAATTATTTAAAGATAATGCATTCTGCTTCCACAATAAACTTTAGAGGTGATTAAAGTACTAGCTGATTCAGTAAAACAATGTGCTGAGGGCAGTAGTTCTGTTTGACAGGGTGAAGCAGATACTATGTTTTCTAGGCCTTGATTATTCTTGTGTATCTGTGGAATTTTTCACCTGGGTATACATTACCTTCAAAGCATGGGGACCAAAATTAAGTTCAGTACTTCAGTTGCTCTCTTATCAGTGCAGTAGAAGAACTGCCTCATGTGCTTGTGTCTCACACCCAAGTATGAGATTAGCCCTTCTTTGGCAGCAAGACTGTTAATTCATGCTCAGTGTGTGTCCAAAATAGTATGCAGATCCCTTTCTGCCAGACTGGTGCTCACCTTGCAGCATCCCTGCTCTATTGATGCTGTGGACGTTCTTTTCCAAAGGGAGAGGATTTGCACATATTTTTATGGGATTCAATACTCTGTGATGAATAAGTTAATTATTTTAAAAAAAATTCTTTCTTGGGTAATGCATTCAGCAACACTTTCCATTCTTTTTTTTGTATTCTTTCTTAGGCAGAAGGAAAAATATTAAGATCTTATTTATTGACTCTCATGAGAATGTTCATCTGAAGATATTGGTGGGAGTATACACATATATATTTTAATACATTAATACAATGCATTTAATACATTAATCCATTAGCAAATATGTATGAACTATTTTGTTAATATTTTACATAACATTTACAGTACAAAGAAACAATACAGTGTGCTTAAACCTGCTACTGTAAAGGCCATTTCTGAGAACCTCTGCAGGCAAACATCAAAGATGTTCTGGTGTATCTTCAGCCTGTATAGAGATACTGGGTTTTAAAGGCCACTTCCAGATGTTACAGAACAAGTGTGACGTAGTGTTGTGCTTGTTTAATAAAGCCACAGAATAAGTTCTGCTGAAAGAAAAGGTGCCCATCTTTAAGGTCCCTTCCACCCCAAACCATTCTAGGACTCTGTGAAAAGCTAGTTGTGCATTCCCCCATTGCATGCTTGCAGCATGAGTTTTTGCGGTATTCAAGTTACTCCTGTACTGCTTGATGTCTCCCACACCAGAATGAGAATTCTTCTTGCAAAGAAGGGCCCTGCTTTAATCTTCTCCTCACTAACACCCACCACGTGGGCATGGGGACAAGGAATGCCGGAAGATGTCTAGATTGTCTGACAGAGCAGAGCAGGAGCTTTGTTAGCAATTGTGAACTTCAAAAACTTTTACATTTAAAACTGATCAGGCTGGCAAACAGATATTTCTAAAGTTTTCATCTATGCTTTTTACAGCTGTCCTCCTTCAACTTTCATAATTTCCATAAGAAAAAAAACAGCGTCAGTAATGTTGGAGCAGCTCTACCATAATTAATCATATTCATGACTATCTAAGAGAACAAAGAAAAATCAACATTTCCAGCCAATATGAGCTTTTTGTAATTTGGCAAGATCAGATAGAAGTTAGACTGTGCCAGAAAAACCTTCATTTTTGGGGTTACTATCTCTTTGCTAGTTCAACATATGCCATTTCTGACTTACTTTTAAATTTTAGTAAAACTCCTTCTGTTATAGAAAGTCACACATTAAGTATTCCAGGCAGTTTAAATTCATTTTGAATTAGTAGCGAATAACAAATATATGTAATTTTCATTCATAACAGAAGCTAATTTCAAAATTAATTATGAAGGAGACTCTTCAAGAAGACAATGATTTGAGTCACTTCACAATAAAATTGAAGCAAGAGTAGTGTTAAAACTACTTTTTGCCAAAAAAATTATTTCAGTTTTCATTTCACATAATGTCACTTTTCCAAAACCTTGCATACCCTAAAAAAATTCATTTACTAAAGTTCTTCTTCTTTGTTCCCCCATTAAGAAGCAAATGCACACCTTGCGGATAGGTTGAGTGATAAAGTCATCGATCAGTCTTAGAATGTCATAAATATTTGTGCAAACCTTTTCAATATTTACTGCTAATTAATGTGTTGTAAATTGCAGGATTTAAAGTTAACAAAATTCATAAATTATATAAAGTAGACACAGTTGCCTTTAACTGACAGTGAGAATCTACAGCTTAAATCCAGTCCTTTTTCTCCCGTCCCTGACCAGAAAATGGTAATGTATTAAAACCATGTGAATGATGAATAAAAATAATGGCTGGGGACTGCTGGAGGTTCTAAGTAATCTGCATTTCAAAAGAGACTGATGCCAGTCAACTGTGTTTATTTGAAAAGCAGCCAATAAAACAGACAGTGTGGAAGAGATTTCAAGCAGGAATTATTGCAGATTCAGAGAAATGCCAGATATTTTTGTGACCAGGTAGTGAATTGTTTTACTGGTTGCTACGCACTGGTGCTTGGAAGAGATTATACAACCACAAAAACACGGATCGAATTCGGAAAATTGTCATCTGACAGTGTCAAAATCATCATGTCTTCTGTTATCTTGCTTAGATTCAGTGGGATGGTAACTGAGCTGTATGCATTCTGCAAGAACATGAACAAATCCTTCAGGTTCACATCCAAATTTGCCTTATGATTTCAATATGGGAGATTGGGTCTTATCTAGTGCTTCTCTTAGTGCATCGAAGTGCCACATTGGAAAACAATGAGGTTATTGTGCCAGCCAGTGGCGATAAGAAAGCAAAAGGTTTTTGAACAGCTCTGGTTAATGTAAATTTACACAGAGCTCTAGTCTGAAGCACAATATAAATCACTGTGCCAGCAGAAGCTCCCAGGAGTTTATTTCAGAACTTGCCCACATATGAGAAGGAAAACTGATTCTCTCTGTATCTGATGCTAAATAGTCTCTGCCATAGGAAGGACAATGTAAAAAGATTGTGATGGTGCAGTGAGTCACCCTTAAAATTCAGGAAACATTGACAGCAAAGACTGACTGTGCAGGTGAAATTGGGTGACAGCTTAACTCATCAAGGGGACAATATTTAGTGAGTAAGGCTGGAGTACCTTGTAAACAGGGGAGGAGGCCATATGTACAATTGGCAGATACAATGCAGCTTCCTTATTAAATTTGGGAGTTGGGGAGCAGACCAGTATGTGGAGCTCCTGTTACTCCCAGGAACTGGGGGAAGAGTGATGAGTTACTCAACTTCTTTCCTACATATCCTGTACCTCAAGAGACTTCATAGATTAATGTTTTGGGTTTTTCCACTGGCTATTTGTATGGAATCACCCTATGGCTCTAGGGCTGGCGCTCAACCCTTTTCTGGCAGGTTTCAGATTTGGGTCTGAGTTTTCACAATATTCACAATTCTGGGACCTGACTATGGGTTAATGTCTAATGTTTGGGCCCATGATTTATTAGATTATTTTATATATGGCTTTGATACCATTGTCAATACAAATGTCAAGAGTGCAGTCATCCAGGCACTGAAAGAAACTTGCGGCGTGGCAGAACTCATGTCATTCAGAAAATCCAGTACAGATGGAGTTGCTCTTCAACTTGATAAATTTGTCTCTTTGAGTGTTTTCTTTCATCCATGTCACTTCTGTGTTGTGCAGGCTTCTTCAGAAGAAGTATCACAAAAAATGCAGTATACAAGTGTAAAAATGGAGGAAACTGCGAGATGGACATGTACATGAGGAGAAAATGCCAGGAGTGCCGTCTGAGGAAATGCAAGCAGATGGGCATGTTGGCTGAATGTATGTATACAGGTATTTGCATCATATAGTCAGAGTGTGCATCAAATACTGTATTTGCTTAATTGCTCTGGTTTTAATAATAAAATTACAGAATATGTCATTTGGCAGGTGGAAGGTGTATTAAAGATGTTGCTGCACCTGTGCATCAAATCCTGTTGAAAAAGAAAAATGCACTTAAAAACAATGGGATTTTGTTCGTACTCAGGGGTGCAAGGGTGTAGGAGGTGAACAAATGGTGAAGGAGGGGCTGTCCTGCATTAGATGACAGCTATGAGTCTGAGTGAGAAGGAAAAGCAGCCAGAGGAAGCAAGTCTCCTCACTCCTGGGAGACTCCCCAGGAGTTAAGAGTTTGCAGTGTTGGGGAAACCAGAGCAAGAAAGTCCTGGTGCTTTTCTTTCCTCCTTTTTCTGGGGCTCTCGCTGTCTATTTCTTGCTGGCCAAGTCCAAATTTTGGCACACAAACAATGCCATTTTCAAGAAAAAAACAAGAGTGTTGCTAGCAGGAAGTTTCTGTGGACTTGCCAAATATACGTTTCCCAGACCTCACCCAGCAATCAGGCAAAGCCTGCTAAGGGCTAGCCCTTTTTTATGGTCTCATTAGCTTTACTCATGACACTATAGATTTTCCTGCCTTCATACAGGCACATAGGTAAAACTGTCTCCAGAAATGAACCTGATGTATTTTAATAATGTTTCATATTAAAGTAAATATTCTATTCAGGCTGACAGTTTATAGACTTTATTGAGCTTCAAACTGGATAACAGGCTTGTTGGAGTGCAACGCTGAACACATTTAAAACTCCTTTCTGAGTTATTGCACTATTTTTGCAATCTTGTTCCTGAAAACAGTCTGTAAACATCTGCTCTTCTGCCTTCCATGAATAGGACTACAATTTATTTTTCTTGATGGCTCCAATCACTTTAGCATACACGTATGTGTGAAACCAATTTAGGTTCATACAGGAAATTAATCTACTTGGAATTTTTAATATATTTCTATCCTTCAATCTGATCAGAAGATGCTATATTAACTGTTGGTTATGTGAGAAACAATATGCTCCATCAATATTTGGAAGGTGTTTCCAGCATAATGTAATTAATCTTTCATTCTGCAAATTGAACAGGCTGCAAAGATCCTGAGATATGACATATTCTCGTGCAATACATAAATATATGAGCAGACACCACTGTGATGACAGAACTCAATATGTCAGAGTAAAATAGCTCCCCTGTGGAGCTGATCCCTGATCCATTGTTCCAAAATTTTGAAGATTCAAAATAGCTTGAGTCACTCAGTGTGACAAAAGAAACAACCTATTTCTGAGATAAAACAGGTCAGCGTAAATAATACTGACTGAGACCACATGAAACTTTTATACTGGCCTATCATTTTCACAAAGTGGCATATGTGAAATAAAAGCCAGTGAGTGCCGCTGCCATCTGACTCTCTCTCTGCAATGGAAACACAGGGTATCTTGTGTTGCTCATGACTTAACCATAAGCGTTGCTCTAATGCACTGCAATGAGGATGTTTGGCAAGGCACTATTTAATGGCTTCTAAGTAGGAGTGTGCTGCATAATTGCTTTTAGTTCAAGGCAATCCAAGACAGTAAAACATGAAACTTCTAGCAGTGTCGAACATTTATGTGAAAAAATATGACTAGGAAATAAAAGGTTACCTTGAACTTTGTTTTACTTGCGCTTTTTGTAGGATGGTAATCACAAGTTCTGTGGATTCTTTTTTCCCTCTGAACAAGGAGGTAAAGTATTATAAATATTTATGGCACAGCTACTCGACAATCCTACTCCTGCCCTTTATACACAAAGAACAGACAGACTAAAATTGCTACCCATCAATTTCAGCATTTTGTTGTCATTCCAATCTAAATTGCAAGTTTCTTGGGTGAAATGTCTACCTGGGGAATACCCAGGTTCTGCCACTCTTCCTAGAATTTAATACCCATTGAAATCTAGATATCTCTGAGGTGAAACGTAAAGCCCTATTCACACGTGAGTTTTTCAGCTGGCTTAAATGAAGCCAGAATAAGATGTCAAGGTAATAGTCAGTAGCAAGGAAGCATGAGAAAAATCTATCTTAATGCTTAAGGCAAATGAAAAGCCAGTCTTCCCTAGGAAGGCAGTAGACCAGATCCTAAGCTGGTGGAAAACAGCACAAGCCCATTAACACTACCAAAGGATACACTGAATAATTTAGAAAAAGAAATCTATGGTGCTGTGTGGCACCACAAATTACATGGCTTGATACCAGTTATTATCTCCATCATTCCTATTCCCTTCTTTCAAGGTATTATTTGCAGGTCTTATTTTAATCATGTAAATTTCCTCTTCTCTCAGCGGTTCAGGTAGGTTATTTTATATAGGGATTAAACAGGAAATTAAAAACATTCACAACGAAATTCACTGTTTTCATGGTATCTTCCTTCACATCATATACTCACTGAATGAGCTTCTTTTCCTGCTCTGCATTTTCAAAGGTGAAGAATGCGAAGGATACTTGAAAGGAGCAAAGAAAGAAAGAAAGTCACAAGCTGATAGGTTTATTTTTAGATGAATACTTAGCTGTTTACTTGTTCATTTGTTCTTTCTGACTGCCTTCCACAGGTTGTATTGGGTATCTATTGTCCCTTCCTTCTGTTACCACAAGCAAATTGACTATTTTTATGGCATCCACACAAGGATGGCCCTCGGCTCGAAATATTGAAATGTAGCCTAGAACAAAACCCACAAAAAACCACCCCAAACCATAAATGCAAAAATCTTTTCATTAAGGCAAGTGAAACCCTACAATAAATCCAGAGTTTTATATAGTCCTCTAATACAATGAAAAGCAACATAACAAGACCAGCTGGGTACCATTTTAAATAAATACATTTAAAAGGTATATTTGCTGGCCTGAGTTACTTCTTAGTCTTCATATTTAGCTGTTGGTCTATCTGTATAATGACACAGCAGTGGCTAAACCCCTGGAATCCACTCTTCTGAGCGGGCTTTCTGTCTGAAACTTCTGCACAACAGACGTAATATTGCTTAAATATTGAAAACATCCAATGCCCTTTGTGTAAAAACAGATGTACCTGGATTACTGTTGTGAATCAGATGAGGAATGAACTTTTGTTGGCAGTCTTCCAATTGTTCCTTTTTATTGCACTTGGGTTCAGGTCTTGGAGCACAGGAAGGGTTGAGTCCAGCTCGCTCACATGACTAATTGGTTTTCTCTCTGTAAGAATAGATTGGAGCTGGTCCAAAGCAAGACCCCTGACATGCTCATTGTGTGGATGCTGGGTCACCAGAAACAATTGTTTTGCTCTGCAGATGAGCTCCATCTGGGCAAGACTACTCATTAGTGTGTACCTAGCGTGCCTCATTAGACTCATATCTAAAGATAATGACACATTCAGGAAATTATCTGCACAGGTAAATGGGTTTGTTAGTGTAAAGGGCATTCACAGGCATGCTTATGTACCTGAGGCATATATAAATCAAATTGCTTTGTGTTGGATTACGTGTTCTAGGTCTATTAACAGAGATACAATGCAAGTCAAAAAGGCTACGGAAAAATGTGAAGCAGCTCCCAGATCAGGCAGTCAGTGAAGATAATGATGGCCATGATGTGAAACAAGTAACATCTACAACTAAAATATATAGGGTAAGAGAATTCTTGTAATATTTTGTGCTGTACTGGTGGTTTTTGTTAAATGTGTCTAGTACAGTGAATATAGAGTATTGAAAACTCCCTGGAGCTGTCTGTATTGATTAAAACTCCATTTTCCACCAAGCCAAGGAAGTACCTTGAGTGTAGAAGTGGTTCTGATACTTTAAGTTGAAACTCTGTGTATGCTGTAAAGCATCTATAAAATCCATAGAGTGCTTTTTCTGTGGTAGGTATGTCAGGCATGTATCACATATGGTGATGTGCGATAATAAAGCTTGAACATACCTAGCTGTTTGTTAAACATTTCTTTATTTCCAATAATTAACTACACAACTGTTTAAGAGCATTGTACACCTGTGCTCTGTACACTTCTATAAAAATCTCAGTGACAAACAAACCTCTTATCTGCCTGGTCTCCAAGTGTGAAAAATGGAAGTATGGTTTTTGCCTAAAGCAAGAGGTGCTAGATCATTTCTATGACTGCATTTTATGATGGGACCATTTTGTTGGTTTTTTTTTTTGCCAGTGTAGGAGAAAGTAGAGTTTACCCCAGAACAGCAGAACCTTCTTGATTATATAATGGATTCATACAGTAAGCAACAAATACCACAGGAGGTGTCAAAAAAACTAGTAAGTATATTGATGAATTTATTTTTGAGACGCAGATAATGAAGCCGAGGATTACACTGCAAAAAATATTTGTGGTCAGCATGAGCAGGTGTAGTAAGTAGTAGAGCAAACTATGGGTAAAAGCTTACAGTTAAAGTTATGCTGCAAGTGGGGCAGAATTTTTCCTATTCCTTTGACACTTAGACCATATCTTTACCAACCTTAAATGTTAAGAAAAAGCTTTCAACTCTAGAATAACATTTTTATGCTCAAATGTAACCTTGGTTGGCTGGAACTTTGTTTTTTGCATTGTCATTATAGGCAGTGATTTGAGTTTGACTTGCAGTCAAGCTTCCTTTCTATAAAGACACCAGCCTGGAAGATTGAAAATATTTAATTTTTTTGAACACACATTTTTGTTTCATCCTTTCTTCTTTTCTTTTCCTCTATACCTTTTAGAAATTGCATTTTCCTTTAAAAATGCCCAGTTTTTGTTATAGGATGGAAAAAAAGCTGGGAAACAGGGAGAAGAGGAAAAAAATGTGTTTAAAAGAGATACGTTTTTTATAAAACCATAATGTTCCATCTTATAAAACCTCAAAAACCCAAATAAATTTAAAACCGAAACAACTGTAGAAATTAATTTGCTAAGTCAAGGGTGTTGAAAACTAAAATGAAGACACTCGCAGGGGGAGGATAAGCCTTAATTAACTTGTGGAACTTGTTTCTGTGGGAGACTGAGGAGGTAAAAAAACCACACATATTGTTAAAAGAAACAGACTAATTTATAACAAGGCTTTTCACTAAATATGGTAGACACAGAATTCTAGTTCAGTAAGTGCCTAAATCATTGCCAGACATGACATTAAAAGTAAGATGCATTCCAGGCAAAAAGATACTCCTACTTCTTTTACTTCTTACATTACCTTCCTAAATACTTGGGTTTGACAATCATTGGAGACAAATTACAGTGTAAGATGGAATCCTTGCCTGGTCCTGTCTAACAGTTCTTTTATTTTATGCTTTTATATATGAAATGTCAGTGAAAATGAGAAGATATCTTTGTTTGTTTGCTTTTTAACAGTTAAACGAGGAATTCAGCGCTGAAGGAAATTTCCTGATTTTAACAGAAATGGCTACCAGTCATGTACAGGTTCTTGTGGAATTCACTAAAAAACTACCAGGTACATCTGGTGTGTTTGGGCAAATTTTGTTTTATTGCAAAGTTTACGTGCCTTTCAGTGGCCATTTGGCAATTGTGTGTATTTTGAAGACTACATGAAAATGCCTTCCCCTTCTACACATTATTCAGAACTATCTGAAGAAAAGGTTCTTTGTGCTCAGAAGAATAATATGCTCAATAATTCAAAATCTGCTGCCCTGAGATGGGGCACTCTTATTGACAAAGAAAATGCTCAGATATGGGATTGCGTCTCTAGAGATATTTTATTTTCATATATTGCTGTAATGCCAAATAGCCTGCCTCTTATTACCACTAACACTTCCACACTCTGCTTCATGCTCTTTGCTGCCTTTCTAGCAATGCCTCTAGGTCATAACATCCACTGAATTATGAGTCCATCATGAGAACTTCCCCTCATTAGTGGCTCCAACATTTATGGTCATTGCACTGTGTGTTATTGACAAGCACTGAAAATCTGAGTTTATCATCAGTATTTTTTGACTTCCAAGTGATGTTACCTCAATACAGAACACTAGGCATGGTAGAGATTGCCTTTAATTAATAACACAGCTGTACAAAACCATGATTTTTGAGGTCCTTCCTCTGTCTCACAGGCTTGCTTTAAAGCCTAGTACTGCAGTTGTTACTATATTTTTTTATAATAACTGGGATACTGGCTTGCAGGAAATGAAGAAGGGAGGAGAATTGTAATTGAAAGTGAAATGCATATTTAAAACATATCAGGAAGCCCCTATGTATATTAGTCCAAAGGCAAGGTAGAATATTTAAAATTAGCTACTTCAAATGCTGATTTTGCCATCACAGCATGGAAAGGACTGAAAGCAGCATGGCAGTGGGAAAGGCATATAGAGAGCTCTGGTGGAAACATGACACAATATATTAGGGAACAGGATCAGGCTAGACAAAATTCTATTGATTATATTATGCCACTAGATTTCGTTTATCATGTTCCTCTAAAAGTACCATGAACACTGAAACATGTGTAATCCTCATAAAACTTGATGATGTTCAAATCTGTGTCATTTTCTGGAATCTGGATTTCAATTTATGCAGCATTTGGCAGCCCTACTGACACCAACATCAAGGTTACGCAGATGTGTGACACCTCATGGGCGAGAATTTCAGGACTGAAAGAAGTGGAAACTTTTACCATTGCTGCCTGACTTACCTCTAACGTCTCCCCAGGTTTCCAAACCCTTGATCATGAAGACCAGATTGCTTTGCTGAAGGGCTCGGCAGTAGAAGCCATGTTCCTCCGTTCAGCTGAGATCTTCAGTAGGAAACTTCCTACAGGACATACCGTCCTTTTAGAAGAAAGAATTCGCAACAGTGGTAAGTATCTTGTTTAATGAGGAAAAAACAAACCACACTGTTACACTTCCATGTCAGTATTTGGCCCTTGGAAAGCCAGTAAAATTATTAGCACTGACACAGATTTATCTGAATGTTGTCCTTTATATTAACTAGAATAAATCTAACTCAGCCTTGAGTCTAAAGCTCATAAGGTTTCTTTATAAATACATTGCAAGTATTATGTATAATGCTATATCAAATAAACCCAGTGCATGTCTCCAGTGATAGGCATGAAAGAATGATGAAGAAAAAATATCACTGTTTCAAATTGTTCACATAAAATATCGGTATTTATACTTTCAAAAGCAATCACTATAAGAAGGAAAGAAAAAATGATTTTGGGACATTGCTGGAGATGACTGAAGGGAAGCACTTATTCTTAGGGTCAGTTTGGTAAAATTAAATGACACTGTGCAAGGTGCATAGAAAAATGATAAACATGGCATGTTCTCAGTATGTTTTCTGCTTCATAAGGTCCATCACAGGCTTAGTGACTGATAAATTTCACTGGTTCTAGAAATAAATCCTAATAAGTATGAAAAGCCAAATGGTTCTAGATGCTGTTTGTTTCTTAAAGAAGGCAAAGTTGTGTTTTGCCTTATTATGCATACTTTGTGCTCCACCAATGCAATATTGAATGTTTTGCCTTTTTCTGTATCGGCCAGCAAGTTTTATCCAACCTTCATCCACCTATCATTGAAAATTCAAACCACAGAATCACAGAATATGCCAACAATTCCAAATCAGAGTCAGCCTATAGATTCTTGCTTCTGACTTTCCTTTTTAAGGATCAGAAAGAGATGAGACAGAAGACCATGTAACCTCAGTACTAGTCATCAAAATAGGCTTAAATTCAGTTCTGAAGCTCTGAATCAGAAAGTACTACTTACGTATGCAAAATTAAACCAATACTTATATATTTGAAACACTGAAAAGGAGTTAGCAAACTTGAGAATAATTCATTTGCTGAAGGAATGTATTATTTTGGCCTAGCACACTCATTTCTAGGTTAATATTAAGTAGGTTTTTTGTTTGGTTTTTTTTTTTGGTTTTCTTGATTATAAGAGGGTACTCTTTGATGGACTGGAAATTATGACTTCCAGAGTGATATGAATAGCTTCTTGTCCTGGTCCTGGAGGCAGAGAAGTATGCCAGGAAGGCCAGAGATATTTTTTTATTGGATTATAACCTACATCTTTGATAAAAATAGGTCTTAGGGAAATTAATCCATATGGCTACAAGATTACTGAAAGCTTCTCTCCTCTAATCTATACAGTGAGTATCAACCTTCTTGTTCAAGATATCAACTGTTCATAAAAAAACCCCAGAAGCAGAGGAAATACTTTAATCCAGACCATTACATAAGCCATTATATCATACCAATAATTTTTCCTTAGTCATAATTTTTAAATATCCTGTCAATTCATTGCAACTGCTGAATCCAGATAAGATGCAATATTATTTTTTGCAAGTTTGTACAAGACTTAAGGATAACACTTAAAATCATAACATAACTAGTTGTATTCTGCATTAGTATTATTTACCTGTGATGAAGCAGATTTAAAAAATACCATTTTGTGTAGAAGAAAATTTCAAGACAAGTAACAATTTCAAAGGTGGTAGTTTTATTTTAAAGGAAAATTTCCTGTGACAGTAAACAACAAAAGCAGCTTGTAAATCTTTGCATTTGTAGCACTGTTAACTTAATTGTGGCTACTGAACCTGTTTAAATTAATAAAACTTTAAAATAGTTTTAAAATACCTACTACTTATCTTTGTGGCTTAAATCCTCATCATTTTCAGGTGTCACAATTTTAAACAAAATGAAAGGAACGCATCCAAATTCTTCTGTTATCATTGTTTACACATATGGCTTTCAAAAATATTAAGTATTGTATATTAAAAATATTAAATATGCATGTCATAGGACTCAACACCAGTTCTAAGTTGAATAGTAGCCTGTACCAAATGTGATATTGGGGTAGATAGGTAAGCAGCCTTAGCTAGTAAGGACAAAAGCTACTAAAAGCTGCCGCTGGCCATTATCATGTTATAGACTAGTCCAAGAGATAAGACTGTCCAGAAGAGATTAAACCCCTTTTTTAACATACACCTCGCTGGAAAAAACAACAAAAAAAAAAACCAAAACAAACAAACAAACAAACCCCCCCAAAAAACCACAAAAAAACCCTAAATGCAGCAAACTAAAACCTACAGAGACAATGGAGAGCTGCAGAAGAAATTCAGTGATGGTTGAGTGAGAGTTAAAAAATTTAGTTTATAGGTAAAAAACAGAGAAAGAGTATCAAGATTATTCATGGCTCCTAGTGAGGTCCTAAACACTGTCATGGCAGCAGCTATAAATTATTGCTGTTAGAACTTCTGTCTGCATATTTTTTGGTGCAGACAAATGTCCTATTGTCAAGCCTTGATGCCTCTATCCATAAAATCAGGGAGGGTGATGGTGATCCTTGCTTAAAGTCACAAGCTGTCCAGATTTCTGTCACCTGCCACAACGTTCACTTTGAAGCTGCTCTCATCTATTAATATTTATGTCTTCCCCAGTTTGATTGTGTGGGAAGGTCTGTTGGGTTTTTTTCTGATAAAAAAGTCTGAGATCTGGTGGTGATGACCTTTCAGCACTATGAGCGTTCATTTTCATTCTCATGCTGATGAGGTGTATTTTTATTTCTTAACTTGTGCATATTGCTCAAGTCCTGCTGCATTTCAGAGACTGTCTTTGTGCCTTGATGGTCTTTCTCCATAAGATGTTTTGGAAATTATTACTTTAGCTGCTCCTGTGGCTGAAATCCTCTCCTACTCACTCTGATATTGAGATTTAATGAGAAATACAGAAATTTTATTTAATGTATTGAGAATTTGTTCTACTTACTCATATTATTTGATTCTTCACTATGTATAAACCACATTGTGATTGACTTATTCTGTGAAAGGCTGACATCCTAGTAACTTAATGCTTAGGTTTTTTCTGGTTTTTTGAAAGCAAATTCTCCCCATTATTGAGCAGTACAGTATTTTTAAAAAATGTTGAGATACTGATTTTTTTCTGTGAGCATTTGTAGTTTGTTTTCCTAAAGATAAGAGCTTTTAGTGGCCATGAAGATACACAGATTTTTATTTCATCATTTTATTCTACCGAGCTGTTCAATGTATTTGAGTATTGGGAAATAAGATAATGTCTGATATTGACAGAAATTGAAGAATCTGGACACAAATTTTATGTAGGCAGCAGGACATCTTTGAAATACACTGTTGTGATCCTGGATGGGTTACAGGTTCTGAAGTGCAGTCAGACACAAGAAAAAAAGAAGAAATAGCCACACTTTCAAAGCACTGGCAAGAGGCCACCTTTTGCCACTGAATGTGGGATACAAAACTCCCATTAATTTAGGCAAGAGACTCCTGCAACCCAAGGCAAAATCTGGTATCAGAACAATGGATACCTAATCACTTCCATTGCCTTTGGGTGTTATCATTTAGTTATTGGTACTGGGTAATGCTGGTGCTTCAAATCCCCATCATATTGGAGTTTGTGCAGAGAAACAAAATTAATTTATCGTCCCTGATGAGTCCAAGGTGTCTAACCTTCAAAACAACCATATGCATCCTCATGGAAAGAGACACTCACCATACTGTGAATCAACTCAAAACTGGTCCACTGCCTAAAACATGTAGAAATTAGGACCACTCTAAGTAGCAGAATATAGCAAAGAGCTTTTCTGTTTGCACACTTTTCCTGCACAATTTACCACACCGAGTTAGCCAGTGCTGTGTTCCTGAATTGCAAATAAAATTGCTGAAAATGCTTAAATCATATCTGCACAGTAGATTTATACCCATGAAAACAAGAACAGATGTCAGGGACTCAATCTCTTTTCTTCTGTGTAAGGGTGCTTCTCCAGACCAAAAACTTATTTAGACTCTACCTAGAAGACTAGCTCAAGGCAGTGCGGATGCTGCTGCTGTGTGCCACATCACGTTTCTTTCCTGACTGTGGGCACTCAGGCCACTGCCAAAGGATGGTACGTGGCAATGTTATTTGCACCCTCTTTGAAGGTTTGGTTGGTTTTTTTTTCAAACCAAGGTTTCTTTGCTTGCAATGATGACTTCACAGAAGTCCTATGGATTGCTTTAAAGAATATGGAGTTTTGATAGCCTGATTGTGAGTTCTCCCTGACACATGCTAACTTCTCATTTAAGTTGGCCCTTTAATGCTTACAAGATGAAGACAGAAGAGAGGTCATGTGCACATGCTCTGGTGTGTCTCCTCTGCTGGCTAGATTTTCCCGTTTGGCATTCAGCGTTGATGGAATGAATTTGATCAGTGTTTAAAGGGTCAGTGATGCATTTGAATAGCTCAGAAGGGAGAGCTAATAAGCAGCATGGAAAGTAGTTCTGGTAGATAAAACACTGTGCAAGATAAAATGTAAGTTTGCAAGTAATTAAAATATTTTATTTGCATAAAGCAGTTGCTAATATATGCTTGGTTTCATATCCACTGCCACCTCAATGTTTATCAGGAAAAAAGATCTCTTTATCTATATTAATAACACAGTGCTAGTTACTGTTAATTAGTACTTACTCTCAAGCTTTCTTCTTGCAACATATTAATTATTCAGTTTTATCAAACAGACAAAATAGAGAATACTGTTTCAAAAAGCTGGCAATACTGACTTGATATTACAGTAAAAACACCTATTCCATGATTACATTAATTAGATAATAATTTATGGCCTGAAACTGCAAACCTTATGAAAGCATCAGTCATCTTACCTTTAGTGAAATCATAACAACAAAACCCCAAAAAAGGCAAGGTCTAAAGCACTGCTGTGTCTTAAGCTATAGATAGGGATGAAATTACCCAAGCAAGGGGTGCTGAATGAATAATGGTCATGGGTTTAAATCTGCTCTAATCTGATGCTGCAAGGCTGTACTCAGTAAAGCTCATGTTTCCAATTGACTACACGTGGGTTTACTCATGCATTAACATGGAGAAATCAATCAAATGACCTGCTTTGTCTTCTGCAGAGATTGAGTTGGGCTGGTAGTTGGGTAGGGATCTCTGTAATTCAGAATGATGCCCAATGAACTATGAAGGATGAGCATGTTCTTATGGCCATAATGCTGCACGAAGCAAGGTTTTTGAAACCTTTTTGAAAAAAAGTTAGGAAGGAGGTACTGTTAGCACTGACCAGGAGGCTCTGCCTGCCTGCCACAGCGTTGTGCAGGCCTCTTGGCTAATCTAAATAGAGAGGGTTAGACAGATCTAACTTTTCTGTTCTTATTGAGGCCAGAAATACAACTTTACCTATTTGATTTTTTTTTCACTTTGGGGATATGACCTGTAACAGTGGCATTG
Organism: Grallaria varia; assembly: GCA_013396735.1. Classification (NCBI taxonomy): domain Eukaryota; kingdom Metazoa; phylum Chordata; class Aves; order Passeriformes; family Formicariidae; genus Grallaria; species Grallaria varia. The sequence goes on from VWZG01011437.1 coordinate 475,753, forward strand.
GGAAAGCCATGTTATACATGTCTTCTCTAGTGTTTCCTGTTGCAAGCACCAAATCACCTTTAATTCTTGTTCTGATCGTGTGAATAGAAGTGACAACATCTTGTATAGTAGCTAAGAAAAAAGAAATTAAGAACTATACACATCTGTTTCCTGTGTTTCCTGGTTTTTTTTCTTTCTGGTGGAGTTTATTAAATACAAACCGAAGCAATTTCAATCACATTAGAAAACAGCCCCCTCTTGTGATGGAAGCGTAATTTGCGTAACATGCAGACAGGATGATGAAGTAACTGGGAAACCGCAGCACAGATGGGATGATGGCAAAACTAGTAACTAATAAAAAATTCCATTATCTTAGTCTCAGAATTGCTCATTTTGCATGGTTTTGTTAATAATTGTCTTGTGGCATATATCAGTTTAAAGATTTCAAAGTTCTGTTTTCTTTAGTAAAAGTCAAAAGTTAAATCAGTTGCATTGCTGAAACACCCCTATTTACTCCCTTTCGTGTCTTCTGTTTTTATTTCTCTGTTTGGAGCACAGTAGTGCAGAGAAGTTCTCTGCAGTAATTTCACTTGTTTCCACATCTATACTCATTTTTTACTTCACCCATCCATACCTTAGATTCTTAGTGTTAGCTTACAAGCTTTCTGGGGCAGAGATTGTTTTACTACATGCTTATGCAGTGTTTAGACCAGTGACGACCTGAATTAATTACTCCACACCCTGTCCACCAGCATAATTTTCATCCTACTTCTGCTATATTGACAGCAGGACTTGATGAGTTTGTGGACAGCAAAACAATGAATTCATCCAGCTGAAAGCTAGCCTGACCTCCAAAATTAAAACAACAAAAAACAAACAAATGAACAAACACAACAAAAAGAAGGAAAAAATCAGACTATGAATATGAGAAACAAATTATGGGAGTCTCAGTCACAGCCCACTTCATCCCATTTCTTGTCTGCTGCCAAGACGATTGTGCTCTGGGGCACAATACCTTCTGAAAATATCAAGTTTGTCTTGGACTTTTCTCATGTCATTGCTGAGTTATTAATATTCATAGAAGGAATTTATTTGCTCTGCTTTATGGCTCAGCTAGACTTACTTTTCTTCCTGTTTCTAGTTTCATGCAAACTTTAATACTTTGGTGTGCCATAGGTATGTGTTACTTACATATTGTAAAGAACTTCGGCATTAAAACCGCCTAGGAGAGAGACAGGAGGTTCCCCAAAAGATAGCAATAACTAGTGTTCAAAATTTTAAATAGTTAATGCTTATGACTAACAACATAAACCTCACAGAACATTAGGTTCTATGACTACTGTCAGCCCTAGCTGTGTTACTAACTTCTACAGGATGAGCTGACCTGCATCATATATATCTGCTTAATCAACTTAGACTCAATGGTGTTGCACTTGTCATAAAAGTAAGATTTGTGGCTTGTAATCTTAAGAGAAAATAGGTTGCTCATGTCATGTGTTTAAACACGACTCAGCCATAAAACAAACTACACCCTGCAAGACCATTCTTTCACTGTTGGGACACGTAACTATTCCACTGGTTGAAGTAAATTCACTGTCACAGCAAATGTGACTGTTTCATAGTTAAGTGACTTCATGTTTCCTTTCTCTGAGTTCCACCTGCTGAGTTTCATTTTGAATTTGCCCTCCTGGAGGCACTCCAAACCTCACCAATCCTGGACTTCATCATCGTATTGTACTCAACACTCAAACTTGCATTTTCATGTGGTTTCCACACCACTTTATAAAGATCTCTCCTAGAATAGCTCAAAATTAAGAGTAAAACTACAAGAGATCCTATGGCACTCGTCTGTGGGAACAGAGGAGGTTTTCATCCTTTCAGCCAAGGAAGGCCAAAAGGCTCTTGTTGCAGAACCACTGGTTTGGATGTCTACACTTCATTGGTGCCATCATTTCAGAGTTGCAAGCAGCTGCTGTCAATAGTATCTGCTCTGAGTGACTCATATATCATTTAAAAAAAAATAACTTATGTCATAGGACCTACTTCTCATTTACACCAAAGAGCAGAATGGAGTATATCTGTATTTTAGTGCTAAGTAAGAGCATTGTGACCTGATGACAAAGTCAGTAAGAGGAAGCCCCATTGACATGCTGCAGTTTGGTAACCCCAAAGAGTTTTGCTGATGGTGAGAGAATCATATGATCCCATCCTTAAATTGGGATGGATTTTAATTATTTATGGCTCTGTATTTTATAATACACTATTTTATGCTTTAAGGTAGTGGCAGTTGCAAGCAAGTTAGTCTTGGACTACAGGTAATCCTAGACCTAACTAAAGTTTCAGGCTACATCAAAGGAGTAATTAAGTGTCTTTATGGAGACAACTGAAGCAACTGCCCAAGGCAGTTACCTATAGAGTTGGGCTAGAGTTAAATCATATATACCCTGAGAGGTTTCCATGTAACTAATGCAGAGACAGGAAACGTGGGGATTGCTCTGCAAAGAGGAGACAGCTAGAATACCATCAGACTATGAAGAAACCACGTATGAGAATTGTTCTGAAGAGCCAGACGGAAAAACCTATAGAGGAAAATGAATTGTTTGAAAGAAAAAATTTGAAACCACGCAAAAAGAAATTGCCAGTTCTTGCCTGTGTCTAGTTTGCTATGGAAAACAAGGCTGTGCTTGCACTTTTGTAACTGTCTTGCATCAGGCCAGATTTGTGTAGCAAATTTCTCCCACCAGAAGTCAATATGAAATAATTGTTGTGTAGCAATAAACAAGATTGTTTCAATAATTAGGAAATACTTCTTTTTCCCCCTCTCACAGGTATCTCAGATGAATTCATAACTCCCATGTTTAATTTTTATAAAAGCGTTGGAGAGCTGAAGATGACACAGGAAGAATATGCACTGCTCACAGCCATAGTTATCCTGTCTCCAGGTAACTTTTCATCCAAAATTACATATTTGTGATTTTGGAAAGAAAGTGTGAGATGTGTGACCTGGGATTTTTAAAAACTTACATTCTACATGGAATAACTGAGCATATACATTTATTCAATATATGAAGTTATTAAACCAGAGAACAAGTCCACAAATCCAGCTGTATCATTTGGGGTTTTATACAAGGAAAAAAGTGCTTAAATACCCTGCTTAAAAAATTTACTGGTATCTGTTCACTGCTTAGCACAACAGGCTTTTTCCTTCAAAAAATCCTGTGTGGTTACGTGCACACCATTACTGACCACTATGAATCGTCACATTTTTTAGAGGGAAATTGGGAAACCCTATAACTTAGAATAGAATATAGCAATGAAAGTCTTCAGTCCTTATTGGACAAACACCTGACGCCAAGAGCAAAAGGACAGTAGTAAGTTGCCCTCTTGACTGTTAAAGCGTGGAAAACAGACCTTCCAGAAATGCTGGTACATTAGCATCTCAGCCCTGCTTACAGGCGTTGCTATAAAATCTAATTCTTTGACAACACAAGACTAACCATCTCTACCTACAAGATATGGAGAAATTGTATAGTGCTTCAAACAAACTGACTATCATAGGAATGCGAGAAGAGAAGCCTGATGCTTCAGGGTAGAACACAGACACTGCGATTTCCAAATCAGGTTTCATGGAAGATGGGAAGGTGAAGCTTTTCTAGCACTCTTTGAATCAGTGTATCTCAGGAAATTTTTTTACATTGAATATTTCAGTGACAAAAGCCCTATCTTTTCCTCCCTTTCCAAGTACCCAAACACTTACTTCCATATGAACAAAATATGTCAAGAAGTATGTTCTAACAAAGAAGTTTCATCTGAGGATGCAGATGTCTGATTTCACCCTGGTGATCTGCTTGTTCCCTCCCTGTACTGGCCAAATTCCCCGGAATTACTACAAAAATTTATGCTGTGTGGCTCAGCTGTTGCAATGCATCACAAGCTGTACTCTGGTGCAGAACCACAAGAAGAGATGATGATAAAACTCCAGTGAAACATTGCTGAGTTAAAATATTTTGGGTTTTGAGAAAGTTAAAAGTTTCCCTAGATAGAAGCAGGAAGTTTGCATGAAAACCCTAATGCAAAAATACAGTATTAAGTGTTTTTATTTCCTCTTACTGTGAAAATAAATATTCTTGGTAGGTGTGAATATTTGAGTATTTTAATATTAATTTATCAGTGTAAATAATTGCAATGGATCAGAGAAAATATTTTCTAATTACTTACTTTCTTTTAAAACTATAACCAGATCGACAATACATAAAGGACAGAGATTCTGTGGAAAGGCTTCAAGAGCCACTGCTGGATATTCTACAAAAATTCTGCAAACTTCACCACCCAGATAACCCTCAACACTTTGCATGTCTTCTGGGTCGTCTCACAGAATTACGGACATTTAACCATCATCATGCGGAGATGCTGATGTCATGGAGAGTGAATGATCACAAATTCACCCCTCTTCTCTGTGAGATCTGGGATGTGCAGTGATGGATACTTTTTTATTTTAGGAGAAATAAGTTTTTAAAGGACCACATAGCATTTATTTTCATAGAAAAGTATCCCACAGTGCCTTGTATTTTCTTTACTGCATTTTTATAGAAACACGACATGGATTCATAGAAATAATTTTGTTCATTATGCACAGAATGTTGTATAGCTATCAGATCTTCACACATGAGTATGACTTTTTTCTGTATTTATACTCTCTAATCAGAAAGAGTCCACCAGCTCCTTGGAAGAGCACAGTTAATTCCTTCTGCAATTGAGCTGACTGCAGTTACAATTCCTCTTGAGAAATGGGGAAATGCAAGTTTTCAGTCATATTTTTTCATTGCAGGGGGGGTTTTTTGTGCTTTGCCTGAGTTAAAGAATATCTTCCAGGTATTTACAGCAATAAACCACATGAAATGGTTAATGCCATAGTCATTAGCTGTTCAGCTGTGAAAGGCATTCATGTAAGGTGCGCAAGATGTTATTTCTTCACAAGAAGAAAAGTTATGAAATGGAGAAAAGCCACACAAACACAAAACCCCTTTTCATGATATACCATGTAACTTCATTCGCATTACTATTCCAAAGTAAAAATTATACAGCATCTATACTTTGTGAAAGTGTGTCACAGGTTCTTTTGCATTATTACTTTGAATGCTGACTCTTAATAGCTCTGAAAAATACCATCCGCAACATCCCTGGAACAGGTAAATATGTCCGGATGCTGTGCGTGCCTCCTTGGTGCCATCGGGCGCTGCGGGCAGCGCGGGTGGTTTCCCCGTGCCTGGGTCCGCTCCCAGCGCCGTCAGCCCGGACGGCGGGAGCAGCGATGCGCCGAGCCCGGCGGGGCGGAACGCTGGCAGCCAAAGGACCCCTTCAGCTCTGGGCTGCTCTGCGGGCAGGTGGCCGAGCCCGTCCCCGCTATCCCCGGGCAGCGGCGGTGTCGCCGGGAGCGGGGGCGGTGCCCGGCGCGGGGCCAGGTGTGCGGGCGCGGCCCCGCCCCCGGGCGCTGATTGGCGCTTTCGAAAGGAGCGGCCGGCGCGGCGCGGGTGGCTGGGCCTGCCTCGATGTGCGGTGCGGGTAGCGCGGCAGGGCAGCGGCGGACACGGTGAGCGCAGGGACGGGACGGGATCGCATGGCAAAGCAAAGCAAAGCAAAGCATAGCATAGCATGGGGTAGCGGAGGGTGGCTGGCTGGCTGGCTGGCCGGTGGCGGTCCCCCACACCGGGGTGTGGCCAGGGCATGGCGGTACCCTCGGCACGGCTCGCCTGGAAGGTGCGGAGCGCCTGAGCGCCGGGAGGGTGCCGGGGTGCCGCGGCGGGGTCCCGCTCGTGTCCGTGCCCCCGGCGCGCAGCTCCGGAGCGGCGGCGCTCGGTGAGTCCCGCCTGTCCGCGGGACAGCGCTGGAAAGGCCCTGAGCGCCGCGCGTATCGGGGAGCCCCGAGCAGCGCGGACAGAGCCTGGTCTGTTGGGCTGAGCCGCTTGCTGGGATGGGCCGTGTCAGGCGACCGTGGGCAGCAGTTCCCATCCGGAGTCTCTGTCATGGATGTCGGAAGGGAAGTGCCGCGAAACTTACCCTGGGGAAGGGAGAGGGGAGAGTTTTTGCATAGCAGCTTTTAAACCAGTCTCTCCTGTGTCCCATGCAGGCGTTTGAGGATGGAGTGCTGTTTCTGTAGGAAGTTTGCCCCAGTGCTCTTGGCTAAAACACTCATTCACATTGCTTAATGAGCCGAAAAGCGTCTGGCTCCTCTCTTAGCCCAAAAGCTGGCCATGTTCCAAGAGATGCTGTGTCACCTCTGACATAGTATCAAGTGGAGCCATGGGAAAAAACCCATATATTCCTTTAGGATCTATAAGGTGTAACTGGCCTATGCATTTGCAATTGTACTGGGTGGATCTTTCATAATAAGACAGGATTTTATATTTAAGTGATAATAAACTCCTTCTGACTGTTGCCAGCCAGCAGCCTGCTGTACGGGCATTGAGCAATGCTCTCCTCCATGTTGCTTTGCTGGAAGAAGTGTGGGGTGGAAATGGGGAAGGAGAGAAGAGCTTGGCTGTGAAGGTGAGTGAGCAGTTGGAGCAGTGTCTTGTGTTAACCAGCCTCTCCCCAAACTGGATGCTCCTGTGGTAAAGGAGCCGTCTGCATGTCTCCTGCGGCAATGCCAGCTGTTGGGATGAAATGCTCCTCCCTGATTTCAAGTGGGTTTCCCTGCCCTGACAGATGTATCCAGGGCCTTTGTCGCCATTTGGAAGGGCAGTCCCTAAGGAGAGCAGTCAGCGTGCCTTAATGTTGGTTGCCACCTTAATGCCCATCACCTTGGACTGACTAGTCTGGTTCTTTCTCTTTCGTGCCTGTAAGGCCTCCCCAGAGAAGCAGAGCTTCTGCTGACTCAGTCATGCTTCAAAAAGTTTCTGTAATTGCTGTAGTGAGGAGGGAGTAGCGCTCCACTCAGTGGGTCTTTTGTGCCTACCTCATTTCTTCTGCATGTTAGGATATGTGTACCAAATAAAATCTTAACTATCCTGTAGTAGGTTTCAACATGCTGACATGACAGCTTCTTTCGTTTCAGCGTGTTTAAAAGCATGGATTTCAGTAGGTACTGTCAAGACTAATCTACAGTTTCCAGCTGCTCAGGTTTAGTCTATTGTGACTGCCTTTGGGTGTTGATGGAACAGAAGATGATGTGTTACATATATTAAATATAGGGTGAACATGTAGAAGTGTTTCTACCCAAGTTTTTTTTAATGAGCCTGTTAATTCAAGGTGTTTTAATGAGTCTATGAAGCCCTTTAGGGTCCTCTTCAGCTAGGTCAATGACTGCTTCATCCATGATGTAGCTCTCTATGGAGTTGTGGATTTTTTGGTTTGTTTTTTATTTTGTAAACTGTGCAGTCAAGTAAAATGGGACTTGGGCTTCGTTCATCTTGTGCTACAGAATGGGTTGTAATTAGTGTAGCATGTCTTGTTGGTTTGTACACCAGTGAATGATCTCCAAATCCTGATACAACTGATACAAAGCATGCTATCTCATGTAGCATCTAAGAACATGTGTTTAGCGCCCTGAAGTATTTGCGTAAAGTTTGCTGACTGCTGTTTCTCAGATTGCCTGAGGGTAAAGTGGCAGGCATCTCCTTGGAGAGCAGAGACAGACTATGGTGTTGCAAGGCTGTGTGGATCATGTCCAGGGGGTGTGTGCACCCTCTTTGCTGAGAAATGCCTGTCCCTATGCCACATGTCAATAGTTAGGTATGTTTTTCTCACCTCTCTTACCTTATATTGACCCATCGCTCTAGTCCATCACTGGAGGTTTGTCAGTCAGCCAGCTGAAGGCAGTGCTTGCCTTTCCTGATATATCGTTTGAGGCTGACCTCCTGTCTCACAGTAAAGCAGTGTTGTGTGTTGATCCAGCTGTGGGATGTGGCTGGGTGACACCTCCTATCCTTCCACCCCACGGAGCCACTGACAGCAGAAAAGCCAGCAGAAACAAGGTGTTTTCTGAGAATGGGATTGCTGCTGGGGGACATCTACATTTGGTGAGCCTGGAGCTGGGCTGGTTGTCCCCTGATTGGGAAGCATTCGTAAATTTGTAGTGTTTCCTGAGCTTTAAGGGGTGAAGCAGGAGGGAAAAACAAGGAGGAAAAACACCACCAGAAAGAGTATTTTCTGCTCAAAAAGAGTAAGAGAAAGGGGAAGAATTATTTAAAAAATTGTTTCTACTGTGATGGGCTTATTCAGGCTCTTATCCCAAGAGACCTTGGGGATATCAGCTGGCTTGGAAAACGGAATGGCATGGCCTGAAGCTATGTGAGGGACATGTTACCGTGTATTTTCTTTCTGAGGTCTTTTCTTTCACAGTCTGTGATCCCTGAACACCAAATTCCTGTTGAATGAAGGGAAGTTGATAAACCTGGTGTGTGGAGAAACTGATACAGTTCTAGCTGGAACTGCCAGAATTCAGTATCAAATATTTATTTCATTCATTATGTACAGCTTTTTGATGCAGGGAACACAACTGGTTTTAGAAAAAGACAGATTTGGTTATGACTCTGTCCAGTACTGCAGGATTCACCTCACCGGAGCACTTTCTGCACCTTTGCAGGCTGACTACTTGAAGGTGACAGACCTCTGTGTCTCCCAGTAAGTGGTAAGGCTACATTAATCCGTGGTAAGGTTACAATATTCCATATTCTCTGCAATCTCACAGCTGAACTGTTTGGTATCTGAAAATGGGTAATTGTTACTGTATTACCTTTTCAACTCAAAATTTATGCAGGGTAGTCTGTATCATCCGAGGTTTATTTTGTTAGGTGTTGTTCAGATACAGTGATAATAAGTAAAACGCTTTGACTTTCTAGGGAGCCCTTTGGCATATAGGCTTACAAAATAACTTGTTTCAGAAGAGCAGGCCCTTGAAGTTCAAGTGCCACAATTTTAATTTTTTTGTAAGGCTAGATTTGTTAGGCATGCCACAAAAGTGCAGATGCTGAGAATTCCTGTGATAGCTGCTGTGTGAATATTTTGCTTTGTTCGTGTTTTGAGTTCTCCCTGTGAATTAGGCTGCCTTTTGTTTTCTCTTGGCAGTTAATATGCCAGAGCTCTTGTTAGCCTATATGGAGCTCCTTATTTTAATGAGAACAACTTCTCTACTGGCTGTTCTGCTGTTGTTTTATTTATTTTTTTAGTCAATGAAGCCTCTTACTGAGCTTCTCTTGGGACAATAGCTTTCTTATGCCAAAGGAAAATGTATTCCCCTGGACAAAGCTCTGGGAAGCATAACATGCTCATTAGTAATGCTTGGTACATACCCTGCTTTTCCCTTGTTCATTCATAGAAGGGGAAGGATGTCTTTTTTTTTTTTTTTTTTTTCCCCCTCCTCCAGAAATAAAAGGAAGGAGAAAGATACCACTTGGGGTGCCTCTTATGAAGTCTGAGAAGTGCTAGCAGTTCTGGTACAGGGAAGAGGCTTCAGCCTGAAAACAAACTGGTTGCTTGTTTGCTGGTCATAGAGGTAAGTTGCTTGACATGCCTGACGTGTGGTCCTATGTAGTGTGTGGGGTTTAAGGCAGTGGGAGGGGAAAAGTAGAAGGAAATGACACTGTTCTGCTTTCTGTGTAGGATGAAGGGGGAATATTTTTACAAGAATTTTGTTTTCTGTGATAGGCTATTCAGCCTTTTGTCATAGGAAGGACAAGTTCTGCAGGAGGAGAGAACAATGCCCTCTACATACTAAGCTTAAACATCTGGGACAGGAGTGGAAAGTTACTTATTTTTAAAGGAAAACAGATGAGTTAAAAATGTCTGATAATGTCTGCAATCTGATTTTCAGTTTAGTCACTAAGACATTTCATTACACCTATTAAGTAACAGAGAAGAAAGTTGCTTTTTAAGTGGCTGCAAGTCAGAGATAGGTACTTTTTGATGTTGTAATATCCCCCAGTACCACTGTGGAGAAATACAATGGAGAAAATACCTTCTGGTACATGTGTAAGTAGCTAACCTGGTAATGCTGCACATGTCTAGACCTGGAGCCTCCAATGGAGAGACTTACTAATCCTCAGCCCAGTGTAGAGCTTGTGCTGGATTTTCCCATAGCTGAAAGCATTTTTGGAAAATACTGTGTTGGCTTCAGGAGAGAAAGCCTTGACCAGATTGCCTCTAAAACTTTCCCTAAGGTTTGTTTTGCCAGGGAATTGTTCTGATAACTATTTTCCTACAACAGCTTGCAGCATTCTGTTGATTTCTCTCATGTATCTGTGTAAGAACTAGATGATCTTTAAGGTCCCTTCCAACCCATACCATTCTATGATTCTATAAGAAAAAAAATCTAATTCTTCAAAGCTATTTCCTTTGATATTTTCATAATCTTCAGAGTCTTTGATGTAAAGTCAGGATGCATATGTCTGCCTACACACATGTGCAAGCTATACTTGTGATAGCTTAGAAGAAAAAAAATGAATGCCAATGTTGTTAAATCTAAGAATGGTTTGAAGTATTTGTATTACTCTTTGGCAAAATTAATGCCGTACAGCTCCTTAAAATGCCAGCTTTGGTGTATTGTTTATGCATACAATTGTGCTGTATAACTGCCCCTTTTTTTCAGGGCAGAGAACTGACGTTGACTGAATATGGGATCAAAACTTTATCTACTAAGATAATTCCCTTTTCCCCATCCCTTCCTGATTAGACTTGTTCTTAGTTTTCCAAAGCAGTGCTGGTGAGTTGTTCTTGGCATTTTCATGAAAGCAGGAGAAACAGTATTAAAAATCTCTTATCTTTCCCCAGGGGGAGAAATTAATGTAAATGCAGGTGACCATGCAGAATGCAGTTCAGGTAAATGTTTTTTGAAGTGTTTCAATCCTGTATACCTGTATAATACTTTTTTTTTTTGAATGCAAAGATCTACCCTGAAGCAGATGAAATACTAGACTCCCCAGAGTTACCTCTAATTAAAAAAAAAGTAATAATTTTACCATTTTGCAAGTGGAAAAATGTGACAAAATGGATGACCCACCTTTACTATCAGATAGGTGATCCTTTCACTTCTTAGTGCTGTTACTTAGGAAGGTTTTGAAGTCAGAGGTTGAGATTATTTAAAAATTTTCTTGGTGATTGAGAAGTGGTTTTTAAAACCTTATAGTTTTTAAAATCTTGTATATTTAAAACATTCTAGTTAATCACTTAAGTATAAATAAATAAATGGTTTTTTTACTCACACTGAACTGAAGGAAAGTAGTTAAGAATATCAAAAAGACTGTTTTTGGAAATTTTGTACACAAAATTTCAGTGTGGTCCTATTCTTGAACTATAAGTTGCCTCTCATTTTGAAAATATGCAGTCCTGAAGAGAAATGCTAAGGATTCTTGTTTGATAAGTGTGTTATGTTCTTGCATGGGAACATATTTCCTCTTCCAGTGTCATAATTTTTAATGATTTAAGCACAAAATGCCTCTGAAATGTTTTATCAGAGAAATTAGTAGTCTGTAGTAAATTATATGATCAACTGCAGATTTCATGACTTAGAATGTGCTAGAAAAAAAACAAACCACACACTTAATGAATGTTTTCTTTATTCAATATTCAAGAAAGTATGTAATTTTAAATCCAAAGAGGTCAAGAGAATGAATGTAGTAGTATTTTGACGCAGGAGTTACCAATGAGAACTTCACCATTCTCCTAGTGTTGTGTTGATTTAGTGTATCTGTCCAAAGGGAAATGAGCACTTTGAATAATAGTTCTTCAGCATAATTCAGAACCGCGAGTTTTTGTCGTCTGACTGCAAATAATAGAGCTTCTTGTCTTCACCCTACTGAAATCCTCTGCAGGTATGGTTTGGAGACGACCTTCCCTTAAGTCCCCGAAGTCCTCTGACTCCCAGACATGGGCCAGGTTTGGCAGATGTGTGCCTGTATGACCAGTGGATATCCGTGCGGCATGAAGCAACTTTGGTGCCAATGCAAGAAGATCTGTCCATTTGGCTGTCTGGCTTGCTTGGTGAGGTTAAAAATAAATCACTGCCTAATGAATTTCGAAGAACTTTCCAATATTCTAGTCAATATTGACACAATATAGTACTATTAAGATGTGGTGTGTTCAAGTCTGAATGGCTGGGAGAATTGAATTAAAATCCATGCTTTGATTTCAGATTTTATTAGCTGCGACCTCTTAGAGGTAGGATAATTAATAATTCTGATTCATATTTCTGAATTTTGTTAGACTAATTAAAATAAAATTAAATGGATACTTGATTTTAGTTTACTTATGTTTCTACTAATTTTCAGTCTTTAACACCGGAATGCTGTTTGTGTTGCCTCTAAATCCATATGAAACTTCTTTACCTTCTCTGGAGTAACTTTAACATTGGCCTCCTTTTTTTTTTTTTTTTTTTTTAAAGGAATGGAAGTCAAAGCTGAACAACTACTGGAAGAACTTGATAATGGGGTACTACTCTGCCAATTGGTTGGTGTTCTTCAAAACACAATAAAAAAATGTTGTAGCTCAAATAACTTAAGGGTGAGTCATATCACGATTTTTAAAACACATATATAAACTCTATAGTTATAAGTAGTAGTTAAAAAGAAAGCAGGTGAGTGAGGCTTCCCAAAGTAATGTTCTTTACCTCCCTATCCAGAGACTGATTAATAACAGTGTGGCTTCGTAGATGGATAAACTGGCCTTGTGCAACAAATTACTTACTTTGTTAATCAAATCCTAAGCTCCTTACTAAGGTTTTAGTTTGATTTCAGTAGCAGTCTTGCCAGAGGAGGATTTAGTCCGGGTCTGGAGTTTGTTCCCTGACGTCAATCAGGGTTGATAATAAGATATCTGTTGCTATTTGGTAGAATGTTGTATGCCAGCAAGTGGTGGCTAAGCTCTAGTGTACAGGTCAGCCACAAAAGTATGCACACTGACATGTACCTGAAGATGGGCTTCAGTGCTTTTATTGGGAATCAGTGCTCAGTTGAAATGTAAGCAAGGTAATTGCTAATATTAGAATTATTAATTGTGGGGTACAAGACAGCAGACTTCGGATGTCAAATAGTATTTATACAAAAGCTATATGGATGCTGCAAATCCTAGAATTATAGAATCTTTTAGGCTGGAAAAGGCCTTTAAGATCATCAAGTCCCATTGCTGACCTAACACTGCCAAGTCCACCATGAAACCATGTCCCTAAGCGCCACGTCTACATGTCTCTTAAATACCTCTAGGGATGGTGACTCAACTGCTTCCCTGGGCAGCCTCTTCCAGTGTTTCCTTTGGCTACAAAAAATATACAAGCTATCAACAATATTATGATTCTCGTGGTTCTGTTGCATTTTCTCACTGGCATGGATTTCACTGTGTAAGCCCTTGTCCACCAGCTCCCCAGCAAATCCATAGGGCTTTTTAAGGAGGATGAAATTTACAACTTGTGTATCTTTGAACTACTTTTCTAGCTTTAAAGATACCAATTTAAAAACAAATAAGTACTGAATTGCTTTAAAGGAAACCACTCCTTGCTCCCTTATGATTCCCTTCGCTTTCTAGAACAGGCTCCAAAATATTGAAATCTGTCAGTTAAGTATAGTTTGTTGGTTTGGGCTTCTACTGCTGTGCTTATTCTGCTGCTGTGAACAGAGCCTGGGAAAGGGAAATAATTACCCAGACCTGTGAAACCACCAGTAAGACTTCTACTCCAGGATGTGGGTAAATGGGGAAGCAACTCTATGGACGGCTTTGGGAGAGGCTGCAAAGCTGAGGGTTTTTCACTCAGTGACTGTTCACAGCGATAAGATAGAACCCCTTCTGTATTAGTGTAGCTTTTTTGATAGAGTACATGGTGTGTTGAACACAAAATAGTTACAAATGTTTCTGTACTCTCAACTTAGGGTGTATTTTGTTTCGCAAATATGCTTTGAAATCTGTTGGCGATGTTGATGTACACAATGTACTTTTTGTTTTCTTCCCTTGGCAGAATTTTCCTATGAGAAAAGTTCCATGTAAGAAGGATGCTCCATCAGGATCTTTTTTTGCCAGAGATAATACAGCCAACTTTCTTAACTGGTGTAGGGCCATTGGAGTTGATGAGACTTATCTGTTTGAGTCTGAAGGTTTAGGTAAATCTATCTTTTTTGTAAGATTTGCTTTGATCTGTATGTGGATAACTACCTGGTCAGGGAGATCCTTTGCATCTAGTCTTTTGAACCTTTTCTCTTTACTGTTCTTGTCTCATGCAAGACACTAATGCTTTTATTTATTTTAAGTCAGTGTCCTGGTAAAAGCCTTGAAAAATCAGTTCAGTGACTGCTCTAACTTGCAAGATGCTTTTTCCAAACTTGCTGTGTGGGATGAAGTGGGGACTGACAGCTGTGCAACAAACTTGCATGTTGTCTTTCAGTAAAAAGAACCACTGAGAAACAGAGGACAAAAGCGCGGTTTCGTTTTCCCTGTGTGGGAAGACCACAGGGCCATGGAGTCAACTCACAATAAGATCCTTTATTTGGTATTAGAGCTCATTCTTGGTGCAGGAATCCCTCAGAATAATGCATTCATGACAGCTAAATTTGGTGACTACATTAGGGCATTGTGCCTGAAGTGGCAACAGGCCGTTAGTAATTAATGTTTACTTCAGGACCTACTTGACGTGCCTCTAAACTATTTGTATATTTCCATTTAATAAGGTAGCTATAAAACTAAATATTGCCAACTATGTTTACCCCTGCCCCAGTGCAGAGTTGGTCCCTTACAACAAACAGCTTCTAGACTGATACTGACAGATGGAATAAATTTATTTTTTTTACTGTTAAGAGGCACTGTACTTCCATCACATGGTAAATAAGAAAATGTTCTTCTACCAGCTACTACATTAGTAAAAATTAATTGATACAAAACTTCCAATGGCAAGCCAATCCTGGTTTGGTGTTTTTTTTTTAATAAGCGAAATATTTGCCTGTCAAAAGAATAACAAAAAATTGAAAAGTATCTTTGTTTTCAGTCATCAAATTAATTTATTACAATATTCACTGGATTTTCTCAAAGTCTTTGTGCCTCTTTATGCTACTTACATGCTTGTTGGACTGCCCATACCCTCTCTACTGGATAAGTCATCTTTTAAATTAGTTGAGAAAACAGCATAATTTGCATCTGTCTCATTCTGATTAACTAGTCTAGTGAGTATCTTTTTTTTAGTGCCATGAAAAACAGATGAGTAGAACTGAGCTATAAGAAAATCAGTTTAATAAGTTTTTTTAGTTCCTGGTACAAATTGTATTGCTTAAACTTCTTAGTTCCTGTAAGTAGATGGGTGACTAGAACCTGTTTAGCCTCCTTGAGATAAGCAGACAGGATTTCCTAGTGCTGTGGCTTTCACTCATAGCCAAGAAGTGTTTTGAAGTCTGATTGCAATTCTTGACACAAGCTTGCTCTATGGCATAAATATCTTCTGTGAGCCTTTTTGGCAGTTGAAATGAGCAGACTTCCAGCCTTCTTGATGAAACATTCTTTCCACTGATGTT
Organism: Grallaria varia; assembly: GCA_013396735.1. Taxonomy (NCBI): domain Eukaryota; kingdom Metazoa; phylum Chordata; class Aves; order Passeriformes; family Formicariidae; genus Grallaria; species Grallaria varia. The sequence goes on from VWZG01011437.1 coordinate 491,211, forward strand.
TTCTGTCAGACTTCTAAGCCATTCTTTATAAATTAAATAGGGGAAAGATAATGTAACAATTGTCTTTTTCACATCAGATACATATAGCAATGCCTCCTGAAGGTGTAAATGACTATGAAGGAAATAAATTAAGCAGAAAGGAAGAGTAGGCATCATGGGATGCCCTTTGACGTTAAACCAAAACAAGTATTTTGATCTCTTCGAGGGGTATATTTGTATTTTTCTCTTTTGGATTCAGGCAATTTAAAACATTTCTGGCAAACACACATACACACACAGAGAAAAGAGATTTGTTGACCTCTATTAGCTTTTAAAATATGGCTGTGTCAACTTTCTATTATAGATTACCCATTCATAATCAGATCTTTTAAAAAAGGAAACTTACAAACTGGACTAGATGACGTAAACAAGAAAATCTGACTTCATAGTCTGCTTATACTTTAGGAAACACTTCAGTGTTATTTAAATCAAAGTAATTTTAAATATGAAACTGAACACCAGAAAGATGTCAGATTTCATCTGTAAATACAGAGCTGGCTCAGGTTTCTCTTTAGAGAGAATTTCCAGTTTCTACTGCATATTGTTAGTACATGGTGAGAAGAAAGTCAGACGTGTTCATACAAAAGTTCTACAATGTATCTGATTTCTTATACGTGATGGTAGTAGAGGAAAGAATGGTGCTGTTATGTGGGTTGAGGCAAGTCGAATGACCTTTCTCCCAGTCTTTGATTTTTGAGTTATTAGGCAGTATTCCTAGTTAGCTAAGAAAACACAGGGGTGGTCTATTCTCTAAAGCATTGATACAACTGTTCTTAGAACATGTTGAAAAAAATCTTGATTTTGAGACTTATATGGGGACAGTGGAGAAAGTAGTTACTTGTGCGTGAGGTTTTAAACTATTCTCTTTCTCTGTTCATAGCCTTTTTTCTTTTTCTTTTTTCTTGCACACCTAAAGATGGAAGTTTCAAGAAACCAAAACAGACACTGTTTTCCTTCTGCGTCTTCCATTCTTCAGTGCAGGGGTAGAAATATTTGAATGTTTCCATTTCAAAGTTGTTAAGAAAACGCAGACCTGCCACAGTCATTCACGTTGTTTAGCCATCACTCCACTCTGCCATCTCATTCTTCGGCTCTTCTGATCATCGTTTAGTGTTCCTACATGATCCAAGTGTGTGTAGCTACAGCTGCCCTGAGTTGAGGGATGTGAAGCAGTCTCTGCTTTGGGCATTAGCTGAGTTAATGTGGGCAAGCCTTTGAGAATCAAGGCCTTGTGCAAAACTCTGCTACTAACATATCTGAAAGTGTGTTGCTTCTCTGTGATCACAGCTAGTATCTCATGTTTGAAGCTGAGTATTTATCTCTAAACCAACTTTGTTCTTACCTTCTTTTTGTGGTTGGGGGTTTTGATCACCCGATACTGCCTCACAGCAATGCCAAATTCTGAAGAAAACCTAGGTGGATGAGGCTGGAGATTGGGGCTGATAGGGAGGGGTGAAATGAGGGTATAGAATGGGGTACGGGAGCTGCTACTGACAAAGTGGTACCTTCTAGTGGAACTGGATGAACCTGCCATATGGATGTACCCTGCCGGCACCTGGAACATCTGAACTGATAAAAAATAAAAGATCTGTTGCTTACTGAAATGGTAACGGCCACCCAGATTGTTCTTTCACAGCCAAGGGACTAAACCACTTAGGCTGACTGGCTGTGTAGCCAACCCCTTTGTCAGCTACTTCCTTTGCAGTGTATCCTCCTATGGATGTTAACCTATAGAGAGCCTAAGCATGAAGAGATGGGTATATTTTCCTGTTTGCAGTTGTTAAACGCTTTTCATCTCTAAGACTGCCATAGTGTACTTGGGGATAGGGAAAGATCTCAGATCTCTTTCTTTCCTGTCCTCATCAAGAAGATTGATCATAAAACCAAATACAACATAATTCTCTTAGAGGAAAGAGTTTGACTTCAGGAGTGCCAAGATGGGTTTAAAGACTTTATGGAATAGAAAACTAGAGTTGGAAAGCATATTGGGCTTTATCAATGGTAATGTAACTTGCCTCTGGGTAAAAAGGAAAATTTACAGTCATCTATACCTTATCTTCCTTTCTCTTCTCTACCTAATTGTGTAGGCCTTGCTGCAATAAACATGAACTGTAACTCTTCCTTATTCTCCTCCCTTTTAGTTTTGCACAAGGATCCAAGACAAGTGTATCTTTGCCTATTGGAAATTGGACGCATTGTATCCAAGTATGTCATCTGCACATGCTCTTAACAAGAAATTGAAGAACACATGCTATTATATTAAGTAAAAGCTAAGACAAAGTTAAGACAATCTGTGATCATTAAATGCAATGTGGTGGATGGTAATTCTGTGCAAAATGTAATGAGTAGGTTTTCTAGAACCAGCATACAATATGAATATTTTTTGAATATTTATCAGTCTTTTCATGGAGAGGTGCTGTTCCACACTGCATTTTACAGTTGTGTGTTTAAATTATATATTCAGCTTATAGATATGTGTACGTCTTGGAAGAACTCACTGAACATTAAGTATGATTTTAAGGGTTTTAGTTTTTCATCTTTTTGGCAGGTATCTCTTTGTTCTCTGAATTTTAACTTTTAATTTATTTCTAGTGCAGAGCTGGAAGTTTTAAGATAATTTATCTAAATTGGATGTGACCTAGATAATGTAGTTCTGACAGTAGTTTTACTTCATTCTCTAATAACACCATGGCCACCTTAGGCAGGGCTTCTGCTTCTGCTAGAAACTCAGTGCTGCTCCTTCTCTTTGGATTATTAGGAGAGTTACCCCTCTAACTAGTTTAGTGCTGTGTCCTGTCAGTCAAGCCAGTTAGGATTTTGGAAGTTTGTTATCATCAGTTTGTTCTTTTTTTCTTTGGTAAGTTAGCAATTAAACTCTCTACTTTGTCATTTGAGGTATGGAGTTGAACCTCCTGTACTTGTAAAACTAGAGAAGGAAATCGAGCTAGAAGAAACGCTGCTGATGACCTCTGGGCCACCATCACCTATTAGCTCAGCAAAGTCATGTAGTCACCATGGGGAGCTACACGAGGCAGTAAGTACTACTTAGTGTGATATGGGCTTTAAATTAAGCTCTTAAGTCTCATACTTGTATGATCTGGCTCAGTAAGCATAGGCTGTTTTTTGTCTAATGTATCAGCCTTCTAAAGCAGAAAACAGAAGGGGATGCACTTCTTTTTATCAAGTTTTTTGGTTTTGTTTTTGAAATGTAAATAAAATGCTGTGCTATATGTTTTGGAGTAAATGCCTCAGTGCATATAACCTACCTTGATGTCCTTCCCCCTCTTTTCTTTTCATTGCTTCTTTGAGTATAAGAAATATTCTCATTCAATTTTTCTGGTGTGTAAATATCCTATGACTGCAGTGAATGCTTCTCTTCAATTTAGTGTTCTCGTAAAACTTCATCAAATGTTAAAGTAAGCTTAGATGAAACGCTTTCGAAAAAAAGATTTTAAATAGAACCTCTGTAGCTGTACCAATTGGAAACGAATATATGTGTGGAAAATGATATTATTTGTACAGGTTGGTAATTGGTCTAAAAGAAATTATGAGTAATTTTCTTGTTCTACTTAAACATGCATGTTGAGTCATTAAAATTCATTTGTTTTAAAGGCCCTCTGTGTAGTAATGTAAAACTTCTGTTTCTTTGGGAATATCAACCATCAAGTCCTCCTTTCTCTGAAAACTCTCACTGGTTTTCCTTCTGGCAATAGTCTTGACCTTCCAATTTATTACATTACTAAATGGTTCTAAGAGGTGCATCTTCTCTAATCCAGCCCTTATTTGGGGACTATCTTTCTCCTTTTTCCAGTGGTTTGCTTCTTGGTTGTCTCATAGAAGATTAACTTATAAAAGTCTAACAAAAAGTTAGGGACAACCGTGAAGTAGCTCTGGGCCAGGTGAAGCAATGGCTTTGGTCACAGGAGAGACTCAGACATCTGTTTCAATTTCTGGATACCAAAACAGTGACTTTACAAGGTCATGGTTGGGAATAAGGCTACTGTACATAGAGTAATAGAAAAATCTTAAAGCCAGAAATAGAAATAACTGAAAATTGAAGAAATCATAAAAACTGGATTAGCACAACTCAAAACACTTGTCTGTACATACAATTTGTTCTTTTTTTAGGTTTTTACTCTGCATCTGGAATCTCTATGTAGCTTAGATTTTCTCGTGAAGGAATAGAATTCTAGTATTTTCTTATATTATGGGATGAAGATGCTGCTATCTTCTCTTGTGTTAAATGCCTCAAGAGACTATTAAACACATGCTTCTTTCATGACACTAACAAACGCTTTCAATTTTAATAACTAGGTAAAACATATAGCAGAAGATCCTCCCTGCAGTTGTTCCCATCGGTTTTCAATTGAATACTTATCAGAAGGACGTTATAGGCTGGGAGATAAAATACTCTTCATACGAGTAAGTGGTTTGTTAGAACTCAAATTTATATTTATACTGGGGAGAGAAATGCTTTAAGTGGAATACCTCATTTTTATGGTGTTTTAGAATTACAGAATTATTTATGTTGGGACAACTTGCCATTCAATCACCTATTCAAAGTAGATGTAGTTACTTCCATCTCGCAACCATTCATTTTACAACCACACTAAACTAAGTTAATGCTTTTCCCTAGTGTTTTTAAAATTTCAATGATGATTTGCAATATAAATAAGGAAATGCCATGGAATGTCCTAAGAATGTTGACTATTTAAAACCTGGACTCTTGGGGTTTGTAATTTGCAGGATAGTTGAGTAGTCTCTTCAGCAGTCATAAGAGTTTGTGTTACAAGGACATCCATAATTTGAACAAAACCTGTATCCAAAACTCTATATACTAAATAAAGATGCTTACAGAATGGTTAAAATGTCTTCTGTAAAGATACTTCCATTATTTCCTGACACATAATGAATGTCTCTACAGGAGAAGTTATGTAATAAACAAATTGGAAAGCATAAACCTTGTTTATCATATAATTTCTCTGTTTTAAAATTTTTGTCTGTAAGAAAGGAGGTGCTATTTTCAGTCAATTTCAATAGGTAGTAATGTAAGATGAAGACCTAATGCTGCATAAAACAAGATGGAAATTTCTCTTTTCTTCTGCTCCCAACCCTTTCTCTTCCGTTCTCAGATGCTACATGGCAAGCATGTGATGGTACGTGTTGGCGGAGGCTGGGACACTCTTCAAGGTTTTCTGCTCAAATATGATCCGTGCCGAGTGCTTCAGTTTGCAACTCTGGAACAAAAAATCCTGGCGTTTCAGAAAGGGGTCACCAGTGACAGTGTCCCAAATGCATCATCTAGGAGTCAGGAGCCTCCTGTTATGAATCCAATGTCAGCTGTCAGTATGTTTCAAAAGCAGCCATCAAAACTCCCTCCTCCTGTCCTAGCTCCTGGGACCAGTGCCAAGAAGGCTTTATCTAAACATCCTCAGTCTCCTGCCTTGGCATCACCAAGAGTGCCAATGCCCCCATCTTCCACAGCCAAGTCATCGACAGTCAGGTCCAAATTACAAGGGTCTTCAGCGAGAGATATGCAGTCTCCTTTCAAACCATTAGCTGGCACCTCAAAGAAACTGGAGTCGCCTGCATGCAATTCACTAGTTTCTGTTCCCTCACAGCCTGTAAACAAAAGTTCTTCTTATGCAGGGACAAGAACAGCTCTAGTTCACTCTGAAATATTGCGCAAACGTATTCGGTCCCCCGATGCTCCCAAGGTGAAATCTGCCCAGCCTCGGGGCTCGCCAGCACCAGCACTCCATCCTACTCTCCCATCCTCTAAAAAACAGCCTTCTCACTTGTCTGGGACAGCTGAAATGATGGCTTCAAAACAGAAGCTTATCCCTGCTAAATGCAAACCTGTATCTATCACTAAAACCAAAGCAAATTCAGTCGCTCCAAGGGCTGCTCAGCTGCCTGCTACAAATCTGCGTGCTGTTGCCAAGTTTGCACATTCCCAACAGCTCCTTGCAAAACCTCCTTCTGAGAATAGTATGCAGATCTCAGGAGCTGGGTCTCAGCATCCTCAGAAAGCCCCACGAACAAATTCTGACCTGGCAAGGAATTTGAAAAGTGCTTCAGTCCTAAAACTCTCCACTTCAGCACCTTCCCTTGCAATTGGCAAAGTATCAAAGTCACCACCTTCACTGACACCTACAAGCAAAAATGTGTCAGCAGCTGTCAGTAAGCAGCTGAACACTAATAATCTCCCTCAGGTTGAGCCCTCTGCATCCAAACCTCCTGAACGCACACCCTTGTCTGTTGTACGACTTCCTCAAACTTCAGCCAAAGTGGCAGTGACCAAAAAACAAGCACTGCCTTCTACGAAAGTTCAACCTGCAGCCAAAAACTTGCAAACAAACAAAAGCTTGGCCCCAGCAGCCAAGAAGCCTCTTCTGAAGGAACAGGCATGTAACAAAGGAACACCTGGTGTGTCAAAAGGTCCTCTTATGAAGAGCAGGCAAGATGATCACTATTTTGTTATGACAGGGAGTAAAAAGCCCAGAAAGTAAACTTATTTTGTCCAAAGGGATCTCTTAGAACTGCAACACTGGGGACAACGAAAAAATGTTAAATAACACTACATTTAACATGAAATATTAGATATAACCTACATTTTGCTGCATAACTTACTGTAAGAACGGTATTTTGCGGTTTGTAAACTTCTATTTGGATATATTTAGAAGTGAGCTTGCTTGCTATATAGCACTGTGGAATAGAAAATGTCCCTTACCTACTGTAAGAAAGGTGGGAGAGAAGAGAGGTGAGCTAAGGCTGCTGCTTCTGCTGCTGCTCATTTTCAAGGGAGCGAAGCTTGCCCAAGGAACATCTACCCAGACACAGAGCCTGAATGACTCTGGAGGTTCTGGCACGCCTGCACTGAGGCCCATGCCAAGCAGTAGGGTTGTGCATGAGCTGTAAAATTTCTAATACCTCAAACAAAGCTATGGGTTTTAGTTCACTAGTGTCCCAGAACCCAAATTTGGGTCACTTGCATCTATTAGAAAGAAAGAAATCTCTATTTGTGTTTAGATTTGTCAGACGCCGTTATCAGTGTTAAATGTACCCCTCATATGCCTTCTTCAGCTCGCTTGGAAGTGGAGCTTTCTCGTTTTGTGTTAAATTGGACATAGAAAATCATGGCCTGGATAGCTCACTTCTGTTGTGCTTTAGCCTCTCAAATTCGTAACAGATCTCTTCAGTGAGCAATACTACCTTTAAAACTCAGAGCAGATAAACTTGCGTGGTCCACGTTCAAATCTGAGTATAGGTGAGCTCAGGCTTTCCTGGGAAGCTCTTGCCATGTGAAGAAATGTTCCTGAGTTCCTGGGAGGACACTTCCCCAGGGGCTGGAGCCCCACAGCAGCTCATGCTCTCGGGTTGCAGCCCCAAAGCCACTCCTGCTGCAGCAACACTGAGCTGCGAGTACTGGCCTGTGCTGGCAGAGTCTTACTGCTCTGCAGGAGTAGCCTTGGCACATAAGACTGAGTCACTAAATACTTTTCTCAGTGCTACACCTTAATTTTTTTGGGTGCTCTTAGTCTGAGGTGGCCTTTTTATTTATACCTTTATACTGGCTCTCCTCTACTGCTCTCTGGAGGTGAGAAGTAGTTTCCCCAAGAGGTTATTTAGGACTGCATTTGCCTTTAAATATCCTAAAATGCCAGAAAGCTATGCAATGTTTACACTCTCAACTCCTAAAGGCTTTCAGTGTGTTAAACATCTGTGGTCCTCAGCATCTTTACCCTTAACAGAAGGGAGCTTCATGATAGATTAAAACTTACTGTCTTGGGGAATAGAGCAGTTTGGGTTGTTTTGGATTTAATGAACAGTCATTCTTGAAAATACTGAGGAGCTCTGAAGGTCTGTGAAGAGGCACCAATGACTTCCACAGACTGTCACTTCTGCTCTCTCTTCCCAATCTACTTATGAGCAGGAGCAGGTGTGGCTGCCAGAATAGCTCCTGGAGAGCTGGAAAAGGAAGTTTCCTGAAAAGGAGCAGAGTTCCGTGGAAACTGCAGTTTCTGTTGTTATGAGGTTTTATTGGTTTTGTGGGGGCTTTTTTCCTGGAATTAGAGTAAGCAAGCATTGTGAACTGAGTTCTCAAGCACCATGGCAAAGTCACTGAAATGCCTTTCTGAGCACCTTGTTAGCTTTTTATATTTTATTTATGATTCTATTTATGCATATCTACTGTACAATACTGCTTACAACCTGATGGGAGTAAACAGTAAATACCAATAGCCAAATTGTAGAAGGAAAACAGATCAGTTCTAATAAGGTGGACACAAGTCCCACAAGCTCATGTAAAAATTGTATGTTTGGGGAAGTCCTTAGGCTTGCTTTTTTTTATGAGTACACTGGTCAAAGTCACTACTACAAATGTTAAAAGTGCATTGACTGTAGTGGATTGCTGTCATTTGATGAATTTGTCGCATGGTTTTATATGTTGAAAGCATTTTACAGTAGATGAATTGCTTTTGATTTCTGGGCTTCCGAATAGTGAGTTACACATGATATAGCTCATGCAGATTAATAGGTGAATTCTTGGGATTTCTTTCTGATCTGGCTGAGATGGAGTTAACTTTCTTCATAGCATCCCATGTGGGATGTGTTCTAGACTTGTGGCTAAACCACTGTTGATAACAAAACGATGTTGATAACATCCCAGTATTTTAGCTTTGCTGAACAGCACTTGCCAGGGTCAAGTCTTTCTTGTCACTGCTCTGCCCCCATAGTGAGTGGGGATGGGCAAGAGATTGGGGGTGACACAGCTGGGACAGCCAACCTGTACTGGCCAAAGGGCTATTCCTTATCATATATCATCACCTCAACAATAAAAAGAAGGGAGAGGTGCAGAAAGAAGGGGGAGTGGAGTGGGTGGCTTCCTAGGTGCCTCTTTGCCGACTGGCTGGGCATCACTCCTCCTGTGGGAGGTAGTGAAGGATTGCCTTTGCATAACTTGGCAGTTTATTTTTTAATATTTTTCCTTTACTTATTAAACTGTCTCAGCCAGTGAGTTTTGCTTTTGCTGCCCTTCTCTCCCTCTTGCTGGGGATGGAGGAGAGATAAGGGGAGCAGCAGCTGCATAGGTGCTTAGCTGCTGGCTGGGGTCAACCCATGATGCATTTTGAACCATTTAGAATGTTTTTAGCAATTTAAACACTGAGACTCTTGAATCTCAGTGTAAGGCAATTTCAATTGAACTACAGAGAAAATGAAGCAGATGCCTTCATCTTTGTGATCTATTATGTCATGTAATAAAACTGATTTTTACGGTTCAAAATTAAAGAAAAAGAAGCATAAGCTTTTACAGTTGAAACTTTTTTCAGCTAAACATCATTCTCCGGTTACACATGGGTAGACTTGGTTTGGTTTTAATATAAAAATAGTGTACTTGAATATGGTCCAACTTCTGTGAATATTGTAGTCTCCAACTGCATAGTCATATTCTAGCTACAAGTGCCATGTAACAAAGATGTAATAAAGTACGTTCTAATTGAAATACGTGCTCTTTTTGCAACGCTTATGTTGCCAAAAAGCAAGCCTAATCTTCAGCTTGTATTACTTTTTGTGAGGAAAAGATAATATGGAGTAAGAATCTGACTGAATTCTCCGTGTGATATTGATGTCCTTCTGTATGAGTACTTATTTTAAATAAACATACACTGCACCTTTTTATGTGCACACAAGTTTTTAGTCCTGACATCTTTTTGAGTGGAGGGAAAGAGAATGTATTTCAGAAGGCTTATATTTTCTCTCTGCTACCACATAAATATTAGCTTCAATCTCAGGCTGTTACAAAGACATAAACACTGCATCAAACCCATTGCTTTGTTTGGAGTTCAAGAACTTTTCACTCTGATCCTGGTTTCAGTATGACTGATTGTGTAGAGGGGGCTTCCCATTCTTTCCTAGTTGACAGTGAGCCTAAGTAGTTTCAGACATACATTAGAGTTTTATTCTTTGCAGCTCTGCTTGAAATATAAAGCACTTGTGTACCAATATTTTCCATGCTTACATCTTGCCAACAAACTTAAGACCCATCCCTGTGTCTGTTGCCATCAATAACAGGATATCAATATTAGTTTATTGAGAAGACAATTGGGTCTTCCTACTGGAGCTACCTAATGAATTTTTTCCCCCTTCCTTATTTGATTTTTTTAAAATCTTCTAATCTCTGCATTTCTCTGCCTGTTCCAGTGTCTTCAGCTCCTGCCAGTCTGATTCTGGTGACTAATCACAGATATATAGTTATGCTTCCACTTCAGCTTTGTCTAGTCACATTCTTGTTGCATCCACCTTACTTGTTCTTGCAGGACCGAGTTCTGCAGAGATGTTAGTTGCAGCTTTCTTTTAAGACATGACATTACAGCTGGCCAATAAAATACAAAGACAATTGAAGACTGTCTCAGGTAAGTATCCTAACCCTTACTTCTATGTCTTAATCATACAAACACACATAGGTATGTCTGATAAAATTCAAGGCAGTTTTTCTAAAACTTCGAGCAGCCATAGCTTTGAACATCAGGCTGTACAGCTTCTCTATTTCCCTACAGGGAAATTGAAATACGTTTGTTAGATGAGTGAGTGCTATGGGGCCATCTGGTGTCTATGAGTTTTATAGAGGCTACTCTGGCAAAGTAAACCCTTTAACTTCTCTTGAAGTATACAGGCAAACCTTTTCTCTGATTCAAATTAAACGTTTTAGCTGGCAAAATCCAGACTTGGCATGCAATAAATAATGCAAGAGATCTTTAATTCTGTAACACCCTTTCATTTCAGGCAAACACATTGTTGAAGAACTTTTCGTTATTTTCTTAAGAGCCAAGATTGAAGATCACTTCCTTATTAAAAGTTTTGAAAAGTAAATCGGGTGAAATTTAAATAAGCTCAACACTTTTGTACATTTCAGATGTCTTAAGAAAAAGTAAAACATTAAAATATTTGAGATGTGAGATCTGCTTACAGTACAGATCTAGCTAGCCAGTAATCCCCATTAACTCAGAAACAAACTTTCAGGTGTGTCACCTGGTGGGAATGCCAGAAGCAGATGGCTTTCTAGCTGGGGAGGATACTGATGACTAAATCAATGCTATTATGGTACTTTGTGTGAAGTATTGTCTTCCAGATGGAAGAAAAAGCTTACAGGATGGGAATAGCTGGACATTTCTCCAAGGAATATAGCTAGGCAGAAAATACCGACAGATCAGTTGTGCTAAGAGTTATTAAGAGGTAGAGTTGCAGCAAAGAACTTTGACATAAAATTTGTCTTTAGTGCTGAGTCAGAAAGTACTGTGCAAAGCTGAGGTCCTGCTAAACAAAGCCAAACTCCGCTGTTTCCTCAAAAAAAGACCATGTCTGTATATTCACACAGGAAAAGTAGAATACGTTAGTGTTTGTCAAAGTACTCACACATGGCACCTCATAAGAACCATATTAAGGTCAGTTATGTGCATCTTTACAGTTGAAAGCATATGCTTTACCTGTCTTGCATTTGAAAATAAAAGTAATTGTTGAAATTCAGGTTCAGAACCTTGTAATTTGATGATCTTTTATATAAGCATTATTATTATATCCTTTTCTGAAGCATGGCTGCTGTAACAAAAGGTGCCTTATACTGGAACTCATATTCCCAGAGGAACAGAAATAATTACCATGGTGTGTCATTGTGATGAACAGTGTGCTTCTTCACAGGCTTTTTTTGGTTTTTCTTTTTGCTGAGTACAATACTCTATAAACACCTGTGAAACAAAACCATAATAAATTACTTTTATTGTGTACACACTGCAGCATTGACCCTTGCAGTACCGTGATGTTATTTATTGCTGCATCCAAAGAAAAGAGCAGGAGAATGAGTTTATTTAAAAATCAAGCATGCTCTGGGTCTATAGTCCTGGAATTAAGCCCTAGTATAATACATTGAAGTTGGGAGATTTTTGTAATGACACAGTTGTATAGTCTGGATTTTAAAATTCTCACTGTACTGTAGTGTGTGGCCACCTGCCTTATTTTCTACCCTGTGCTGAAGACAGTGATTCATTGTCATGCGTAGTTCCAGGATCTCATCACCAGCAAATGAATGTTTCTTGAGGTGTAACGTCAAACAGGCTTATCTCCTTAAACTGACCGGAAGTCAAGCCTGAAAGTCACTGAGATTAAAGCATCCACTCAGTTGAGTTAATTAACTTTAGTTGACATACACTTCGCTGTTCAAAGTATTTAGTGTGATACAGGACTTTAAAATTTCAGGTGACTTTTCTTACAGCTGGGAGTTCTTAACAGCATTGCGAATTTGACTAATGAGCTTAAGTCATAATGAGAAATTGAAGTAGCCCTTTGTGAAAGGGTGGGTTTATCTCATTTGTCTAGTATCATGCAGGGAGGGAGAAATAAAAAAAGAAAAAAAAGAACATATAAATCTTGTTTCTAGAGACAGAAATTTGCCTGAAGCAAGAGATAAGATCATCCAGCTTTCCTGTACTACCTCAGTGTGCTCATCTCCATCCATCACTCCCAAGGAAGCAGAGCCAGCCTTCAGGAAGTTACAACTCATCTCGTCTTAAATGCATGTAGGGGATCTGAGTTCAGGAGTTACAAGCAACTCTGACCAATTTAGTTTTGTTCTTCCTAGATTTATAATATCTGACTCCAATATTATTTGGTGGTTTTGTATGTTGCTTTGTGGAATGAAACCTGAAGTATTTCTGTTACACAAGCTCTGGATCACACCGGAAATATCATTGGACTAGGTGATTGGTGTAGGTCCATTCCAACTTAGCTATTTCATTCCATATGTTACTGCCACAAGTGTTCCTGTTCCAATCGAGCAAAAGTAGGTGCTTGTGAAAGATTAAACTCAATTCAGACAGAGCTTGAGTTACTCAGATGGGTTTGGACTGTAAGGGAACAGTACAGTCCCTGTGTCAAAGGTGAAAGAAAGCAAATAATTAAGCAAGAGTAACTGCATATAACATACAGCTGATTCTTTATTATTTACCTTTTTGTTGTTGTTGTTAATTATCTTCTTAGCCAGTGAGAACCAGTTTGGTCAACAAACTTCTCATGAACATTCTAGTGGAAACAAGCACCTGGAGAACTACAACTTGCAAGAGAATATTGCTCTTGCTGTGACTGTGCCAAAAGGTACTGTGTGATTGGTTTTCCAAGAACTGTTCAGGAGTGTTTTATAAAGCATAAAAAAAAAAAAAAAAAAAAGGGCATGTAAACTTGTTTTAGGTCTTTTACTGCTTGCCCCTCCCTCAATGAGGCAATTAAATTAATCAGTAACAAAGTCATACCTATGGACTCAAAAAGCTTTGTTGAAATTCTGTAACAACACTGTTCAGACCTTGCCGCCTCCCTCTTCACCCCAGAACACCGGTCACAGCCTACAAGGACCTCAGCCGCGTACTTTCCTCTGCTCCCTGGTACAGGCAACATTGTCGCACTTGGAAAATAAAAAATCTGTATCTACCTCTCAAAAACTAAACAGAATAAACAAAGAGATTTAGACCAAGAACAATCCGATGACTAGGTGACTGCTAATGGTTGAGTTAGAGTGATGTTGCCTTAAGGGTGCTGGATGACTGAGTAAGATTTCTGTAAAGCCAAGTTCGCAGTTGAGCTCATTCCTATTCTCAACTCAGCTTTTTACTTCTCTGGGAATACTCTTCTTTGCAAATCCTCATCAACAAATGTTCTGGTAGGTAATGAATTATTGTAGTGTTTAGCTTAACTTGCCTTTAACTTGACACACTGCTAAACCAAAGGAGTTTTTAAAAACAAAGTAGAAATCTGGGGTTTGGAATATATTACAGGGTGTGTAAAATCAAATGAAGTGGTATTGTGAAAATAAAGCGTTTGGTTTTAGCTGAACAAGTACTGCCCTCTGTAAAATCTGATTCTGCGTAGACAGGCTAATAAAAATTTAAGGGCATGTACTGTTACACTGTCTGAGTTCTCACAGATTTCTGCAGTTCAAAAAGTATGAGACAAAGATGAGATGTAACAACGTCACTTAATGCAAGGTCAACCCAGTGTTTTAAGTGGAGATGGTTATATAGCGGTGTTTTGATAGGCTCTTTGGAAGCAAGGCTCAGGCACTCTGCCTTCATGCTCTATTCCTATACATCAGGAATTCTCCTGCTGTGCTCAGCCAATGGGATCCTTATGTACCTAAAGTTAAGTTCAAGCTCAAGAAGTTGCAAAAATGGCCCTTAATGAGCAATCTCATAAAATGGAGCGAAAACCTAATAGTTGCCATTCAATTCAACAGGTGCAAGTCAATAATAACAAATTAAGTTTGTTAAGCTGAAAACAGCTATTTCATGTATGTGTTCTTTTGCTCATAATCCTATAACAAGAACTAGAAAACAATACTTTGAATTTTTTTTTAACAATGAGAACTGCCTAAGTCTCAGTAATTTAGGGCTAAAAGATGAAATAACAGGACAGAAATAAATGTTTTGGGAGAGAAGTAAAAACATGAGGAGTCTGTGTGTGCATATGTGCTTAGGTCAGGAGACGGGACAGAAAAGCAGAGAAATCATTCAAATTTGTCTGAAATTTCCCGTAAGACTGAATTACTCAGTGGCAAAAATGCCAAGGTGCTCTATTTTCTACCTATCAAATTGTTCATTTTAGTCTGACAAAGCAGAGTGGCACCTTATGGGGTCTACTACATCCAGATGATGGTCCCCTTGCAGAGGAGCAAGATTGCCCTTCATTCAAATGTCAGGGTCTGCAATTGTGAAGCAGGCATACCTGAGCCTTCTGTGCCTTTGGAGGCAACAGAAACTCTTTGGTGCTTGTGAAGGTCTGTGTGGAATCTGTGCAAGACAGGAAATTGGTAAAGGCTGCTGAGCTGAGGAGAGGACCTCTTCTACTCTGAGCAACGGGAAGGCTTTATTCAGCCTGTTTTGCTTGCAGAGAAAAGTGGTCTTTCTTTAAAGGGTTAACTTGTACTTCAGTCTCTTTTATCTTCTATGAGAAAACCTCACTGTGTAATTCAAATCCCCCCTGTGTCTCTGACTGTGTCTCTTTTGGTCGAAGGTGAGACCTATGGTGCCAAGGCTCATGGGACGCAAGCTCTTTGGTGAATGATGATGTTAAGTTATGTATTCCAGGCACTCTGCATCTAACTCTTCACTCCTGTTGACTGAATGCTTGAATTAGAAAGACACATTTGTAACTTGCATCTAATACACAGTGAAATTTTCTGAATAGATTGTGATTGATGTTCTCTATTTTTTTGTCAAGGTCTATAGCAAACTCTGTCTTATCCATTTGTCAGCACTTGTAACACTTGGACACAATTCTCCTTTTTCTAGTTATGAAAACTTAGTTAAATAGAGAGGACTGAGTGAATTTCATGCTGCTGTGAAGTCTGATCTTTGGTTTCCTACTTCCATAGTAAAAAGTAAGGATTTTTTTTCTTTTTTTTAATAACTTTTATTCGGCTAGAATATCGCAGTTACTGATGGGAAGAGAAGCTGTTAAGTTGTGTATTTTGGTACTGTTTGATGTCAAAGCATTGAAAGATTTCTTGCTGTATAGGCTGCAGAACACAGCAGGCCAGTTTCTTCTTGAACTACTTGTTTTATCGTTAAAATGCAAGTAAGTTTTACCAATACATATATTTTTTAAGTTAAGAGAAATACTTTAAATATTTACAACCTACTACTGGGAAAGAGGACAACTAACAACTCCTCGTCTTGAGTCATCTAGGTTCCAGACCGAATACTTTCTGCTAGTCTGACCTTCTGTGTCTTGGCCTTAATTGAATGCACCTAGCAAACATATGCCACATAAGAACATGGACAAGAGAGAATTACAATAAAATTAGCAGAACGCTTTTTCCTGTTAAATGCTTGAAAGTGCCATTAAACTACAAGTGGAATAATGACCAGTCAAAGAAAGAGCTGTGTTCCTGCCTGGAATTTAGTAAAAAAACTGGCTTTGTAAGTTGTACTATAGGTCAGTGAGGGAAGAAGTTCTTGGAAGGAAGAAGGAGTCGGAGAATAACTTCTATTGCCTACAGTGCTGGAAACTTAAGTGGATTTTAGCTCTAGCATACAAGAGGGGCAAATGTCTTTTAGAGGCTCTTCAGCAGTGATTTTGCCACCTTGGTGAGAAAAGAGAGACATGAGTAAGAATTTTTCTGCAGTGGGGATTTTAAATGAAGTTGCACTCCCTAGTGTAAATATAAATTATTGTTGTAAAAGAAACCTGTTTCCCATGCAGTATGTGTGGGGTAGTTTTAAATTTTAGGCTTTGGCTAGGTTTGTTGTGTTTTAGGCCTTCCTGGGAAACAAGTCAGGTGACATACATTGACAAATCAGAGGTATTCCCTACTATCTCACATCACGGGGGATATAAGAGTGACAAAGGAAGAACTGACACTGTCTTCGGATGCTTCCTTTGGTCAGCCTCTTCGGTGCAGTCTCTTCTCCTGTGGCCAGGTCATCTCTCGTCGGACAGGTGGTGGGGAGAAGGATTGCAGCTTGGGGCTGATCACTTCTGTATTTGGGTAATACAGGGCCTTATCTGTTTTTCCTTGGGTGCATATATAGTACCTATATAGTACCATTTGAGTTACCCCTCTTTCCCTGTATTTGCCTGGTATTCGTGTAGAGCGTATATAGTACTAAGTTCCCTTTTCCTCCTCTGTAAATAAATAAATAAATATATGTATATCTCTGTTCCCCTCACGGTCTGAAGCTTTTAAGTTTTCTCTCTTTCCCCTCGGCTTTTTCGCCGTTTTTCTCCCCTTTGTGGGGGAGGCCTGTGCTGGTGCTGGGAAGTTCTGCGCGGTGTTGCTTTGTTTTGGTTTTGCCCAGGGTCAAACTTCCACAATGTGCAAATTCTCCCCAGTCACTCTATTATGGTATGTCCACAGCAGTGATTTGCAATGCTCCTACCACAACTTGCGGAGCTAAACAGACGGTCCAAAAAAAAAATCCATCCTGTCAACCGCACTACTAATGAAGTGGACATCTAAAACAGTCTGTTTTATTGCACTAACATGAAAAAGCTCAGCAAGGTCTCTCAATCAAGTTGAAGTCATCTGACAGATAATCAGTCTGCACTGATCAACTGAAGAACAAGGTTTTTGTTACTGACACAGATCCTCATGTATGTAAGCAGAGCAAAAGTAGGGATAGAATAAAGCTTTTATTGAGGATGATTCACAGACTAGAGTTTTAATCTTATTACAAATTACTCTGGTAGATCTTTCTTTGTTCACTTATTAGAGAACCTTACAAAGATCAGCCACCTAATGCAGCTAACCGAATCTAGGCAGTGAGAATATGCCCTTCTGCTGTACCACATACAATCTGCTGTGTTTGAATGCAGAACTCTGTCCTTGGATGTGCATGTGTAGTCCTGACATGAACCAATGGAAATTGCTCATGTGTCAGCAGGTGCAATGTGAGTAGACATTGCACATAATACTTTTTTATTTCTTAATAATAATATTTTTTTATGTCTTAAGTTTGTACATAAATGAGACTTAGGTTTTTAGTAGAGGAAATGCAAACTGCTGTGTATATTTTCTACCAAAGGTTTGTATAAATTTCAATTCTTTAGATATGAATTAATAATGGCCATGGGAAATTTGGCTCACTCTTGAGAGCTTATCTCCAAATGAGAGACAGCTAAAGGGTAATTTCCTTTCCACAAAGGGGAAAGGTCAGTGTGATTGCTAAGATGGAAAATAATTTAGTTACATCAAATCCCTGTTAATATAACATGCTCCTTGTATCTCATTAGGTGTTAGCCAGGCTACCATCTAAGACCAGTATTCTAAAGCTGGGCAAGAAGACATTAAGCTGAAAAGCTTGAATTGGGGCACATACAGATAGTAAAAAGCTAAAAGCTGTTTTTCTGCTTAACCCAAACTTTGAAAAAATCGTGCGTATGCACTTTCAATTTCATGCTGTGTGTGAATGTCAAATTCGCTTATCTGGGAAAGAAATTCTTGAAAGTAATTATTGTCATCCCATTTAGCTAAATATATCTATTTAGCTAAATATATCTATTTAGCTAAATATATCTATATATAAATATAAATATGTGAAATACACAATAGTAAAAAAAATGCTTATGTAGACTTAAGAGTTTTGATTGAGTTTTTGTGGGTTTTTTGTTTGTTTGCTTGTTTATTTCAAAACTGGTAGTCTTGGTCTGCTTTTGTGAATTTTGTTGCCATGTTAGCTATGTTTCATCTATTCCCAAAATGTATTTTTTCAGTGGAAAGAAATGCAAACGTTTATTTAGAACAAATTATTTCAAAGAAGGAAAATAGATTTAGGAATGAGATGTCTCAATCCTTTAACCGCTTAGAAGGGTCAAAGAATACAGAGAACCTTTTTCAGTGCATGTAGCCCTAGGAAGTATTTCAGGTCAGGTTTGTAAGAAAGCAGGACAGGCTGCAAGGCAAATTCTGATGTCGTGTTTGGTCCTGCCTCTCTTCTGCCCTCCAGAGCTTTTAATCAGCCTCCTGGGACAAACACAGAACAGTTACTGCAACTGGGGGAGTTTTACCCCAGGGACAAGGGGTGTCCTGCTTCTCCTGCTCCAGCTGTGACTCGCAGTAGCAGGTCCTCCCCAGCATGTTAAGGCCTTTCAGAAGGCTAGTTTGTTACAGTGGTTCAGTGGGGTTGTCTGGGAATGGGTTTTAGGAGTTTTGAGAAAGTTACAAGCTGAGCACCCGCAGCTGTGCTTACGGTTTTGGAGAGGTGTCAGTGTGTGCAACTCAGGTGGACACGCACAGCCTCCTGCCTGTGGCATCAGTGATAGAGAGGAGCTGGATGGGTCCTGACCTTCTCTAAACATAGGCCCAGATAACCCGGTGGACTTCCTGCCTCCTGCTCCAAACAGAGGCAGGTGAGGTGGGAGAGCATCCTGGGTGGAAATGTAGCAGTGAAACTTGTCACCCAAGTCTCTTGTACCCAGATTTGTTTTGTTATAATGTGTTCAGTGTGGGGGGTTTCTTCCCACATGAAGAGTTCTTATAAATATACAATATTTTGTGCAGGCACTTTTGGCCCGCCCTGCAACAACATCATGTCTCCAAGCAAGGCACCTGTGTCTCGTTATCCTTTACCACAACGGCTCAGGAAGGGATTTGCAGTGAGAAGGAATTAGGTGAATAAATATATGCGTGTCTTTCCGTATCCTCCCTTGCACGCTGGTGCCTTTTTCTGTGCCCCCCTCCCAGAGGGTGTTCAGCTCTCTGTGGAACATCCTGGCCGGAGCAGCGCCACGCGAAGGGATGGCAGCTCCTGCTCCGCCTCAGCTGCAGGAGGGGAACGGCGCGCCTGACCGTGGGGGTCAGGATTAGCAGGAGAAGTGGGAGAAGCGAGGATAGGACGGAGGGGGAAAAAAAACCACAAAACAAACACCAAAAAAACCGTACTTAAATGGCAAGACTGCACTTATAACATGTGGCCAGCGTGTGGCAGACCGGCCTCGGGAGGCAGCAGGAGCACCGGTGAGAGGCTCGCTGCGTAGCAGCAGAGAGAAGCATCGCAGCAGGATGGGGGATTCCAGGACACTGGAGAGAAGGGGAGCTCTGGAAGCACGACAGACGGTCGGCTGTCACTCTGCAGCAAACACGGCCTGGAGCCCAGGTGGGGTGAATGCGTGGACTATGTGTTGTTTTTTTTACGTCTCTTAGTTTTGGCTTATTATCTTATGAGGCAGAAGCAGGAATTTACTGAATTACATGATTGCTATATGGCAATACTGCATTTGTAGGGTAAGATGAATATTAGAGGATTGGTTTTGAGTACTACTGCTTCAGGAAGATATACGAAATTTTAGGTTTTGAGGGGGAATTTTTGAGCCTGGTGGTGTCTGTGCAAGAACAAGCCTGGGAGTAATCCAGAAAAGAAAAAACTCAGAGACGGAAATCAGCCACTTCAGACAGAACTGCAGAAAGAAAGGGAAACATCTCTAACAATCAAGCAAGTGCATAAAAGGTGAATGCCTGATAGGAAAACCTGAGAGAGCAGAGTAGCCAGGCTTGTATCCATTTTCAAGCTTAAAGTTTTACTCCTTGAGGCACTGCATCTGCAAAGCTCTGAGGGACTACTAAGCCCCTTTCAGAACTCCTCCCTTGGAGAAATGACTCCAGGATATATAATTTAGTTTAATTTTTATATTGCTAATAAAGGGTGCAAGTGCTTGTTTTTCCGCAAGGCATAACTATATCTATACACTTGTGAATGGCATTAAGCTTGCAGCAGGAATATTGCCTGAGAATTTGTAGGTGTCCCCATATTTCTGACCACAAATTCTATTAGGCTGCTAAACAGCCTCCATCAGCACATCTCAGGCAACCCTCTTCCCTGCCGTGATGTTGTGTTAAGAGCAAGATACTGCTTTCCTTTGCTGTTATAATTTCTAAACTTTCGGCACAGCTTAAAAGGTATGTAATCGCTGCAGAAGTTTCTTTTTTGGATTTTTTTTTTTTCTGTTTCAGCTGTTGGTTTGCTGCCAGTTGGAAAAGCAGGCAGAAGAAGCCTGTGAATGGATTATGCAGTCAAGTGCATCTGTCTGTACTGATCCGTGGTGTTGTTTTTACCTTGAAAGACATGACTTTGAACTCTGACAACTTTTTAAAGTATTTTTTCTTTTTTTTTTTCTTTCCTTNGGAAAAAAAAGCTTTCTGCAAACAAAACTGTTAAGGCTTTGCAATTTGAGAATTTAAAACTACTGTATTCATTTCTCATACATACAATTTTGTACCTTCATGGGTATGTGTGTGTATATATAATTTCATATCCAGGTACACTTCTACATATCACTGATAATATAAACCCATTTCTGGATGTGTTACTTTAGTTAGACATTCATTTTAATGTGGCTACAAGAAGTGGTTATGGTGAAAGCTGTTGCTAACCAATGGGACTAATGAGATTAAACAAAGTTAAAACCTTACAAATCCTGTCTTCATTCAAGAGTTCTGGGTAATTCTATTTATGAACATTTTATATTCTAGCTTAGTTTTTGAGTATCAGAATGAGTACATTATATGCTAACAGCTGCAGTATATTGCAGATAAAAATGAAAATTAAGCTGATGGTTTTAGTACAGGCAAAATGGCCTTGCAGTGGTGAACAGAAAAATAAAACAACTAATAGTCTGTTGGATGTGATGTATGTGTGTTGATATTTTTGGGTTTTTTTCTCAGAAATTATCTATTCCATGTACTTTTAAATGTGTTCATTGAATGACACTCTATTGGTAAGTGAAAATCAATGTTTACCGGAAATTATACTAGACAGAGGAGTGACTGCAAGCTTATTTAAAAAACCTGAACATAAAGTGCTTATTGATTTTTCATGAATATATCGACAGTTAAAAAGAGCCATAAATTTCCTATCTTATATATGTAGGTACATTTTAATGCTCCCATTTTTCTGAGTGTTCATGAGAAAGCAGTCAGGCACTTTGGGATAACCACAATCTTTAGTTAGTGTATGTCTGGATACAAATAAATCCAAATTACAACTAGGAAAGATGAGTAGAACCTGTGTCCTTTTAGGGCAAAGTCACGTGTTATTAGTTCCATGGTCAGCATTATTGATGGGCTCAAATGGGTTGAATGTTTGCAAGAGCAATATATTATACATTGGCAGCTAGCTCACTCGAAAATGCATCAATATTATGTTTCAAAAACCCATGAGCCAAAGCTTTGTATAAAGAAAAGGATGAATATAAGGAGGATGGGAGTTTGTTGTTAAACATGTTGTCTACTGAAATACTGGTTACCATTCAATGTTATTTTACAACAGTTCACTGAACTTTCTACAGTGCCACAACGCTCCTTCTCTGGAGTGGGCACACTTGAAAGTCCTTGACATGTAGGTCTCTCTGTCTAGTGAGTAACACAAACAGCCCTTGGGGTGCACACACTTATTTAGAGAGGTTTATTTCCTAACTCCTAGAGGCTCCTCTTCTGAGACATCTGATGAAAAATTTCTATTCTTTTTTTTCCCCTTTTAAGTGATCTACATATAGACAACTGCCACTCTTCAGATGCTTAGTGATAGCAAGTGACAGAATGGTGCTTAGAGCAACGAAATGACAATTATATTAAATACTCTCATATTGCTCTTGCAGAAGTTACAAGCCAGTACTATGAGCCACCAGTTCCATTCAGGCATGCTATACTGTTAGATACTTAGTTTTCTGCAGAAAATTCATTACATGATCATGTCTGAAATCTGAGTTGAGTCATATTTCAGTGCTTGCTTGATGCAGCAGCACTTACAGTCTCAAGTGAATATTGCCATAATTGCCTGAGGGCATTAGTAAGATGATCAGAGATTGGATTTGCCTGCATTTGAAAGTCCCATTTTGTGCATAGGACATTTTATATTCAGATGCTCCCGGTCTTGCAAGTATAACAAACATGACAGTTATAAAGTAGGTAATTACTTGCAGGAGAGACAAATAGAAGTCCCCTTATTTTGTAGTTATAGGTAATCGGTACATCAAGGGTGTTGTCCTTTTTTCCCTCTTATTCTGTATTTTGAGATAGGGTGCTTGTAGGGTAGTGGAAGTAATATCATGTACAACACAATAATCTCTACAGGGTATGTCTCCCCCACAGTCATGTGGTATAGTGTCATAATGAGCCCTATTGTTTTGTGTTACAGTATTATGTACAGTTGTGCTTTTAGTAAGAAGAAACATGAGTCTTCAGAAAGTGAATTTAAAGAATGCAAAATAAAGAGTAATTTTTAAAAAATGTGGTATAGATAGAGATTACAAACCATTGATTGGTGGATAAGAGAATTGCTGAAGACTATAGCAGGACAGGAAAGTGCATTGAGACAGTGGAGTGGCTGTACTTCCCACTTCCTATTTTCTACTGAGGTCGGAACCTCACGGTGGTCAGAACAGTGGCAGCAAGTTGTTGATTTAAAAAAAATATAAAACATCAACACTGGTTTTCCGGTTGCACTGAGAAACCTTCAGGATGTAATATAGAAGCGAGTTCCTGCAGAAATCCAGGCATAAGCAAGACCAAAACAAATTGTAAATTCACATTGAAATCATGATGACTTTTTCCATGATAAATGCTATACTGTTCGGTACAAGGAGAACATGTACTGAAAGTATGCTTTTGGCATTACACTATCATTTAACAACATTACTGATAGTGGACCAAAATAAAACATGGCATTCTTTTCCAAGAGACAGGTTAGCTTAATGATCAAAACATGAATTAATACTACTTTTTAGAGCTTTCTTTTCCAAAATTATGAGCTCCTACAATATGAGGGCACAGGTTTTAACTCCTGTTTGTTTGGGGTTTTTTTATCAGGTTCTGATGCTGTTTGCCCTCTTGCGATAGGACTACTTCGTTGGAAAAATCTGTGTGTTTATGGGAACCCTCCCCTCCCTCTCACTTTCTCTGAAGATGCCTGTGTTCCTGTATGTCAGTGCTTTGCTACACAAAATGACTTCTTGTATCCATTTTCCTGTCCAGCATCACTTTCTGTCACTCCAGTGCCTTCTTACAACAGTAGTAGTCAAGAAACTTTGAGTCAAGACTCTACAGGTAAGTCATTCTTTATTTTTTCCTTATTCTAACAACTTTCCACATGGCTTGAAAAATATCAGGAACAAAGGTCATCACGTTCTCAGCAACAATAATACAATTGCTGTATGTTTGCTTTAAAACTGGTAGACCAACTGTTTGATGAGGGTGGATCCATGGTGGCACATGGAGGCATTTGAGGACAGTATCGTCTCTTCTGTACCTATCATAAAATATTTCATAATGGACAATATCTGCCATGCATCCAAAACAGTATTAACTCCTGGCTAATCACAAAATAGGGTGTACAAGAGGCATCAAGAGGCACACACGTGTGCTCCCATCCTGTTAAAAGGCTTATATCTATCAGAACCTATCGGGGCAGCAGCAGTGTGCTGATGACATTCTCCCATACCATGAGGTTTGGAGGGTCCTCAGGACCTACAGGAAAGATGGTGGCTGATGAAGAGTTGTGATGGTAATACAAAACCCTTGACCCACAGTCTGGTCCCATTTGCCTCTGAGAGTTCTTGATGATGATAGGAAGCGGGGAACGAGCTCAGTGAAATTTTCTGGTTGGTAAATGAGACTCTCATCTACATGCTTCCTAAATGAAACCCTGTGAAAAGATTTTTAATTCCTGCTACCTATTTGTATTGCTAAGTGGGAGGAATTAGAAAGGCTCAGCCTATGTGCCTGGTAACAGAATGGTATATATGGAGAGTGGGGTATTAGTGGATCTAGTATTAAAATGGGTAATGCTCAAAAAGAGCTGGTCTAAATACCAAGTGCTGACCTAGTTCTTAAAATTGTAATAATTGCTGAAAACAGTGGCTAAATATAATCTGTAGTAAAAATTATAATCAAATATGTATATGCATCATGGCTAGGCTTCGCGAACGAAGATTTGGGAAGGGCTCTACCCACGCTTGCTGCAAGCACGCTGATGGCTAAAAAGGCAAACACGAGATAGGCAAGTCCAGTTGCAAAAGGCACAGCAGAAAGTCTCCATAGGTGGTGTTGGTGAGGCACGGTTCTTTCTGTGTTGTCTTTTCTCCTCAAGACTGATTCTGCGTGCGTTCTCAAAGGAATCAGCAGCGTTATGGATGGTGTGTCTCCAGGCCTCCCGACTGGAGGTCAGAGTGGACCACTGATGGTAGTCAATATGGACAAGGCTGAGGTATTGTTTCAGAGAGTCCTTTTATCTCCTCTTCGGGGCTCCTCTCTTGCAGCAGCCAGTGGCAAGTTCACCATAGAGCACGATCTTAGGGAGGCGATGATCCTCCATCCTGGAGACGTGCCCTGCCCAGCGCAGCTGCGTTCTCAGCAGCATGGCCTCAATACTGGTGACTGCTGCCTGTTCAAGGACAGACATATTGGTCATGTATTTTGGTACATTAATATAATTTAATGTAACTGCTGTAGACATTACTGCATGTTACCAAAAAATAATGGGCCTGAAACCCTGTGGTGGTGCTGAAATCCAATCAAAACTGATTTCTCCTTTCCCAGAACTTTCTGATCTAATTCTCTGAACCTGACTGGATGCTCATGGCAGCTGAAAATCCTGGTCTTGAGCACTTCAAGTATCTATCCTAATACTTGGTTTGATGGTGACATTTGCAAAACAAAAGTGTTAGGGCAAATCAAACAAGGTTAAATGTTGTGAGTTTCATTTATCTTTTCTTCTGCTTCCAATTAAGATCTTTGTAGATCTGCACATCTTGCTTCAACACAGTGTTCATTCTATGAACTTTGTGACTATATTCTGGGAGCTTAATTTACATAATGGTTTATATTATGTCTATTTTTCTGATAGTAATACTGTACTGCTGTGAGACACTTGATAGTTTCCCCACGTGAAGAGTGACACCTCTGGTCTTAATTGTGAAGTTGTTCTGGGACAGTGAGGTGGCAAGTGAGAACCAGGCACTTGACCTCTAGAGGTGATATCCTGGAGAAGGGAAGAAATGTTAATCTAAAATAAAATGGTAGTAGCACAATAAAACTGAAATAAAACTTGATAAGGGTGTACTGGCAGTGAAGAAAAGTTTCCCAGTTCTAAAATATAGATAGCCATTATTATATTAGATTAGCAAGCCAAATACAAATGCCCTAATTTTCACACTAATTTAAGAGACTACAAGGCTTTTTCTAGAGTTCATACTGAGATATTTATGAAAATGCCATACTGAAAAGCAGCATAGCAACATGGGACAGGTCAGCACAAGAGTTATGTCCATTTCCAGCAGGGTTAGGCTATCCTGATTCAAAGTACAACTTCTAGCACAAGAAGGTACCGTCTTCATCCTGATGACTTAATATCTTAATTTCTGTATCCAATGGATATTTTAAATCTAATTTTCTCCTGCAGCAGAGTGGAGGGTACTTCGTGTAACCAGGGTGAATTGCTTTACCATGCACAGGGGTAGAAGCGTGTTGTGTCAGCAGCTGCTCCATATGGCTGGATGTGGAAGCTCAGGCCACAGAGTACAGCGTCAGCTGAAATGGGGGCACTTTTTGAAAAGACAGAAGGTAACTTAGAGATAGATTAATGAGGTACGGTAAATCCCAAAATTATATCCAAGCTGTTTTGTGTCCAAGACTATTTGATCAGCTCATTTACAGGACCTTGAAATGCAGAATACCATGCCACAGGCTTACTGTGCTGCTTCTTTTCTGTGAAGTTACATCAAATTCTCTATAACATTTTGATTACAAATTCTTTAAAAAACAAACTATGCTAAACCACCAGTATATAATGCATACAATACATATGCTGTAGTTTCAAAATAATTCTTTTTTAAACTACTGATGGTGGGAAAATTCTAGCTGCTTCATTCTGAGCAGGGCATGTTGGGACCTTGTAATAAGCTGTGCTCAGCAATGTCTGAGCTGGATTTCAATGTTCAGAGCCACGAGACAGAGATACAGAAAGTAAGATACCGACACAAAAAGTCTCTGTATTCATACATGGAGTATGAAAGATATAAAACTGCAGCAAATGGCTAGTTTTAGTGGGTGCTTTGCATCCTCCTGGAAACATTAGTCTCAATTTAGTGTTTCTACGGCTTCGCAGCATTCTGCAATGCTGCATAATTTACAGAGTAGTGCAAAATTTTGTCCTTGTAAATGGAAGTATAATTGACATCAGAATTATCAAATTCATGTATTCTGGAAGGGAATTCTTAAATTTCTAATGTTACTGGTAATTTGAAATAATGTTTTCTTGAGAGTATTGCTCTGGTTAATAAAAGTCAGGCTTCTGTTTAGAATGAGACAAAACATGAGGAGTCATTCTGAACTGATTTCCTAACTTGGAAATCCTGTGAGGGAGTACCAGAAAGGAACACTGTTTTACTAACTGTTTTGTAATTACTTATCAGTCTTTATCTGAGTCATGAAGAGTTCCTGTTGATTAACTTTGTCTCTCCCTATGATCATTATTTTTAATTACATTGAATGCTGTATTCCAGAATATCCAGAAGACTTTGCTAGACAGCACCAGCTGGATAGAGATGAATAGATTTGCACTAGGTAGAAATGAGTCAGGAGCTAAGGAACCCCTGTCAAGTTTGTGTCATCTGCAAATTTTAAAGAAATACAAAATACCATAATTCCTTAAAATATTTGATATAAAAAGACCTCTGTGTCTTCTTGAAATGTATTCCTATTTTTCAATAATAATCTGAATATTTTTTTCAACTACTTCTGACCTGAAATTAGTGCACCTTCGTATAGACTGTATTTCTCTTGTTTTCTGTTACAGGAACCTGCCCCTTGTATGCTAGATCAGCTGTTTTGAAAGCAATTATATTGATTTGCCATGAATTGTTCCGGACAAATATGTCAACTCTTTATGATCCTGTTTTTTTCAAGGTGCTTAAAGACAGCTTGATTTATTGCTTACTTATTAGTTTGTCACTATCTCTTTTCAAATATCAGTGTTTGGCTGACTGGACTGTAATTACCTGAAGTACTTTATTTGCCCTTCTTCATTGTTATGGGACCTTACTCCATCCTTGTTTGCATGGAGTCTTCCTAATAATGTGTTTAGGTTGTTAAATCCCAGCAAGGTAACCGAAACATGAAGAAGGCAGCTACGTTACTTTCCTAGGTCTGTGCATCCTGGTGTGTGAACATATGGAATAGGGTATTTCGGGAGAACTTGTACTCACAGCAGAGACAGGGAAAATGCAAAGGGCTCAAGTCAGCTGGACCTTCCTCAGAGATGCATTTGGGCCTGTCTTAGGCAGAAAAACACACTTCTGGAGAAAAATAGTATTATGCTTGTAACACACAACTTTTGCAACCGTAAGAAAATCTGAAGGAATATTCCAGCTTTATTCTTCAAATCTATTGGAAGTCTGGCTGCAGTATCACTTCTTTCATCTACGTAAATTCCTGTGACCTCCCCATTTTATTTTGTGTGTGTAAGCATAGCATCAACCCTTTTCCCTTTGTTACTACATTGCAAGGTATTGCTGCCTGCTGTGAAGGCCGTATTTGACACAGACAAATTTATTTTTATGTATTGTATAATTTGTGAGTGCATATTTAAATGGATTCTTTGATTCTGCAGCTTCTAAAATTTTTTTGACAGAGTTGTTCTTGCCTCATTGAACTGGGTTTTAAAATCACATGATAACAAAAAAAAAAAACCTGCATAAAGAAATAGTTTGTGAGGTGGCCTACTTTAGGGTTGTATCGAACTACAGTTAAATGTGTTTGATAAGCTAGATGCAAAGGAAATAGATCTAATGTTAACTGGATTCTGTAAAAACAGTAATAATGGCCTGCCTAGGACATTATTTGTTCACCTTAAGATCAATGAGACTAAGAAAAATTATGATGTGAATAAGGAGGTGATTGAGGGGTACATGACAACAGTCTTGGGAGGGGGAGTACTAAACAGGAGGAAGATGAATAGTGGAGGTTTCCCAGCACTGGTTTGGAAACAAGGTTAATAATTTTATGGATGACTCCTGCCTGGAAAGGAGGAGTGCATTGACAAAATGTGTTGATGAGTCTAAGGTGGGAGACATCATGACTGCAAAGAAGAATCTGAATGTCAGGTAGGGACAAATTAATGGCTTTTGGGAACCAAATCAAGTACTAGTGATGAAATACAATAGTAAAGGTTTTGCCACTGTGCATAGCAGAATCAGTGGACTGCAGCTGTGGAGAAAGCTAATGGAGGCCTGGAATGTCTCAGGTGGAATATTTGCTCCACTGGGAGAGATTGAAGTTGTTTACCTAAACTTTCAAGAATGAGAGGGGTGGACTAGAGTTTAGACAGAGAAAAACTACCAGAACAATGTTGGAGAGGAAAGTAAAACAAGTTTGCTGTGTTTAGACTGACAAAATAAAAGCCATTTAAAGAAAGAAAAACCAAGACAGTAGGTTTCAGTTTGTTTTTGCTTAATAATCTAATGTTTGTAAAGGTTGGGAAAAGAGCTGGGTTTGAAGAACAGACATCTGATCCACTCATTTATCCTAACTAGGAGCCTTCAGAGTCTGAGGAAACTGCTAAGTGACCCCGGAGATGCAACTGCTCATTTTAGCACTTAGTGTCTGTGTTCCAGTTGCAAGTCTAAATACGGAGGGCTTGTAAACTGCCCGACTCCTATGGCCTGTGTACAACAGGGAAAGCCACAAGGTGGTGCTGACACTCCTTACTGCAGTCAACAGTAAAGGAGAGACTCAGCAGAACATGCAGTGACCTGGATGTAACCAGACAAAATTTCCATGGAGTTTAGTGCATAATGACCTGCAAACGAGTAATAATGCCACTGGCTTACTTCAATCTACAGTTTGTAGTTAAGTGGAGATTTTTAGTATGAGGTCCTAATGCACACTCAATATATTGGAGGGAAAGAGGGAAAAGAAATCAGAAAGAAAGGAAACAGAAAGGTGATGGTTATTTCTGAGATTGTATGCCCTTTTTACTTGGCTTTCAGCTACAGAGATATTGATGAAATTATGAAATTGAGAAGTAGGAAAAAACCCACATCTGTTTATCTCTGATTAGAATCCTCACTTGAATTTCCATGCTTTTTGACTGCCAAGGATAAAATCTGCAGTGCCTCCAGTGTTGCTGAATGCTTGTGTTTCTCTGCCTATTTTCTTTTTATTCTTGCATCAAGGCAGGGACCATTGTATGGGGTTTGTTTGGTATTTTCTGTACAGCATCTTAAAAGGATTCAAATAGGGAAAGACAACCATAAAGTACAGAAACTTAATAGTAAGCTCCTAGTGAGATTTATAAAGAAGAAAAATACTGTTGGCAAAAATGTTACTTGGGAACTCTGAAGTCAGCTAAATGGAGGAAACAATGCCCAGTTGACAACTGCATAAACTTATCTCACTGCCCTGAGAACAGCTTGCCTTCCCCCCTGTCCTGTCCTGTCTGCTAGCAAAAGCATGATTACTCTTCATTAATCACTGTGGCCATGAAGAGGAGAGGTTCATCCTTCTCAATTCTGTCATTCAGCCTCCAGCAGAATCTTCCAGTGTTGTGACTAGCAACCATTTACTACTTTTTTCAAAATTAAGAGGGTTGTTACAGAAAGCCTTTCTTCCAGTGCTGTGTCATCTGTTCCTGAAATGCAGTGCATGCATTTTTACCTTGAATAAAATGGGGCTAAATGTGTGTAAGCTTAAATCTGAAATGGCTAAAAAGCATACTGCATTCAGTAAGTATGATAAATTAGGATTTGACAAAAAATGTCCTTGCTGACTCTTGGGACAGAGAGTGCCATTAAATCTATACTTCCAAACATCTAAATGCATGTACTTAATTGGTTTCCAGCTTCTCGCTACCAGTACAATTGCTGTTATAATCCAAAGATGTACAATATTGTTTTCCCAAAATTTTGGCATGCATTAAGTGCACAGACTGTTCTAAAAAACTCGTGTTTAAAAGGATGGGAAAAAAATTGTGAAACTTCTATAGCCTTCTGACCTTATTGCAGGATCAAGCCTAGAAGCTGCCGAGCTACCTGGTTTTGATCCAGCAAAGCAATGAAGTATATGCTGTAATTTTCAACTTGAGATTTGTGCCATGGTAATCAATTTATCTGTTTCTCTAATAGTCCTTACCACTTATGAGGGAGAAACCTAAGCACTATGAGCTGGTAGTTCCTGTTATAATGTATTCAAAAATGCCAGCCAGCAGTGATTGTGCTTTTGGCTGATGGCATTTAACACACATGCCCCCTGTGGTGTTGTTTCAGTGTGCTTCAGTCTTGTCTTTAGAGAGCATCTTTAGAGCTGGAAGTGCATTTACTCATCTGTGTTCTCTTTCTGCTGATTTTGAAACAAACTGCAGGGCTTGGTATTTCTTTTTACCTATGATGCAGATATTTACCCTTTTTGCTGATCTGAGGTTGACTCAGTATTACACAAATTTAAACAGGAATTTGATGATATCACTGTTTGTTTATTGCTGGTGCTTTGTGTGAACTTAAACTCAGGAGGGACTATAATACACAGTCTCTTCCTCAAATTGCCACTTGACTAACACAGACTTGGATTTATAAGCAGTCGTTCTTGGCTGCCTTATTCTTTCTGGAATACATTTCTGCGATGTCCATTGACAACAGCTGGGACAATAAGAACTGTTTTGAATGTCAAATTTCGTGGAGACACTTTTTCTCTGGGCAATATTTTGGCTTTGTATGCTAGTCCCTTAACACAGAAAAGGGCTAGGATGGAATTTTGGTCAGTAATTGAAGAACTGCTTTTTCCCTAAGGATGTCACTATAGCACTCATCTAGTTGCAGCCTTCTAGTGCTAGAGAATCTTCAGGACTTAGTGCAAGAAGGAATCATTTAATTAACTCTTTAAGTCTAATAGGGGTTTACTGGTGTGCAAAACAAATCTGTTTCACTCTTCTGTCAATGACATAACTTTCCTCCTTTCCCTCTGTACCTATCTTGCATGTTTTATAACCAAAATACTAGTGTATAATAAAAGATAAGCATAAAATTATTATTTATTGTCTTCTTGTTAACTTTACAGGATCAAAATAAGACATTTCCAACTCTGCTTTCAGAGAGATTGTCTAACAATAGAATGTTTTTTATTTGATTGTTCATTAGAAAATACAGCACAGTTAAACCTTAAAGTGTTGTATCTGTAAGTAACTGATATATCCTTGAGCAGGAAAAATTATTTAAAAAAAAGATCTTTTTAATAAAGCTCCTTTTGATAGTCATGTTAAACACAGTAAATCAGAAAAAAAAAAAATCAGCCAATGTGTTTTCTCTATGGTTTTCCAAAAATTTTTTAATGAGCTGTTTCATTTTTATATGGATAAGAAAGTCTTGGACCTTTGAAAGGGAAAGGAAACCTCAAGAGTTTGCGATGTCAGGCTGGAAGCATTCACGTCTAGCGCTGCAGTACAAGAATGAGACAGAGAGTGACAGCCGTATAATTAAAATGGAATGAATGATGCACAATAGCTCCAGTAAAGGCCCTATTTATTTTCTTCCTATCTTTAAAGGTTGATTTAAGATACCCAAGCTTTTTATCCCATCACTTCTCTCACTGAAAGAAGGATAATCAAGTTCCAGAAAAAAAAAAGCCTGGAGTTACCAATTTAAAAAAATGCAATTCTGTCTACTCTTTCACATATTTTATTTGCTTCTCATTTTTTCCTTGTATTTTTACATTTCTTACTCTTTATGTTCATTACATACCTCTGAAAATCTCTTCCTGTTCTCCTTCTCTTTCCTGCCCTGCTTTTTGATTTTTGTGCATACTGCGAATTTCTTTTCCCTTTTCTACCTATTTTGGGTCCCTCATTTACAGAGTTTCCAGGGAAGACAAGCTTCCAACTAAGTATGTCTGACTGCCCTCAGCCTGCTTCTGCTCAGCTCTGAGGAACTGAGAGCTGGGGGAAGCTCCATGTGTGCAGCTTTTCCTCTCATACTGTCTGCCTGCAAGAGAAGTGGTTTTCCACCTCTGGATCACAGGCAAGCTGCTTTGCTTAGCTTGTGGCTTCAGGAAACTGAGACCAGTAAGGACAGCAAGCCAATGTGTCACCTATGGCTCTCACTTGGTCAGAATGGAGATCTGTGTGCCCATGGCAGACTGCTGAACTGGCTGATAGGGCCAAGGGGAGAGTGGATCACCATGCTCCAGATTGCTGGTCTGTGCCCAGTTTCCAGCTGTGAGCCTCCATTTCTATGATGGGTAAGCAGGGGACTTATTTGGCACTTGCTGATCTAGTGTCCCATAGATTATCTCCTGCTTTGTCCTTGGATCTGATCGCTTTTAATATTTCCATGGCATGTATGTCTGAGCAATGTCTGTTCATTGAGAAGATCAAATAGCATTTATTGTGAAGAGCAGAAAAAAGTGGACAGAACTCTTAAGTCTACAGACATGGTCCTAGTTGAATTCTTGTTACCAGATTGCAGGAGTCTCCTTAATTTTGAGCTTTAGCTTGAAATTCAGGACTTTGTTTAAACTCTGTTGGAAATAATGGAAAGACCTGTTTGCACTGCAGCACAAGGTAATTGAAGGCAGGATAAAACTGTTATTCAGATATACCATAATTTGTTTACACATATCTTGAAACCACCACCCTCCTGTCTCCTGTCAGTCCATGTGTTTATCTTTATTTTTCCTGTGTTTATAGAATAAGCCTTTTTTTGCTGTCATACACTGATCTCTCTCTGCTCTGTTTGTGCTTCCAGTTGTCCATTGTTTCCTACCTCATTTTTCCCCTTCTGTCCTGGAAATCAAGCTGCAAAATGCCCCTGAAATGTGTACTTATTCCCTATTGTCTGCATAGAAAATAACCCAAACACGTCAGATACCACTCTGGGGTTACAGAAGTAATTGCTGCTTTGCAAATAGAAAGTTCTCAAAGCCCAGTCATCATTCCCACATCAGGACTAAAAACTGCAAGCATGCCTTGTGCGCAAATACCCACGTACTTCTTTCTTATTCTTTTAAGTGCTTCCTCTGGGTGCTTCTTTCTCTCTTGTCAAAAATACTGTCATTCCATCCTTGAAAAACTCAAGCCTCTAAGATGAAAATATTGCAGAGTGAAAATAAGTTATTGGAGGCTCAGTTTGTGGGAGAAGGTAGAGTGGTACTGCAGCTCTGTGCATAAAGATAAGAACGTGCTGCATCTCAAGCTTACTGAGCCCTTAGGCAGATATTACACTATGCCATTCTGTGGATAGGTGAGGGAGGAAGAAACAGAAAGGTGGAGCCTTTGTCCAACTATTCTGCATAGTCACAAAGGTAATGTTTATCATGTCAGAGCAGAAATCAGACCTCTCTGGGTGATCTACAGGTTAGCAGATTAAACAAAGTATTATCTCTTCTGTTACTAGTATAGCTGAGAGTTTAGATCCTGTATTAGTAAACATCCCCTGTTACACTAGAAGAAAAGGCAGAAGTTATGAGCAATGAAGCTGTAACAGTAAAAATTTGTAGCTGCATATTTTACTGGTTTGAGTTATGTAATAGCCTTGAACTGAGACCGCAAGAGGGTGAGGATGAAATTATGAGTCATTGTTAAAAATAGGATGTGGTTTTGAATTAGATGTTGAGTGTGCAGGCCAGCTGAATAGAGGATGCAATTTGCAGTGAGAAATAGGCTGTGTCTATACTACATAAATGTTGAATACTATATGAACAGTTAGTGATTAGGGGTTACAGGTGATTTTAGTTAGTTACAGTCTGGGAATGGTGTGTATTGTTGCAACCGATACTGCAGGGACAAGAAAGGCATCTGACCAGTCCAGGGAGGGTGTTTCCTCCTATGCAAGCAGATGAGTCATAATGCTTTTCAATCTTTCTTCATATTGAATATCATGAGTAGCAAGTGGGGGAATCACGGCATAAGCTGAGAGGAAATAAAAAAAATTCTTTGATGAACATTTTCATCAAAGTAGAGTAGCTGCTAGTAACTGTGGTGGATGGGTGAGCTTTGGATAAAAAGAACCATGCATTATGCTGGTGCTGTGTGGACACCTAAGTCCTCCGCTTTGTTTAGATACTACAGCGGGGAAAAAAAAAATCACATTTCTTTGAGCGTATCTTCCATCCTAGTTTTGGGGATGAGTGACAGTAAGGAGCAAGGCTTTTAAAAAATAAAACCACCCACCAGAGAATGTGCTGGTCACCGTGGAAACCAGGCTTTTGATGTAGAGGTTGTATATCTCGTACTACTTTGCACTGAGTTCTGTTTACAACAAAGTTAAGCATTATTTTTTCAAATTCTTCCACATTTTCTTTTTCTCTGTAGTTTACTTTTTGAAGATAGAAGAGAGGGAACTGCAAAATACGATATTAGCTTTTAAGGTATGGACAAATTCTTATTTCAGCAAAATAGGAACCAATTTTGCTGAAACAAAGTTTCTATGTAAGGCTAGTGCGTGCAAATAGAAGTGACGGCAAAAGAATTCAATCCTTAGTAAGTCTTTGGACATGCATCAGTTCTGGACATGCATCAAGCTTGAAAGCCAGTTGCTTAAAAGAATTTGTATAAAATTGTGTGAATATAGCAATGGCTAAACCTGGACACTTTCAGAAATAATGCCTCTGCATTTGTGAACATCCAGACATTCAGCACAATCTCATGATCTCAGTGAAGTTATTCATGCACACTGTGGGCTCTTAGTCCAGAAACACTTTCTTTGTATAAGTGAAGAACCCTGAATTTTGGGGTGAGTTTTTTTCAAAAGTATTATTGAAATTCTGTCAGTCAAGGTTTTTCTGAGCTCAGGTATATATGAATCAGGCAATGAATATTTGAAAGCTGAACCAGAAGAGCCTTTAATGACTGAATAAAGAAGGTTTTAAGCAAAAATCTGGGGATTGACTGATCATGAACATAATGTTCACTCTTGCGTTGAGCAACTTATTAACTCAATATTAAAGTATAGTAAATCCAACTCTGAAAAAAAGTGAATGTAAATTTTCATGCTCATAAATTTGATTGATAATATATGTATTTCTCTTTAAATAAGGAATTTATCAACTGCTAATAAATAAATTCAATATATCAATAAATAATCCAAAGTTTATTAAATTTATATATTCTATAACTTTAATATAATATTTTTAGTGTATTATTGCCTGATCAGAACTGCATCTGCATTCAGTATATCCTATGGACTTTCACAGTCTCATTTTCGTTTTTTAGCTTTGGAAAACAGGAAAATACTCTTCAGATTTTGCCATGTTATTCTTTCAAAGTTGAGAGTCTGTTGAATTTCTGTAGAATGACTTGCCCAAATGACCTCTATCACAAGAGTAATCAGACATGTTTTGACCTTTTATTGGTACAATCCTTTTTTGTTTTTTGCGTAAGACTGTATGACCTTATTTCCTAATTCTTCAAAATATCTGAGTCTCACGCATATACAGAGGAGAGTTTGGCTCAAAGAAAAAAGCTCCCTTTTTTTTTCAGACATACTCTTTAAAATTCTCTTTGGCAACTGAGGAGACTTGAATAGATTGTTGAAAGGCTTAATAGATGTATTTTATTCTTAATACTGTTTTACACTGATTTAGGTTTCATTCTGAAACAACTTAAAGATGCATAACACTTCAAGCCTGTCAGTTGTCTAGAAATTGCTTGTGTGTATGATTATTTGCAGTTTTGATATTTCATTTAAAAATATTATACTTGTTTCAACATTTGCATGATAAATAAACATTTGACTCTGCAGATTTTATGCATGGCTTTCTTTAAAAACTGAAAAACACCTCTTGTGCTCTGTATGCAATAGTTAGTTTTACAAAAATATGTGATTTAGTGCATTTAAGACACTTATTTTTGTATTAAGTTAACCCATTTCTTTCATTCTGTTCCTTGGTTATACAAAGATACTCTTGCTTTCCACAGTGCACTCCTTAATAAACTTAGAATTTTCTATGATGGTGACAAACATATTAATTTAATAAGCTGGGTTAATTTTCTATATTAGTATGTTTTTATGCAGAGCACTTTTGGGAAAAGGAAATAGTTAATCAGTGTAAATGTGTTAGTAAACCAGTCTGATAATACTAATATCTGATTATTCATGTTTACATTATTTAAAGTTATTTGAATAATTGTTTTTTTTCTTTTCTAAGCAAATTGAAACGTCGGCATATTTAAAGTCTAGACCTTACATTCAGTCCTCTGAAGAGGCTCTTCCTTTTCTTAGACAAATAAGCTAATTAATCATTAATACTGCTGAGGCCATCAGGGGTGATCTAGCAAAATACTTTAACTAATATGTGTTTTTTAGCATGTGAGTATTCCTTTTACTTCAGTGGTTCTTCCATGTGCTTTAGGATTAACGTTCAGATGTTTTGATTGAATAGATGTTGAATGCTCAGGCTCTTGGTTGATGCCCCTTCAGGTTAGGCGTTTGGTTCTCTGCGCGAGTGGCCTCTGTTTGCACCTTTGCTAGTTGTAAGGAAACTTGTCAGTAGGAGACTTCTGGGAAATTTTGTTTATAAAAACTGTTTTGGCAGCTTAAGTAACGAAAGAGTGTACTCTGCATTGAAATAAAAACTAAGGCCTTTACTGATGCTACTTTTTTGCCAAGCCCATGGAATTAACAGTCTCAATGAGTTAATTCTTACGAAACTGACATTCTGCAATACTGTGTACCTGCATAGACACCCACACATATTCAAAAACCTTCAAGTCTTCTGATGATTGATTTCCACTTTGAGACTTCAGAAAGTTTTTCCTTTTCCATTTTATTTTGCAACAACTTTCAGCTGAAAAACTCTGTGCTTGACTCCTGTCTGTGGAGAGAACTGTGCTGAGGAAGTTAATCTGTAGTAGAAGTACAAATTTGTACAGCTTTCATCTTTTCAATCTTGTTATTAAAATGAATCCAAATGAAGCTGGCAAACTTAATGTCTGTAACTCATCCTGTTACAGTCAGTATGTATAGGCAGTCACCTGGGAGGTGAAAAGGATGCCTTCTGCTAAGCTGCAAGGACAGTTTTAAGACTGGCATCATGAGAGGTCTAGTTACAGGCAGAAATCTTCCTGCCTGGCATAGACTAGTGTGTCCTCACAAGCAGAGTTTGTGGAAAACCATCTCAATCTTTTCTTGAATGCCTCATGTCCTGTTTGAAAAAGGCAGTGTAGAAGCTGTAATGGCTTTGCTTCTGTGATGATCTGTTGAAAGGTTTTGATTTTTGTGTGGAGGAGTCACTTGTTCTGGCACTGACACTGTGGTCTCTTCAGTGGGGTCTGTGGCTTGCAGACCCTTTCACCTTGGGAAAGTGCTGTTGCCTCAGTAGAGGCAGAGCAGCCACAGAGGCAAGCACAGCAGGATGTACCATGCAGGAGGAGGAGCAGCAGCACTTTTTGAGGTGACGCAAGACTGGCACTGCTGTGATGAAAGCTGCAGGTTGATCCATGACAACCTGCCTCAGCTTCCTCCCACACCTACACACAACATTCAATGCAAGTGTGTGCACGGGCCAGAAAGCTCAGCTCAACCAAAGGAGAAAACGTGGACATGGGGTTTTGCCCACAGGTGGTCATGGTGGTGGTCTCCCAGTCACCCTCCTCACCAACCTGGCTTTGATTGCTTGAGTCAAACACAGGCTGGGATCAAACTATTTCATCTACTCAGGAATTTATTATGTGGTCTAACATCTCTGAAGGGGAAACTGGTGATAAATTAGAAGATGCTGGAGAGCAAAACCCGTACCACATTCTTCTAGCTCACTCAGTAGTGGCAGCAGTTAGGACAGCATGGCCTCACATCATCTTGGGGACATTTGAAAGTGTAAATGTAAGTTACTTTTCTGACTTAAACCATATGTTGAGTCTGAGTCCCTTTGAACTTAATAATGTGTTTTTTTCTGAGTCTATGGCTATGAGACTAAGAAAAGTAACAGAATGTGGAAGTCGAACAAAATTTCCCTTTCTGAGGCCCAGGCAATAATATGACAGAAATGTGAGGAAGGAAGGCAAAAGGGGAAAAAAAGACCTTTATAGTGAAAGTTGGTATTAATCATTTATTTGCTTTATTTTCTGCATGTCATAGATTATTTCAGCCAATTAATCAGTCACATTTGGTGTTCCGTATGTGTAAGTGAAAAATTATCTCTTTTCTGGCTTATCATTACTTCTTTCCCTACAGCTACATGTGAGGATCATTTTTTCTCAAGTCACTTCCATCCTGATGGTCTTTGTTTAGTGTGGAAATGGCCATTAACCTGAATAAGCAAACTATTACTTCTTGCATGGCACTCAAATGCAAAGCTCTTAAGTATAAAAATGAGGAAAAATACTCCCCCAACATTAGAAAATTGTTCTTCTGAATCTGCAGCCTTAGGAAGCATGGAGTGCATCAAAAACTTAGTATGGAGAATGTGTTGGTTTTAAAGAGCCTTTCTCGGACTAAAACAGGAAAAGAGAATCAGAGCATGTCTGGATACAAAACATAATCCTGCTTTCAGGACTGTCTTCAAATAGTGTTCTCATGACTTCAGATGTGAATAATGTTTAAGCTGAAAAAATAGAAGTACAAATGGCAGTTAATGTGTGCATAGGTCATTCTTCAGTCTTTGGTGGTATTGGGGAACTGGGGATGGATCACAATAAGCAAAAAGTATTTCTGTGGTTTGTATTTCCAGCCTCTCTTGCACTTTGCACAGGACATTGCCCCCACAGTGTGCACATGGGGAGTTGCAGATGAAGCATTCCAATGTAGCATTCGTGCCAGCTGGGTGCTGCTGCTTGCATGATGCTTTAGCAGCAGAGTAATCTGCACCTAAGTCAGCAATCCATCCACCCAGTCTTAGTTTCATATAATAGCAGCACTTATTAAAAAAAAAAAAAAAAAAAGTAACAGAACAGCTCTTTTCACCAGGGATATTCATTTTCCTTGAATCTTCTTTCCTTGCACATGATTTATGGGGTTCCCAGGCAACTTGCTTAAGACCTAACACAACATTACATTCAGATATCAATAGCTGTTCTTTGTAGACAGCTACAGAAATAGGTTTGTTTGGTTACATGTGGATTTTCTTTCTGTTGAACTGTGTAGGACTTTGTATTTTTCCTTTCTTCCCGGGCTGGCACATCAGTGTGTAGATGTCTTCCATGTGGCCAGCAAGTGCTACTTCCTTTTCTTCACGACAAAGGATAAAGCATTTTAGAGTGGGTGAAAAATGTTTAAATTAAATATAATGGCAGTTAGAATCAAAATAATAAGAAAATAGTAAATTATAAGTTCACCATTAGAAGTGATTTGGGGGGGGAGAGTGGTGTGTGAGGGGGAAATGGGAACTAAAACCATGAATACAGATGAAATTTAGTGAAGATTTGATTCAATCAGAACTGTTGCAATGTCAGTGCCTTTTTCCTTTTGATGCTTTCAGACTGAGATGTTTCACTTGGGAAATACTGATATTTCCCAAAATTCTGGTATTTTGGGTTCCTTTTTCCCCTAGTTACAAGTTTTAGACATGTAACAGATCTCCCAAAACGTGCTTGACTGGTTCTATGTGTCTAAGCAGCAGCCTTGTGGTTAGGTTGCAAGAACTATTGTACTGCAGATTTGGCTTGTAGGTGCGCTGAGATTATTAATTTCCCACCAGGCTACCAGTATAGGTGCTGAAGCTGGATGGCAATGCACAGTGTTACACTAGAAACATTCTTTTTCGAGGCCTCTCTTCCAAAAATATATTTTGAAAATTTGAAAACCAGTTTTCAAAAATATTTTTTTTTCAAAATTATTTTTTCCACATGAAAAACCAACAAACCAAACCAAAAATTCATCTAATGGGGGAGGGAGGAAATCACTACAAGTGTTTCATAAACCAAGAACTAAATAAAGCTCTTCTGTCTTCAGTCAAAATAGCTTACACTGTCCCATAAAGATCCTTTACTTAACTAAGCCTGAAGAACTGTAAAACTATGGTAGAAAACTTTTCTCTTTTTTGTTCCCTTACTATAACTCTTCAGTTTACCTGCCAAATTGAAGAAACTGTTGTGTTGATATTTTTAGGCTCTTTCTACACTGGGCAGTCAACAGTGATTTAAAGATATGTTCACAGGTTTTAATGTATCACTGTGGCATGGACAGGAATGGTCATCAGTAAATGCACACAAAATACTGAGTGTGTCACAAATAGATATTAATTTTATTTCAATTGTTTTTCCATTGCATGAAGTCTTAAGTGCTGTGTGATATGGTTTATTTCTTGGTGGGGACCCAGTTCTTTTGAGCTCTTTTTGTAAGGTATTTTACAAGGGGATGCAAGCTGATGTTAAAAGTTTGTTTCAAATTATAGTCGTCAGTGGCTGGCAGTTTTTATGAATGTGGCCCAGAGTGATGCATTTACAAGCATAGTTTCAATTATATATGCAACTTAAGGATTTCTCTTTTCATTTCCTCTGGCTTTTGATATTAAGGAGATCCAAGAGGATTGTTAATGGTGTCATTTCTAGAACTTCTTTTTCTTACAACTCTTTGCAATCCATGCAAAGTTGGAAAACTCAAATAAATCATGAGATTTTGTAGCTAATTTATTTCCATTGCATTCCTAATATTTTAAAAGTTGAATGTCTGAAAATGGTCTGTGCTTCTGGATGAGTTGAAATAATGAATTAGCTAATCAGGTAGTAAGTTAACATAAAAACTAGCTGCTCTTTCTGGAAGAACAGTTATTAATCCTATTATTTCTGAGATGCACTTAAAATATTTCTGTAGAAGAAAAACTTTTTAAACTTCAATGTAGGACTAGGTCATGGGGAACTATCCCAGCGTTGGTAGGCAGGGTGGTATTTAGAAGGTCGTTAATAAATGGAGTCCGTTTTCAGAGTCTGATTAGCCAACTTTTGAAACTTCTCAGTATGAAGCCTTTTATGTAGGTCCTTCCCGGGAGAAGAAACCCAGTATAAAAATGTCTTATTTTCTTAACTGAAATACCAGTTAAAGGAAATCGGGCTCCTTGGTTATGCCTGTATGTATATGCATCAGTGGATATGATTATTTAGTGGTTATCATTAACAGTTTTGCTGTTGTTTGTTTCTATTTGAGAGGTTTCTTTGGTAGATTGTTTTTGGAATTTGATGGGATTTTTTAGAGTTGTAAAGTAATTTAGGTTGGAAGGCATCTTGAAATCATCTTGTCCAGTCCCCCACTGAAAACAGGAACAACTTATATGAGTTTAGAGTTTAGATTTTTTCTCTTTTAAATGATACTGCTACTCTTTAGTAAAGAAGTTGTAAACCTCAAATCAAGAGTTAATTAAACCCTTTGTCTCTTCACCAGAGATCATGTGTTCTTAATCTGCACATTTTATCTTAAATGATCCTGCATCTAATCCTTTTAAAGGTGAGCAGTGAAGGTGACAGATGCTCAGCAATATTCTCTACTATTGTAAACTCTCAAACGCTTGTTACACGTGCCTGTGTGCACATACATCTAACTGCTGATGTGTTTATGTTTGCTTCATCATGTTGGCATATCTGACCCCAAAGACCTGCCCTCCAAATCTCAGTGGCCTGTTCATGGCATCTAATGCTTTCTCCCATATCCTTGTGCTATATTCTTAATGTTTTGTTTGCAGATCCTCTCACCATCTATTTTGCAAATTG
Organism: Grallaria varia; assembly: GCA_013396735.1. Classification (NCBI taxonomy): domain Eukaryota; kingdom Metazoa; phylum Chordata; class Aves; order Passeriformes; family Formicariidae; genus Grallaria; species Grallaria varia. The sequence goes on from VWZG01011437.1 coordinate 533,405, forward strand.
CACTGCAGTAGGGCTGGGTGAAGCAGTATCACAGAACCAGCAGTGCACTTGGGTACAGAGCACAATTTACCAGGTGATGTTCTGTTGGGGCCCTTCTGATAGTCTGCCCTTGCTGGGTCCTTCTCTGCTTGAGCATTAACTTCAGTTCATTTGTCTGCTTTCATGAAGATGAATGATTAGTATATGATCACCTCCAGCTTGACTAATGGTCTGGCACAGCCCCAAGCTACCTACTTTTACAGTGGACTGGAAAGCCCTCCTGAGTGTCTGGAGGCCTGTCTGTTCCTAGGAGCTGGCCCTGTGCTTTCTAGATGTGTTTCTATTCCTCTCACGAGCATAGTATTGTAGCCCCTCCATGCTGTATAACCTTACGAAAATGTCTGTCTCCTTGCAGGTTAAAAACAAATCCTAACATTTCTCTCTAGTCCACAAAACCTGAAAGGTGCCTGGTGATCCAGGTGTAAAGAATATATGTATTTTATTTTTTTTTTTTGACTTGCTTTGTTAAAAGTTTGTTGCGCACTTCCAGTGCAGAGCAGTTTTTTTCTGAATCTTCACCAACTTTTGAATTTTACCATCTTCTACTGCTGGTAATTCCATGCTTAAAAACTCTCACAAAATCCACCCTTTGCTCTAAAGCCTTTTTGTCCTTCTCTCCACACTAAATTCCTACCCTGTTGAGAGAAAATGTTGTCATGGGCTTTAAAAATGTTCTTTTCTTTTTCTGATGAGGAGGTGGGAAAGCAGATCATCTGAGTTTTGGCAGTAAAAGATAAGTGGACCTCAGTGTAATCCATTATTAGACAGGCTGTCATCGTAGGGTATTCACACTGGGAACTAACTTACGGGTAGAACTTTGATTATGAGATTATGTCCTTTGTGCAGTTTAAATCAACAAGCAGCAATGAATCATCCTGGAAAGGTTTGTCATTTCTGTCTCTATTTCAAAGGAACAGTAAACTTTTCTGTTTGCATCGACAGTAAAGTACAAAGATGTGTGGCAAAATGACTTCCTGTACATTTTAGGGAAAACACGTTTTTGGCTTTGGTTTTGTTTTTTTGAGCAGATTATCTCCTGTTTGACTGTTCTAGGTTTCATATAAGTAGAACTAGAAATGCTTTGTTTAGAAGACAGGTAATTTTATGGGCTATCATAAGATTTGTTTTACTGATTCAAGTATCATTTTCTTAATTAAGGAAATATCGAGAAATAAATGGAATATTCTGTACCATTCTATACAAATTATGATCTGTTAAGAGTGCTTTAACTTCATGTGTTATGACACTTGTGTCTTGATAGGGTGCATGGTAACTTCAAATTTATTGCATAAAATATAGTTAAAATGGAACTAAGCAACAGTAGGCTAACTCATTTTAAAAAGTTTTAAAATACTTAATCCCTAAATATTTCATACTGGTTCCCTATCTTGAAAAGCAACATTAAATCAAAAATTCATTTTTTTAGGCTGTGTATGTTTTCTGGTTATATCTACCAGCTTTAGCTTCAGGCTGCGATTGTTTTTGTCGGAGCCCCCATAAAGTTGCTTTCAACAACGCCTGCACTTTATGCTTTAAGAAATACTCTCTGTCTATAATTTTCTTACTTGATTTATGAAAACTCTTGTTGTGAGGTCCTGAGTTGAAGGCCAAATATAATATCGTAGGTAGTGGAGCAAGTAATGGTATGCTTGGTATGAATTGTGTTCTTCAGTTACCTCTGTGTGGCATTGATTTTGCTATCCCTTTGGGCAGGAGGTATGAAGCAGGGGGAACATTCTCATTGTCTATTTATGCTTAAATTGTTGAATTTGTGCGTGTTTTGATGTGTGGGGGTGTTTGTTTGTTTATTTTACAAATGCGGGTACGTGGATAGCCACAATGAGGCTACATGGAATAATTCCTTTTATATGAAACAGCTAGGAAAATTCTCCGTAAGTGAAACAATGCCTGAATAACAGTTTTCTATTATTCCCTAGATAAATTCCTTTTTCATAAAATCTCTGGAATGACATGGACATTACTGACTTTTTCCCCAAATGATGTCTAAGAAACAGAGGTTTGGGTTTTTTTGAGTTTTTGGTGGTTATTTTTTTTTTACAAACGTCTTTTCTCTCATGGATTTTAGCTTTATGATTGTAAAACTTTTTTGTTGGTGCTTGATGGGGTTTTTTGTTTGTTTATTTGGGTTTTGTTTTGTTTTTTTTAAATAGCAAAAGTCTTAGAAGCTCTCTTATTATAAACAAAGATGCTATAGTAAGCAGCAACCATTTCTATCCATAAGTCTTGTCAGTTATTTGTACTGCTTCCCACCTGCATAAGACTTAAACTTATGCTGCAGAAATGGAAATGAGAAGAATATATTAATGTTAGAACTGTAAGACAAAAACACAAGGTAGAAAAAATATTTATTATATTGACATGAATATTAATGAATGTTAATGTATGTTTAATTCAGTAGAAAATAAGTAATGGGCCTCTCATAACCAGGAAGGATTTTACAATATGTTAGGATATTACTTTTTCCCTAACATGCGTTGATCTGTTAGAATTCTGATGTAGAAATAGTAGAATTTCCCATGATAATGTTAAAAGCAGAAATAGTTAGTAAATATTTCTGTTCTGTATTTAGGGGGGAAAAGATGTCATAAACCTGAAATACTTAATTCCAATACTCACTCCATAGTTTCTAATTAGAAACCACAAATTAAATTATTTTACAGTAAGTAGTAAGATGTCTTCCTTTATAATGCTTTAAAATAATTTTTTTAATTCCTAATTGAGCTTAAAAAAATCCTGAAAAATTTCAGAACAGTCATGCGACAGAGGAATAGATCAGAAAAAAACCTAAATTTACCAATATGACAGCTAAGGAAGGATTTTTGCCAATACTCAATAGATCAACATAGAGGTCAAAAATCTGATAACCAAAGGCACTTTGATTTGACACATAATAAAAATAGAGAAATCAGGAAGTTGAAGGCTGTTCCACCTGAACAGTACCAAATGCTAATTCTCTTCAGTCACCTTCAGGCAAGATACAGTTAGCAGAAATTTTTCTGCTTTTTGTTGTACTCATCCAGCTCTTCATTACCAGCCATTGTAGCTGTGCTTGAGCACCCTGGAAAGGCTCACGCCCTCATACCAAACCCAAACTGCCTACTTCACTAAGCATGGGATGTATCCAATAGCAATCTTTCTGCTAGCACTGCAGTGTGTTTTGAAAGCTTACTGAAGAGTTTAAATGTGTTTTCTTCTGCTGCTTCCTCCTTTTCTTGTGTTCACTCCTATATTGGTTGCATTTTTGATTTTGGTTATCTATATGGCATGTGCTATTATCTGTATAGATTATATGCGTATTATTTATATATGGTAATTGCCCTCCTCTCTCATTTATTCTTTTGATCTGCCTTCACCCATGCCTAGCAGTTATCTCATGGTTTTTGAACTATTTATGTTTATGAAAAGGGAGGAATAAATATCATGTGTGTTCTGTCAACTCTATGAAACAAGTTTATTAAAATTTGAATGAAATGTAAAGGAGTAATGGACTTTCCAATGTCCTGTCATCTGAGAGGGGAAACTTTTAATTAAAAATACCTAAACCAAAACACAAGGGAAAAAAAGCCAAACCAGCCTCAAAATGTACTTCTGCTTATGCACAACATGGGATGTCAGTCTGGTGTTCTGCTGGTGCCGCTACTGGAATTTGTATGCTCTTGCACTATTTTCACACTCTCCAACACCTTGGAACAGATTAGTTATATTAAATTGCTCTTTGGGTTGTTAGTCTGTGCGTCAGGCCATAGAAGCTCCAATTTATTATTATTTTTTAAATTTTGTTGTTGTTGTTAGGTCCCCTCTTTCCCTGACAGGCCTATGTTGTTACCTGGGATGTTCTACAAGTACTTGGTACTGATCAAATAATATGGATACCACTGCTGGGGATGCTTTGATGTTTGTTTTCCCTGCGGTCCTCCCTTACACTACATAGCCTTTTCATCTTCTGAAATGTGAATATCAGTTGGATGGTATTCATGATTACTTTGTGATACAGCAGAAATTCAGGACTAACTGCTCTAAAAATGTTTTGAAAAGGTAAGCATCTAATTTTGTCTTCTGGCAGAGTGTTTGCTTTAACTAAACTCAAATTTCCGTGATGTATTTAGATTTCCTCCACTGTGGACTGCATTGCGTAGTAGAACCAGAAGAATTTCTCCCTCATAGTGAAATGCAGGCATTTATATTTTAGAATTAGGAACATCCCCTGAAAGTTAGTGTTTGGCAGCTTCAATTGCCAAAAACTGAGTCACTTTTCTGTGTGAATTGGTTCAATGGGTTAAATGCCACAGAAAAGTTTATCTGCAGATCCTGGCTATCCTTATTGCAAATTAAGATGGGGTCTGCTTTCTCCCTCCACACTTTTTTTTGGTGACAAATGGTATAATAGAAAGCAGCACAAACATTCAGTCTGCTTGTCATCTTGGCAGGTGCAGGGAGAGTAACCTTGGTTGTGTATTTTCTGTGGATTTGGTGCTGTCAGGGATCTGCAGTGTTGGGTCAAAATCAGTACACTAACAACGCAGTTCCCAACAAGGGAACTGTGCTGTAAAATATCCTACAGACTTCTTTTTCCTTCAAAAACAAACCTTTGAAGAGGAAGCAATCATTAATATATTTTATACAGGGAAAGTACTGGATAATAAAATTGCAAGTTAAACAATGCTGGTATTTAAACCTCCAAACTTTTCTTACCCCTGTACTACTGCACAGATGTAGCAAACAGCCTGTCAGAACAGCTACCCAGCAGAGCTTGTCATTTTCTAAGCGGTGCTGCTCACAGGAGCAGACACAGTGCATGAAGGCAGTTTTTTTGCAGGCGCATCCAGAAATCCTTGCCAGGGTTAAGAAGCAGATTAGCCTCTCAGTGATCTTGTGCGAACCAGGACTGTGCTGGCGGCTGACGCGTCGGACTGCCCTGCGTTGGACAATTGTCACGCTGCCACCACTCAGTTCCTCTGATTGGGTACTCGCAGCGACTGATTAAAAATGCTGATGCTGTTTCTGTGATCCTTTCCACTTGGAGGAGAAATCTCTTATGCCCACCCCCAAGCCCACCTCTAGGATGTAAGTAATGGTGAGAAGATGAAGATGAAAACAGTGCGGTGTGAGTGACTGGAAATCCAGCAGTCTGGTTTAGCTGCAGTGTTATGTAGGAGTCTTCAGACTTCTTACCTTTGGTTTTTCAGCACAAACTGCTTGCAGGTTTTCGAAGGCTATGAAAGGACCTACCGTTTGTGAGTTAGTGTTTTCTGTGTATCATCATATTACCTTGCTTTTTCCCTGGACAGCTGTGTTCAGAGCTTCATGTGGAAATCTTTCTATTGAAGAGAGATAAAAAGGATCCTTAATCTGATTTTCTTTGGATCTTTCTATTTTTATGGTAAGTGCCAGCATATATTGGCTGAGCGTAGCTTCTTTACTGCAGTGCTCGTGCTCTCTCCCTCTCTCTCTCTCTCTCCCTCCCCCTTTCCCATCTGTTTTTTCTCCCCCTGTATTCTTAGATAAGCCTCGTGATCTTCACTTAATATCTCGTCATAATTTTCAGCATCTTCATAACAGATGCTGGCTAAGTAAAATACAAGTTTTCTCATTATTTTGCTCTTTGCCTTTTCTGACCCGGAGCTCTGAAGTATTGATTGCCAGCTGAGTATTGCCTCTTTGTCCTTGAAACGGGAGGCTTGAGCATTGCCCCTGATTGCCTGTGGCAGCAATGGGATACAGTTCTGGGGAAATAGAACAGAGACTAGGTAAAGGTGACTGACTCATTTCTCTGGGTCTGTACCATCACACTGGAAGGGCACTGAAATCCCCTGCTTGCCTGATCATCTAGAAAACTCTGAAGCCCCTCAGTGTTCAAGTGTGGGCATACATGTGGCTTGAACTGGTATTTGTTGTCATTAGCATGGGACTGATGGCCTCTTTCAACATATTCAGTATAAGCCTATGTCATCAGGTGTTTGTAAGTCGGACCTTTTGCACCTTACAAGTGCAGACTGGCTGGGACAAGAAGTTACAGAACAGGCAGCCTAATAACCCTCATCCCTCTCTTGTCTATACAGTTGCAAATTCTAAGCTTTTTGGGGTGCTTTTACATCTCTGCAGTGGAAAAGAAGTTAATTTAAATGTCTGAAAATTTGTGCTTGCTTAATGCATGCTCTCAAATATTTTAACAGCTCTGATTTTGTAAATAGGAAAGGTTGTTATGTAGACCACGGTAAAATGTGCTCTTGGTATTTTCTCTTTTTTTTTTCCTTCCTAGTGTGTTTTGAGATTTAAAGTAAATGCAAATATACAATTTCTGGTAGATAGAGATACTCCTTTGTTTTTGGTGTGAGACAAATGCAAAAGTATTTCTTTTAACTTAAATGTGTTTCATGCTGTGAATCCATTATGTGGATTGACTATGCATAGCCTTTACACACTGCAGGAATAATAAAGACTCTGTTACATCTTCAAAGGTCTGCTGAAGGCATAGGTATAACACTGGCTCAAACTCATCATAGGATGGTCTGACTTCAAGCAGGGCAAAGAAGTGATGTGTTCTTCTATCTTTGTTTTATTGAGGTAGGGTAAGAATAAAGCTTTTATTCTGCGTCTGCATTGCTGTTTCTGATTTTAAGCAAGAGATATGCTGATGTCTGGGAATCATTTTCTTTGTTTAATGTAGCTTACAATGTGGCTTAAAAAACAATTTAGTTCCTTATTTATGTGGTGATTCAGAGAGTTTCGTTTCACATGAGCTGATTAGGTCAATGGAGGTTGCGTATCTCCTTCCTGCTCCCAAATAAGTAAAAACTTTAAAACACTGCTGTTATTTTCAATACCCTTAATTTCTGTACTTGGGTGTAATGTCTGGTTGTATTGCTAAGCATGTATGTGTGCGGTGGAGGAGTGGGGAAGGCCAGGTTAGGCAATTGTAAGAGGCACTGGCGGGAGGAGGAGGCTTACACAGATCTGCAGGTAGAGGACTTTGTGGTGCAGTGAAGTACCTGCTGCACCGCCTTCACAAAAAGCAGTGGTGGCCAGCACATAGCCCAGATGTTAGTGGTCCAAGTCATCTCCCCAGTCAGATCATGCATTTTGACATCATGTAGTACCCATTGGTGCAGCTGATCCTGAGCCTTGTTTCCCTTCTCACCGATGTGGTGAAGGCACACTGCAAACCTACCTCCCAACCACTCTGCTTGGGAGCAGGTCTGTTTTGGCAACTGTGCAGCTCAAAGAACTGTTTGAAAACATTTACTTCTAGAGCAGTCCTCCCACTGCCTATCACAGAAAGGCTTTGGTTCTATGTTAGGTCTATGTGTAATTTAATTTTTTTAAATCAGTCACAGAGGTGCCTGAGTTTCAGTGAGTGCTGACACAGCAACAGCAGCAAAGAAACTTTTTGCTGTGGAAGGATACCTGCAGGGCTCTTTATAGCACACATGGGGCAGCAGTCCTGAGTCCCTGAAGGTTGTGACATTGCCCTGGTGAAACTGTGCTTAGGCTTTTCTTGATTAAATGTAACAAGTAATTGGGTGTGTGTGTGTTACACTTGGATCTGTTTACCATTTGTTTCCATAAAAAATATTGTAAACTTAAAAAACAAGAGAGTTTGCAAAATAGATGCACAACCTAAATAATCATGAAGATCATAGAGTTAAGTATTGGACAGCATGTTTTTATTTTTAAAAATATTATTTTAAAATCAGCTATTCCTGTGTCTTGAAGTAATCTGCATTCTTAAATCACATTTACTCAAAAATACTGTTTTCACTTAAAAATTACTAATACTTAAGAATATCTTGCAAAAGCTAATTTTATACCTAAATGCATAATAATAACAACTGTCTTTTCTTCAATAAAAGTTTAAAAACTGAAGTGCATAATGTAATGTGCTTTCTCAATAACCTTGAGGCAGAAGGAAGGGAGGAAAGTGATTGTGAAGTATTTTCTCCAGTTTAAACTACATGAGCTTGCAATGGGATGTTTACATTTGGAACCTGACATCTGTGTACTGCAACTGAGAAGTCTATGCATCTAAAATCCTTGCCACCATATCCTGTTGCAGGCTAAGGGTTTGAAAAATAAAGGTACAATCCACTATGATAGCTTTGAGAGGTAGATTAAATTCCCCAAATTAGATGAAATTCCCCAATTTACATGAAATTCAAACGGGTAGATATGCACTTCATTTCTCGGGAATTCCGTGAATGCTCTGATAGAGAATGCATGCATAGTGCTTCCTTGTTTCACAGCATGGTGTCATGTTAATTCCTTTGCAGAGTGGCTGAAGACTGCACAGAAAACAACTGCAGGGAAAAAAAAAAAAAAAGGCTCTATTCCTTAGCCAGCCAAAATCCCCCAATGGTCTGATGAAGTCACTGCCTTTTTATGTTTTTTTACTGTGTATGTTCATTCCACTTGTCTGTAGAAGCAAGTCCTTTGGAGTTTTATGGTTCACAAATATTCAACCGTATATATCTAGGTTGTGAGTATAAATGGGTATGTTTTTACAGAAAGCTCATTCATTTATCCATACTGCTTCAGCAATTTTATGCTTTCCATCTGCTCATATCCTTTCTGACACAGGCTATACAGGCTGAAGGATCCAAGCAGTGGATTAACCATGCCTCAGCTTCCCTCTATGCCCCAGACTGGAAAGTAATACTGCAATATACATGCTGCAGAGCTGAAGCCCTCAGTAGCAGGCAGTTCTCTGGCGAGTGATTTTTTTCAAAGCTCTCTTTGGTCTAGCTGCTACTTTTGCAGTTCATGGGCATCTGAAATGCTGTGTGTGAACACTGTGCTGCATAACTTGTCTCAATTTTAGTTCCTTTGGGAAGTATTAGGCAGGGTGTTTGTGTGCTACATGCATTTTCTGAGTCTGAGGGGAAGCATTAGCTTTCAGCCACCATTATTTGGGTCTCGTGTCTTCTGTGTCTTCTCTGCATATGCTGCCCTCTTAGTAAGTGCTTGTGCTCTACACCTGTGTATCTCAGGAGGGGATTGCATTTTCTGCATTTTGCTTGTGTAGGTCTGTCTGATTCCTCATGGAAGCTGGCCTCTTAGTTCATATCGTGCAGGTTTGCTCTTACGTAACTTCTGCATAGGAAATACTGGCCAATAAAGTAAGAGGTATGTTGAAGAACTTTCTCCTGTGAGATTCACAAATTCGCTGTTCCAGACTCAATGTGGGAACAGCGCAGCAGCATTAGGCCTGCTTGCCTTGAGAAATACCAAAGGCGTGAAGGGTTTCTGAGGGACCAGTCTGTCTTTTAGCACCTGAATATAAAATGTAATGAAACATTTCAAACGCAAAATGTTTACTTTCTTGTGATTGTGGAAACATTTGTAGCCTTTTCTGGTGGAAGATGTGAAGACAAAAAAAAATCTATCCTAAATTGACTTAAACAGCACTAAGTATTCACATTCTGGTATTGTGAGATTATTTGAATCAAGAACTTTACGTTGTTCTATTTGCAGAATAAAGGAAAATAATAATCTGGTTAAGAGTGAGGGGTTAGTTCCTCAGTATCCCAGTGGAAGGGATTTTGGCATTGGAGTAGGTGATTTCAGCAGCAAGTGTTTCAGTCTTCATGAATAACACTGTTGAACAGAATGATTATCACTGAAGCTGCAATTAGATCCCCAAACAGGGGAGCTAATGGCGTGCAGCTTTCTGCACGTGGGTAGATTTTACTCTAGGAGAGAACAAAGCTGAGAAAATGTTTTCAGAAAAAGCCTCATATTTCTAAGACCTGTATGCAGATGCTAATAATACTGCAAGACCAATCTCTCAAAATAGTTTCCCTTTACCACCCCAGGAGGAGCTACAGCAGGCACACCTCTAAATGGGCCACCTAATCCAGCTTTGAGAAAAGGCTAGTTCCCACCAGATGGTGAAATTCAAACATGAATTCAGAGATTTCCAGACTCAGTATTTGCAATCTGATTGTCCAAAGGTGGGCTTGACGTCCAGGAATTTTGCACTACTGAGTCCCTCAAAAAGCCCGTACTACCCATAGAAAAATATTTTTTAAAAGATAAATCAAATGGACTATTCTGAATGCATTCCCTGGAAAGAGTACTGGAATTATGTCCTTGTAGTGGTTGTTCCATGTCAAGACCTGAGCTATCAGGTTATCTATGTGAGATTAGATACACCTGGCACCATGAAAGAACCATTTTCGAACAGTCAATATTCAGATTAAACCAGCCAGGACTAGAGACGTCCACGATTAGAGATGCATCATGCTGGCAGTAAGGATGCTCTAAGATTCCAGGATTATGAAGGTATTGATGTTAATTGTCAGAGATAGGTTTCTCGTGGTCTCGGCACAGGCAGAATACGAGAAGTTTGCACTTCTGGAGGGTAGGTTGAAACATGTCTAAGAGAGATGTGCCAAATCTCCTTTAGGAGCCTATTGCTGTTTAATAGGAAGCTAGGAAGAGTAGGCTTCGGTATAGTTATCTGTAGGATTTATGTAACTATTGCTGTGAGATTATGGAAATAGATGCCCGTATCAGATCCGTTTACTCCTGTTGTAGCCCCCTGCAACATTGACATTAATTTCTTATTTTATATGGTGCTTACAGCTTTCAAATATAGAAAAATTATTCTACCTCCTTTCATTTTTGGAGGAAGAAGTTAATTAACAAAATCACTTGAGAAGAGAAAGACAGAATCTATTCTGAGCCAGTTTGCTGTATGGAAGAGGTAGCCTAGTGGTTAGCTTCTTGGATCACCTGGAGATATATTTTCATTTCTTGGCAAAACTGTTTTTCATTAAAATTAAGCATAATACCTTATACACAATGTATTAGACCACCAGAGACTTTTTCTAAATGGGCTTGAACCTTCTTAGAGAGTCACTTTCTATAAAATGCCAGCTGAAATCCAGAGCTTTGTGAAGTCCATTGTGTCCATCTATCCTGGCAGACATGCAACCTCTCTGCATGTTCATCTATCTCCCAGGCTCAGTTCAGTTCTTTTCTTGTTTGTGCTCTGTGTCACTGTCTCTTTCACTGTTTTCCCTTGACATATACTTGCCTGGCTTTTCACATATTGTTTTGCCTTTGCTTTTTCTTAGTTTTGGTTTTCTTTTGTTGGTTGTTCTTTATTCTCCATAGAGATAATATCTGTGTTAGGTTAGTTGTTTGGGTTTGGTTTTGTTTGTGTTTTTTTTTTTTTTACTGGTTTTCCTCTTAATTTTGTTTGTTTGTGGTTTTTTGGGTGGGTTGAGGTGTTTTTTTCCTTTGGTGTGAGGTTTTTTGGTTGTTTTTGTTTGTTTGTTTCTTTCTTTGTTTTGGTTCTTTTTGATTGGGCTGGGCTGGGCATTTTTTTGTTTTGTTTTGTTTTAACCATACTAGTTGCCATCCTATGCTGTGTTCCATCGAGGCAGAGCATTGCTTGCTCTGATTCAGTGCCTGTGGAAATACAAATATTGTCTTTTCTAAATTAAGAGTTTGGGCTGCAGTCCCAATATATTATGAAGGATGCATAGAAAAATGGAGAACAGGAGCCAGTGATAAGCAGGTTTAGCAGGACAAAAGGACTAGAACCTAAGAGCCAAGTGAAATGTCAGCCTTGTTAGCATAAATACACTTTTCCTTAATCTGGTATGGAAAACAGTATATTCTATAGTTGTGGAATCTGAGGTCAAAGAACCATAACAAAGAAGAATTAGGCAGATGATAGTGGTCTGAGTTGTTTCAACCTCTCTGCAATTTCATGCAGGCAACACTGTTTTGGTTTATGCTTAATGTTTTTGATGCTATTGCCATAAAATTTCTTTATTTTGGATGCGAAAGAGAAAATTAATTAAGCTGAATGCTGCTCTGCCCTCAGGAGAAGGAAAAGACTACCACTCTTAATTTCTTATTGTCCTTTATTCCCGTAGAAACATCTGCAGCACTTGATTTTTCTAACCTGTGTCATTTAGACAAGCTCTTCCAGAAATGGATTGAGGGAAATTCCTGATGTCATTTAAATTATTTTGTTTTATATGATGTTGACTGTTGCTAATAATTGTCCAGTTTCTTTCTCTGCCTCCTTATGTTGACCATCAGATCAACTTAAATATAAGAAGTTCTTTTGAGCTAGTGACACTGAAATTGCTGTTGAACCATAAACAAAATGTCCTTATTTTCCTTTGTAGCATAGAATGTGTGATGTGGATTTCAGAAACATCTTATCAAAAGATTGGATAACTTTCTGCTTCAGTGTGCTTCATGTACTTTACTAAGTTTACATTTCTGATAATAATAGACTCTGAAATATTCTGATTAATGGCATAATTCTATGATTATGGCATAATTCTGATGATACAAACAACTCCCAATATGACTCAATCATTTTGTGATTAGTACAGTTTGTTAAAATACCACAACACAGTATATGACAAAATTTAGGTCTAAATTATTCATTTGCTTTCTGTAAGACTCAATCCTATCAGCTTTCAGCTAACTCTTTCTTTGCAGTTTTAATTCTGCCTCTAATTTTTCAGCTCCTGTCTCTGATCTTATTTCTTACAATTCTCCATTCTGCACTTCTGCTTCTTGCTGGACCTGTCCCATGACTCCCTTCCAGGCTTTGCTCCATTCTCCCTCCAGGATTTCTCTTTCTGCTCCTTCTGTTCTTTACCTGCTCCTCAAGGCTATTTCTGTGTCCAGGTGTTCTGTTCATGTCCTGGTATTATTTTATGCTTGAAATTCTGAGCTGTGAAAAAATTAACTCAGACCACTGAGTCTTGGTACTCCGTCAGTGTTTGTTATGCACACCAGCATTCTTTGCAACAGCAATAAAAATTTTCTATGAATTGTTTGTGAAACAATGCAATGGGGGTTTAAAGGAAGCATTACAATGCAGAAGTGAGGTCTCAGGTTTCAATATGATAATCTTGTTTCCTGGCCTTAAGGTATACTGCTCAAATTGAAATTTAATATATGTTGCAGTGAGGAGGGATGATAAGTCTGTGTTTATCCTGGTGCTTCCTATGTGGGATTGGTTGCTAAATGGTATCACCTCTGCTCATAAGTTCTGTTGAGAAGGTGATAGCAAGATTCAGGATATGTACTTCATTTTGGTCCCAAGAGGGAAAAGAGGAGAGATAGATGTGACTCAGCTCCACTGATTTTTTTATTTTTTTTCTGACATTTTGCTTCAGCATCAGACTGTGATGAAAGAAACTTTGTGCATCTGGGAATTGCAATGTGCTTTCAGCTATCATGTTCTAGCACGGCAATTACTGCATAGAAACTTGTCCATTGTCAGATATTTGTGTGTCAAGATCATACAAAAAGGTATGTTTTGGTTGAACTGAGGACTCTTGAAACCTGAGCCAGTACCCTGCCCATGCCAGCCTAGCCTGTTTTCCCACAGTGACAGTATAGGGGAAATGAAAATTCTAATACTGAGATAATACTGAATAAGCTACATTCAAATGCACAGAATAAAGAGGAAAACTTTTAATCTTCTAGGTTATAAAGCAAGTAAAAGTCCTCAGAGAAGTTTTAACACAGAAAAATATCGTATTTTTACAGAATGTGGAGTCATATTTAATATACTTGCTAAAAGACTTTGATAACATTGCAGCTTGTCATTGCCTGTCTAAATATTCCCAGTTGTTTGTTTTCCAGGCCATACCATGAAGTCTGGTTAGGTTTTTTTGTGCTCTGTTTGCAGTACACTCCAGGCTAAGTAACTTGCAATTGATGTGGTGTTTCTCCTTCACTGTTGTCAAACATATGTTCTCTTTTCTGTATAGACTTCAGGGGAAAAACATGTTCTGAGGCCACACTGTTAGTACTGACATCTTTGGAACTGCATTTTTAGAAACATCTGTAATCCTGTCAGTCAGTTTTAAACCTCCACTATGGCTTTGGGATTACTTCATTGCATTCTTGCGTACTAGCACTGCTAATTTTATTTTACTGAAAACCATGTGAGGATGCACTTTTGAGCATTTAAAAAGTATTAAATGCCAGAATTTCGGTTGACTGTGTTTATGCATTATGCTGGATACGGTAGTCGTTTGTTCACATGCAGTGTTGTCACTGAATTATTTTTGTTTCTTTTTGTTTTCCTTGTGAAATATTTCATTCTGTCTCATAGTTAGTGTCTATAATCCAAATCAGACTCCAAACAAAAACCAAAACAAATACTTCTTTATATTTGTATTTTTGTGGCAATCACCACAACTTCTGCTAATGTCCAGAAGGCAAATAATTACTCTTCATGGAAACTATGAGTTGATATATTATTTCCCTTGCTGATATTGTCTGTTTTTATTACTTCGTAGATAAGTAGCTGAGATTCTTGGTGTGAAAGGGAGAAATACTCATTAGCTTAGGGTCCTGAATGTGCAATGTCAAAGGCATGATTTTTTCCGTATCTTTAGCAGATTATAACACTTCATATAATCAAAATAAGACTTCAGTGGACACTGGCTTCAGCTTTGAATGCCATAACTTTTATTAATTAGGTGTAGTCTGTTGGGTTCTTGGACAGTGACATACACCCACTGAAATCACTTCCATAGCAGCACTGAAGGCAGAGGTGAGCATGCAATCAAGTACCTCAAATTGAAATGGAAATTCTTTGATCCTCGGACCAACATTTGTTTTCATACATTTCAAAGTGTGTTTCTGTACAACTTTCCCTGTGCACCAAGGTGGAGGAGAGGCCAGGTGGAGCTGACATTTATCACAGAAGTGCCCATCCTAAGTGCACACTGAGGGTGAAAAATTCTGTGTGGTCTGGAATTAAAGCCCGTATTACATTGCATAAGCACAGAAGTGCTGAGCGTATTTCACAGATGCAGCATTAATCTTAGCACTTCTTAGACACTTGATACTGCAAACTCAACAGTCTTCGGATATAGTTATATTATATGTCAACATCTAAGTATTTTAAAAGAGTGTTTAACATCTAGAATTTTCATCCTCTGATATTGAGAAAAACATTGCCTATATATGTAGGACAGCTATTTGAGACCTTCAGTTTTCTTTTTCCTGGTCTTGAGCACAGTGTGGGGTCAGTTTGCTGGCCGTGGCTGTCATTCCAGGGATGGCAGACCAGAGAGAAAGGGGAAGGGCATCTTTTGCTACAAAGTTCCCTAATCTGTGGAGGGTAGTCTAGTGGAACAAAATGTCCTCTACTGCCACAGGCCTTTCTATTTTGCCATTAGGATAAGTCTTCCTTCTTTATGATGCGGTGTGACTGTTAGCCATGCGATCCCAGGAGAGAAGGTCTCTGCTCTTCTACCATCACAGTGATGCCCTTGAGCCATAAGAGGGGCAAATGCAGGTGGAAAAAAAAGCACCACATCCATTGCTGAGAGGAAGAAAAAAGTATTTAGGCAGCCTATAATTTTAAGTAATCCTACTTTTTTTTTTACAATAATAACTATCTCTCATAGCTATATATTGATACCACACAATTTTGAAATGGACTAGTGCTTTTCTGTAGGCAAGATTTTCTAAAGTAGCCTGAAATATTTAATGTTCTCCCTCTGAATTTCCAGCAAAATTGGTTTTAAATTTATCAGAGCAGATGTCCAAAGTCAGAAATGGTATTTTAAATTTTGAGGCAGCTGTGTTTGTATGTGCGTGGCTAGTGATTTTATAGCATGTTCATTGATGTGGTTCATACTTTAAAGCTGCTTTTGAAAAGAAAAATCGATCTTGATTAGCTATTATGTGAGCACAAATTCTATCTTTACAGTGTCAGTGTTATAAGTAAATCCAATTAAATTATGAAGGTGTTTCCATTCCACCTCATTAACATGGTTTTTAGTAGACAACTTAATACAAAGAGTAAAATTGCAATTGATCAAGTAAAAAAAAACAAAACAAAACAAAAAACAAAACAAAACAAAAACTTCTTCTGTCCTAAGTTTCCTGAATAAAACAACTAATCCTTTGCTCATATGCCCTTGAAAATAGCATGGACACTGCCTTGTTTCAGAAGCTTTACCAGCATCTGGCCAGTGAGCCAAGGTTATGGGAATGCAGATTTTGAATCAGCAATGCCTACTAAATGCTACTGGAGTGTTGTTGGCAGAAAGATGTCACCTGTGGCTTTTATGGTGGTTTGCCACCAGCATTGTGCTGTCCTGAGGCAAGAACAAGAATTGCATTTGATGCATAATCCCAGGAAAGTCCCTGTCTCTTTCTTGGGCTTCAGTAAACACCTTACTCTGACTTCAGCTGAAGGAAAACTGTGAGTTAATTTTTCATGCTTTACAATAATTTCTTTTAATTAATCTAGGGATGGAGATGTATCAGTGGAAATATCATGGGCTTAATATACTCTGAAGCCAAAGACAGAATTGCAGAGCTCAGGAAATAGTACTAAGGATGTTCCTTCAATCATTGTTTATCACTTAAAAGTGTCACTTGAATGCATCTTTTAAACCAGTAACAACTGTATGCTAAAAATACTGACTCTCAGAAGGTGGAAGGAGCCATTTGCATAAATAAAAGCATGGACAACAAGATGGTAGGTTTACTTACTCTATATGGCAGTTTTAAGGCAGTAAGTACCTAATTCTGTGTCAAGGAAATTGGGGACTTATTGATTTCTGCTAAAGGATACATAAAATGCTCGTTTTCCCACACAGACCATGTCCTTCCAGCATAAGCTGGCACTTACTAGTTGATCTAGGACAAAACCAGGCTTGCAACCTTCAACAGCTAAGCAAAGGGTCACTTCTGTGTTGAATTTCATGCTTTGTAAAAGTCTGGAAAGGTTTTTCCTTACTCTTCATATGAAAAGCCTGACATACAACTAGTATTATACCCTGTTAACTGTCTGATGCTGAGCATTTTGGTGCAACGTTAATCCTCTGGGTTTAGTGTTGCCATTTTGCTGAGCAAGCTCAGACTACAAGTGAGATAAAATAATTCAGAGACATGTACTTCCAATAAACGGAGTCAAACTAGAGACATTGCATATCTTCTGATCTTGTATCAGTAAGGATTGCTGTGATACAGACTCCAGTGCTGCAGTTTGTCAGGAAATAAATTATCAGTAAAAATACATGCTTTCCATTTTCATTCTGCTCTTGCAAAAGTATTGCCTGGCTCAGGCAGAAGCTGCTGCTCATCTGAGTAAACAGCATCCCAGCAGCTGGGATTTGCAGCATAGAGTGATACTTGTCCAGTTGGTTTTAGACTAAATTGGCAAAAAAAAAGTTTAAAATTCAAAGCCTAGTTTGTTGCAATATTTTTGGTTGTAGTCAAATCTTCCTTAATGGACTGGTATCAATTTTTATAAAGCACATCATATTATTGTGAAAGTTTCAGTAAATGATCTGTACAATTAACAGTAGCAGGGAATGAGTGAGAGCAAATGAAGTTTGTCCAGTTCCTGCTCATCACATTAAGTGCACCCTGGTTTCACTCATTTGTTTAATTTATCTCCCTCCTAGACAGGCAATAAACATTTGAGATGAGATTTTTGATTTTTTGTAAAAGCATGTGATGTCTAGCCACTGGGATTGCGGGATCCTGAATCTTGTTGGGAAACAAATTTTTGTGCCCTGTGCAGCATTCTAGGTTCATAACATTTTGTAGTCTGGAAAATGACAAAGCTATGACAAAGAAATCTTCACTCCTTACTGAAAGTGCCATATAATACTGAGGTCAGCACAGTAGCCTGTGCTGACCTTAATTAGCCCTAAATTAATAAGCAGTTTAATTAGACAATTAATTTTTATTGTGAGGCATTCACTTGCAGTAGCCTTTGTGGTGGGGACAGGAATCAAACTACTGCATCTGGGTTGGACAATGGATGGTTGCCTTAAGCAGAAATTCTTTGTGGAGCTGAGGCACAAAATGTTTCCTCTTTTCTATGCAATTTTTTGACTAATTCTAATTTCTGGTATTTGAAGAAGAATGCTGCTGCTAACGCAGCAGAAGTGAATGGCAGTAACAAGTAGAAGTGTGAATGAGGAGTAGCAGGGCCAAGAGTTTTCTCAGCGCAGTTTGCAGTTTCTGAGCAGCACAGATGTCTGGAACTTGGAGCCAGATTTTACTGAGGACATTCAAGGAATCAGGTATGCAGGAAACAAGCAGAGTTGTTTCTTTTAATTTCTCTTGCCCGCAGTGGGAATGTAACAGGGCTTAGCAGTTATTCATGGTGATGATATAGTCTCACTCTGTAGGGCATCCAGCCTCCTGGAGACCCTGGGACTCCTGGTTTAAGGAGCAACCCAACCCCAGAAGCAAGGTGCTTTTGATCCATACAATCATTATCTGCATGGAGCCATTACCTGCTGTAGGGACAGTGCACACAAAATTCAGGACTGTGTTATTTTGTGTCTGAATAGGTTTTTATATTCCTCAGGCTTAAAAAAATAAATGAAAAGGGGGAGGGGGAAGGTTTTTTCCTCCCCTTCTCTTCCCTTAGAAAGAAACATGTTTTGTTTTAAAGAGGAATTGAAGGGAGAAAACAATGCACTAGGGTAGAAACTGTTTTAGATACAGCATTTTCACAGAAAAATTGCAGAAGCATGAATGAGGATAGGATATATTTTAATAAAACTTGCATTGTTCCCTGCTGTAATGCTCTAGCTTTTCCTTGAGGTACATCTTTCTCTTTCAGAACCATATTCAAGTCAACACAGAGAAATAATTAGGTAATTACAGTCAAATAAATGGTCTAAATCTTCACATTATAATCATAGAAGGCCCATGGATTTTATGGGCTCTAAATTTGACATTGAGTTTGAAGGCTAAATTACTAAAAATTAACGATTCCTTACTTAAAGTTTATGGAATGATCAACTAAGAAAAGAGAAAAATAAATACTATTTTACTTTAAGAGTATTATATGGGGATCATTGGACAGAAGTAGCCTTAAATTAATAAGCAGTTTAATTTGACAATTAATTTTTACTGTGAGGCATTCACTTGCAGACAGAAAGAGCTCCTTTTTTCTAGCTAGCTGAATCCCTGGACATGTCTGTTTTGGTCATTAGAGATAAAGACCCTGACAATTTTGTTGACACACTGCTAACTTCATTCAGTTGTCCTCTGTGCCATGGTGTACAGCCTATGCTATGAATGTTGATGGAGAAGAGCAGTTACTCTGTTTTCTCTGGATCAAAATTTTCATGCTTCCAGATTCCAAAAGAAAACTAACCTTAAAATTTTTCATCCAGTCCTAGTCCTTGTGCACTTTTTTAGCTAAAAGGAACACAGCTTCAGTGGACTTAAGTCAGCGTGCTTCTACTGCAGAAACCTCAGGTGTGATGGTCTGTGTTTAGATATGATCTGATTTAGCCCATAATTGTCTGTGCTGCAGTTTCCAGGAGATTAACACAAGGCAATGCTTAATTCAGGATTGAAGTGGGAAGTGTTTCTGGCCATGGTTATATCTGTGACCTTGTAACAGTGGGGTCTCTGAGGAGTCTTTGTGAAGAAATCAGAAACAAACAGTGGAGATGATTCTATCACAACATGAAACTGAGCAGAAAGATGTCCATTTCTAGAGCTGTTGGTGTTGATCATG
This sequence comes from Grallaria varia, assembly GCA_013396735.1. Taxonomy (NCBI): domain Eukaryota; kingdom Metazoa; phylum Chordata; class Aves; order Passeriformes; family Formicariidae; genus Grallaria; species Grallaria varia. Next base: position 552,966 of record VWZG01011437.1, read on the forward strand.
CTTAGTTGTGACAGTCCTGATGTTTGCTGACAGCCCACAGGTAAAAATTCGATCCTTTGTAAACAGGCACAGAACTTGCATGTTCAACTTGCACAGAATTAATTGGAACAGAATTTAACTATCCTCATAAGGAAATAAAGCTCTTTTAAATTTTTTTCCCCCCATAGCCATTTTTCAGCATTATCCAAACCAGGTTTGGATTTTTATCTCTCATTTTATTTAGTGTTTTCATTTTTATACTGTCAGGTGAATACATAGGGGCAAACCTGACTCTAAAAAATGGTGAAAAACCTAATAAACAAAAAACATTCTCTTCCCATAAACATCTTAAACTATCTGGAGAAGACTTACACATTTTTATATGTCTACTTATGCAGTGAATAAACTAAAGTGACAAAAGTGGAAGACAACTATACTGCTTTTAAAAATACTGCAATTCCCACACCATGACCTTATCATAATCATAACAAGTATATCTAGAAATATATAATTTGAATGAAGAAATATAAAATATGAGTGCTAGTTTCAAGACAAAGGGTCTTACCAACAGTTAAGTGAAAGTTTTTGAAAATCTACATTGTGTGTAGTTCTCTAGCATTTCACAGAGCACTTCTGATGAAAACTGGTTTTTTTCGAACTCTTTGACTTTAAGAACCAATTTGGGGTGATAATTTAAAAACAAATTTCCCATATATATGATGCTGGTTTGCAACTTTCCAAAGAAAGTGAAGGCAAAATAATGAGATTTAGGCAAGGAATATAGGTAGTATTGAAAGAATGTTTGAACTGCTTAATGAAGCTCCATGTGAGATACGTCTGGGTGTATTGGATTTTAGAGGGAGATCCTATATCCACTAGGATGCGATACATGGAACAATCAAGGAGTCTCATCAGTGGGATGCAACATTCGGTACAGTAAATAGTCTCTTGTTCAGGAATTCATCCCAAGTGTAGCAAGAAATTTCTGATTTGAATCAGTCTCCAGCAGAGGTTACAGTGTGAGCTTGCCTCTGAAAAGCTGCAGTGCAAACCTACCAGACTCCTTATCCTGCTCTTGAAACCCAAATCCAGAGGAGCTGCAGGAACACTACACAGGCTGCTAACTAAGGGGGAAAAAAAGCATGGGCTTGGTACAGATCTGTCCACTTTGGCTAATTTGTGTTACGTTGAGAGAATTTATTTGGCTTCTGTTATCCAGAGATGATGAACACAGAGACAGTCTATATTGCTGTTGGTTTCATCATGAACTTGGACAAAATTTCTTTACTAACACCACAGTTATACCAAATGGCAAGAAACTGTGTCAGTAGCAGGATTATGACAAAACCATCCAAATATTTCTGTAGACTCAGGAAGATCAGTAAATTTTAAGTATGGGCTTCCTTGGGCTACTTTAGTAAAAAGTAAATATTTTCAGCCAAATGCATTGTTGGTAGATTTCTTTAGATCAATTTCTCATTACAATGAGATCAGTATTTGAAACTGTAGTGTATTACTGAGGTTTTCCTTAATTAAACTGCTCCTTCCTTTTGAATGTTTGGGTTTTTTGTTTGTTTTGGTTTGGTGTTTTGTTTTGTTTTTTCTGGAGAGAAACAGAAAATTAGGTAGTGGGCTAATCCCAGCATAGTATATCTGGAGGAGGGGAACCTTCTGTCTGGTTCTGCCAATATTTTACATTTCGAGTTTTGGACATGTCACTTGGTCCTTGCCTACTACTTTGGTGATTAAGCTCAGAAGCACCCATTGCTGTAGCTGCACCAGATCCATATAGGAATAAGCAGCACATATAGGTGAGATACAGTTTTTCATGTTGGTCTTGTGTGGATCTATCAATAACACTATGCTGAAGACCGAAGCATAGGCAGCCCTACATGTCTTATCTTCTTCTGTGTAAAATAAAGTTTGTCATATGGGAGAGGTTTGAAAGATGGATCAGCCAAAGTTTGGGAATAGAGGATAAATGTTAAAAATTCAAAGTAGTAATTTCTATTGAAAATTACTTTGGTTCTAAATTTTAGCATCTGCAGTGGACTATGGGAATGAGAATCTGAAGCAGGTCACTGGTGATGAAGCAATATGCAGTGCGTAGATTCAGCACTGTATGCTGTGATGAATACAGTCCTGGAGTGTAAACTGGAGTTTATTGCCTCACTTTTAGTGCGTTTTTACTTACGTTTGCAAGTGAGTTAGAGAAAGAGTCTGCCATGCTGTCAAACCAATGACATCCAAGAACTTCCTGAGCTTCTGATAAAAAGAAATTGAAGGTCACATCTTCAGATCAGCAGGTTTATCTCTACGCCAGTGCAGGAAACTAAATTGACTGTGTATTTTGCAACAACAGCAGAAGTTTCAGAAGAGCTGGAGTGTAGTGTCTCATCCATTGCTACACTAATGCACATTTGAGAGAATCCTGATAAAAGGCCCTAAAATTCCCGCAATGTCCTGAAACTAACATACCTCCAGAAAATGTGTATTTGTCTGAGGGCTTCTGACAAGTTCCCTCAGTCAGGTGCTGTTTATGTTCATAATGTTACTAATGCCTCTATCACTACTATTCTTGCTGAGGAATGTATTGAAGGCTCTTTGTCATACTTTTGTATTCTGAAGAATATATCCAGTGGCATGAGCAAGTAAAACAAGACTTTTACAGCTGAAGACTGGTGCTAAATTGTGAATGCATTTCTGTTTTTATGAGGTGAAATATTCAAAGTATTGGTCAAGATTTTCTCAAATTCTGTTCTTTGCTTGGAATAAGGGTAAAAACAGTCAGCGCACAGTTTCCAGTTCTTGTACTGCCGTCTTGACACCTGACTTAGCAGGTGCCTCTGCTTGTCAGCACCAATAAACTGCAAGTAAGAATTTGTGCCCTCTAATTTAGCCCATTGCCACAGCCCAATCTGCTCAGGGTGTAGCGTGGACTACTTTCCTGCCTGCTGGGTTTTCTTCATTGCTGCTGATCCCCACTTGGCAGCCAGGGCCAAGTTATGTCCTATTTGTACTTTTCAGAAGACGTAGAGAGGAAAGATCTGACACTGCGGATTTATGCTTGGTTTGCTCAGGACCACTGCAAAGCCTGACATTTCTGTTGGTTGACTGCACTGATGAAGGGGTTTATTTCACAGGGGAATACTGCTACCCTAGGGACTCAGTCAAAACATTTCTTGTTCACTCCCAAAGTCAATTAAAAAATTAACACCATAACTCTTATCAGTGCTTGCACACACAAAAAATAAAATTGCTTGGAACATGGTGCAGTTGACTGCTAGCTGATTTCTCTTTATGTGCTTAAGAGGGCAAGCAAAACAAAGGAATACATTTCCAGCTTCTAGTTGAGTATAACACATACGATAAACTTATGTTTCCATTTTGAATAGGAGTTGGTGGTTATTGCATTCTTATTTCTGAAGCCTTGCTAACTAGCAAAGAAATACTTTCAAAATTTCCAAACAAGGCTTCTCCCCTGGGAAATGACTTGTCTTGTGTCAAACATTGACAGGGCATCAAGGAAAGGGAGTTATGAGCAGTAAGGTAAGGAGAAATTTACTAAGTTATGCTTAAATATTTTTCCTCCTGCATTTAGTTGTGGCCAAAAAAAAACTATGTTGAAGCTCCAGGAAAAATGGTCTGTGATTTTTATCCTCCTACTTTTGCTGGTTTGGATGCTTTAATGTGTTGTCCTAGAGGCAAAGATGGTTGGAGACATTCACAGTGCAAAGACTAGTTTTCTAAGCCAGTCCACAAAAGTGAGTAGACCTAACAGAGTAAGTAAAATTTATGGGCACATGCTCACTGGTTTCTGAATTATGATTTTTTTCACTGTTCGACTGTACATTGTAGTCTGCCCAAGGCTGGAGGTCACCTTCCTAGCGGTAGATGAAAAACAGGCTGGTGTTTTTAATCCTGCTCCACCATGTCTAAACCAAGAACTCAAGAGCTGCCTGAATATTGGTATGTCTCTAGAACATTGTCTCAACGAACTTGAGCTTTGGTGCTTATACTGCAGTGCTTAGTCTGTGACAGCTTTGATATCAGTGGAGCTTGCCGACAAGACGGAGGGAACAGGAAAGTGCCAGGAAGCCCCATCTATTTCCATCTGGATTTTCTGGCTCTCCAGAAATGCAAGTCAACTGTTTCAGATGGTATGCGGTAACAGCAGTCCCTTTTGCTCATGGGGCATTTGAGCCTGCTTGGAAGCTATGGGAGTAAGTTCTGCAAGCGCTTGATAAGCCTTCAATTAAGTGTTCATCTTGCAGCCAAGCACTAAATTACCTGCCTTTCCAGGTCAGTAGATATTTGCTGATCAAGCTCTGATCTCCATTTTGAAAGGAGTGCTGTCATTGAAACAACTGCCGTATCTCCTAGTAGATGACAGAGCACATTTTCCCATTCCTATACTTTGCTCAGTTCCAAGCAGGGAAAGCACAGGGGCACATGAAGAGAGAGCAGGAAACATTGCTGAGAAATAAGGATGCATCCTCACCCCTAATTAATTTCCTGACTCCTCTATGTGTGGTAGGGTGCAAGGAATCACTTCCACGTAATAAAGCTTGTGCTTGCTCTGTAAGTATTGCAGCATACATAAAAATTTTACACAGGCATACATTAAAAACGTAATTTTGTTAAATGAGAGGGCTGCATCCAGCTGTGTTATATCCAGGACAGCCACAGCTGTGCTGAGAAGGCAGAGCTACAAGATATTCAGGCAGGAGAACACTTAATGAAAAAAAGGAGTGAGCACCACTGGGAAACAAACCATACATGGAGGGCTGTCCAGTGCATATAGATTAAAACTGCTAGCTAGACAGAAAATACCATTTCCTTTCACTAATCCTGCTCATTTTCAGCAATTCAGTCACTGCTTGTGGTAATGCAAATTTGATATATGGCAGTGCAGTTACAGAACATCTCCTTACCTCCAAAAACCAAGATTCTGATGGAAAATCTGAGATTATCAAGTCAAAACTTGCAAAATTGCTAATATGTTGAAGTGATCCAGTACATGTAAGTATTGTCTGGTGCTGTTGATGTTTGGTTTTCAGTGAGTCCTGCACTCTGACCATGTAATGGATTTAAAATGAGCCAAAACCATATTATTGATCCAGTGGCTTCAAGCCAGCAGTTCTTAGTGTCATTGTAAGTGTAAGAATCAAGACAGGGAAAGGAGAACAAATACCAGGGAATAGCTCAGATGAACTGTCCTGGATTTGCATTAGCTGGTGAGACTCATTTTACTTGGAGTCTTAGCTCTGGGATTTTTCTTCTTCCTGCTGCCTTGCACTGAGCTGAAAATGCCAACCCAAAAGCTCCTGAGAGAGAGACAAAGGGGGTACCGTTTCCCTCTGAAAATCAGCCCTGAGATGGAATGTGGACCCTTTCACCCCATCAGCTTTGCAGAGAGCCAGGAAAATGAGGAGACAGTAGTTAATTAGTAGGAACTCAGAGTAAGCATTTCCATGCAGGAAGTTATTTTAGGAAGAGATGCTCTCCCTTGGTAGAAGAGCTCCCACAATGCACATTTATGAAAAAAAATGGTCATCCAGAGTCTGTGGGGCTACATTTATAAGCCTTCAGCCTTTAGGGTGTGCTGCCTAACAACTTCTGTCTAGAAGCTCTTAGACCAGTAGTCAGTCTTGGACTAAGCATTTTTGTTGATTTTGCTTGCCATTATGTTCCTTATGGTAACATTATTGTTTGAACATCAAAATTGAATGTAGTGCTGTGAACAGAATAAGATATTCTGTTGCAAGGAATGCGTAGTCTAATTCAGGCACAGTGACGCACAGGAATACATAATATACATGATAAAGATGCAAACTCAAAGTAATAGAGGTGTCTTGGGAAAAATCAGTGCTGCAGGCTAATTTACTACTTCTGAAGAGCTACTAGACTGCAGAACATAGGGGAAATATTGAGTAATACAAAAGATGTATTTTCCTTCTTTTTTCGCCATTCTTTTTCAAGATGTTAATTCCCGATGTGTCATCAAATGGAGGGGCAACACCCAGAGAAAACAGAGATAATAAAATAGGGATCCTCTCTATGATCCTGTTTTCTGAACTAGAGCCTAGAAGAGAAAAATGGAGATTTCTTTACTGGAGTATGCCTTGTGAAATAAGAATTTCATTAAAATAACAAAGGGATAGATTGAATGTCGAATCTATATTGATGTAACAAGGGTTCTGTTGGCGCTGTCCTCTGGGCTTTTCAGAAAATATTTAGTTTGTACTTGGTTTTATGTGTACCTGTAAAAGTGAGACATTGGACATCACTTTTCTTGCAGAGCACAGCTGCAGACTGATGAGGTAATGATCATAAAAAGTAGATACCAGGAGTGCCCAAAGCAGACAAATCCAGATTTTAGTCTGTTTCCCAATTGAAATGTGTAGTGGAGATCCACACAGTTACATGCACAAGCAAAACTTGGGAAGCAGAGATCCTTTTGTATTTGTTGGCAGTACTTTACTTTGCATTTAAACTCGTCTGTCTTGATTTTGTGCCATTTATGGTTCTCCTTTTTCAGGATTGTTACCCAACCTTTCTTAGTCTTTGTTGATCTAATCCACATTTCATTTAAATGTTTAACGATCACAGTGAATTAACTCAAACATACCTCTGTGTAACAATCTCGTTAACATCAGGTGGCAGTTTTGTCACTGTTTATTGATCCCTTGAACTGCAGCTGAACCCAACAGTGACTGGAAGGTCAGAAGACGCAGAAGAAACACAGTTGAAAAGTGCATAAAGAACTCTGCAAACTTGTGGGTGCTGGCTGCACGTCCTGACACCAGCTGCAGCCCTGACATGCAGAGTACTCCAAAGAAACCACCAAGCTTATTAGGGAATAACCTGGTTCCAGGTGAACAAAAATGCTGAGTACAGGACAGTTTTTGAAGGGCAACCACCTAAAATGCACATGGAGCTTTGCACACACAGACATATGAACACATGTGTACCTGTGGATGATTCGAACACAGAAGCACAAAAAAATTTAGTTAATTTTAGGGAATTAACTAATCATTTCTAGTGAGATTGAGTGTACTAGTTTGCTAGCATTTTGATAGCACTACAGCTAAGACTACATGCTGAGAGCCAAGAACTTCTTTACTTACGTTGGTGGGCCTGTGACTGACTCTCCTGGTAGATGAGTTACTAGCATCACAACCTTGAATTTTTTTACTTTTCTGTGTATTCTGATTTTAATTCTGCTAGATCTATAGGTTGAAAGTGGTAAATTTGAGAAAGCTGCATGGACAGATGTAGATGTTTCTGGACTGTCCATAGTCTTCTAGTGTGACCACAGGGGTATCACTGAGGTTGTGTGCATTTAGTAGAGTAAGGCCGGGAACTTTTCTGTCTCATGTTTTCTTCATGAGGATAAACCCTTCAGAGACTTCAAGAAATTCAGTTCCTGTGGGACTGAGTCAAATACCTCTTTAAGGTCGATTAATGCTAGGAGCAAAAGCAATATATCTTTATATGGCATCATTTCATGAGGTTGCAGTAATTCTTTGATATCTTTTTAAAAATGCAGTTACCATAAATTATTAGAAGGTATTTAATCTATTCATATTTTCTTATGTGCTCTTGCCCTTACACATTTGTTGTCAGTGAAGCACTCTCATCTTTTCTCAGGAGTAAGACATTTTTATTACTCTCTGGTCAACAAGTGCCAGATGCCAAACACTGACTTGAAACTATCAATTTTCTTTTGTATTTCCAGTACAAGTATCAGCATCACACCATTGCATTTTTTTCTCTCAATGCACTGGGGTTTTGGCACTGTGAAAACTATAGATTGACGAGCAAGCGGATAAATGTTTTTAAACAACTTAGGAAACAACAGAGTTGTCTTACTTTTATTTGATTAAGCCAGTGCTTTAGAAAAGCAAAGCTCCCAGGTCTGTGTCTTTAGAAACTAAGTAAATGCTCTGATTCTCAAGAGAGACAGGCACTAAGAGTTGTTCACAGACTCCTGCAAGTGAGTAGCACCCGAGGGTATTTCAAAGACTTGCACTCTGAAAAAAATACTTGTACAAGTTGGGGCTGAAAAAACTGTCCCCCAAATGTTAATAGCTTTTTAAGCAAGAGCAAGGCAATAAACAGTAGCTACAGACCCTTCAGCAGTCAAACAAATACCCATCTGGTTCTTTGCATTGTGTGAGAGCAACATGCTGCAATTTTGCAAACAGAACACTTTTATTATTTAATTAGTCTCAAAAGCTAAGCAATTCAAAAAAATAAACTAAGTCTATGAAAAAATAATAATAAAAAAATTAACAGCAGGCCTGGTGCCTAAGGGCCTTACTTATGATTGTAAAAATGACTGGTTTTGTTACCAGCTGTGTACTCTGGTGAATATGGGCTTAGGCTTGCAATTCCCTCTACATGTGAATATTTTCTCTGCTTTTGTATTAGCCACAATTACTCAGGTCTCTAGGAGTTTTCAAGACCAAGCTGACTGAAAAGCTGAATGTGATGGGGCACAGCACACAGAACCTCGCTGTCTAGCACTGTGTGTGGGCGCTCTGGGTTTCTGCTTTTTGTTACGATGCTTCTTTTGCTGTGAGCTTTGGTCTGCCCTGCTAGGCATGTGAAGGCAATGCTCCTGTGGGGAGTTGATATACTGGAACAGGTTACCTATACAGGGCATTATCAATCTTGTAGGTTTTAAGCTGAGAGTCACTTTCTGAGAAAGAAGACTTTGACTTACGAATGTATGTGGAAAGTCCATCAAGCTAAAGGGTCATATGGGTTTTAGAGGAAACAGACAATTGTCTTCAATGCAAATAGCATGGCAACTGTGAGGCTAATACCCACTGTCTAGTTTGCAGCATGTATGGAAAGTGCAGTATCAGTTCCCGTCCCAGACAAGGAATCTTTCTGGAAGTATTTTTTCTTTTGCTTTGCAACTTTGGTGTAAGTTTCAGGGTCTGGTGTGGCAGATCCATGTTTGAGCTGTTTGCTTATCGAAACATAGTTTGGATGTGCTGAGATTACTCATCTAAGCAAGTTGTAAATTAAGAAGTAAAAAAACCCAAAAAGGCAGTGTATTTTCTATGTTTGGCTGTTCCAGCTGTGAGATGTTGCAAGCCTAGGCTAGCTGGAAAGTGCCTGCTGCTTTTTGTACGAAATACCCATTATGTCCTTTGTCCTCAGTCACCCATACTTGAGAGAGCTGACCTGATGCCTTAGGCAGATCTCCAAGAACTGGAGACAAATTCAGCAGTAGATGGGACAGCATGGGAGATGGAATTTCCTTAACCCTCTATAGAAAATGCTCTTATGACTACTTTCTGAAAGTCCTGTCTCTTATACATTAGCAATAAATTATCTTCAGGTCATGGTTTTGAGTGTCCAAGTGTAGCAGCTGCTGTCAGCAATGGACTATGAGTTAGGTAGTTGCCAGTCCTCCTGGTGGAGGCTGGAACAGGGGTGTTCCCAGGTGTCCCCAAAGAGGAAGGCAGTGCACCAACTGCTGCTTCTATTGATGGTCACCAGTAGTGGTAAGTTGTTTCCACCCTCTCCAATGTTTCTATTTCCCTGTACTGTTCAAAAACGCCTTTTCAATCTCTGTGGTCTTACAGCAGATTACTTTATCTCGCTGTTGTCTCCAGAAAAAAAACCCACGTTAGTAGGAAATTTGGATAAAGAGACACAGAGATGAGGTAGAAGTTGTAGGCAAGCTACAAATGAGCTCTAAGAGTACTTGTGCTGTTGTTAATACTGAATATAATTACTTAGTGCAGAAGTTCAGATGGCTGGAAAGACATCTAGATAGCAATCATGGAGATGCTTAAAATGATGTTATTATGAGTAGCTTAGCAACAACTACTGGAAGAGAGAGTTTTTTCTTAACACGTGAGAAATTACTGGATTTTTATACTGCTTATATCTTTTTCACTGTAATATTTTTGAATGTCAAGAAACCCTATTCTATACTGTAGTAAATCATGTATTTGTGGCAGTATTGAGGAAAACTGGTGTCAATTTGAATAAACTTGAAACTGAAATCAATGTAAATATTTATTGAGAGCATGAATATACGTATCTCCGTAGTAGTTATAGCAGTGGCACCATAATTCTACAGAGGTCTCTCTCATGTCTGATCCATAGCAAAACAAATGTTGATGTCATGAAGTGGGCTGAAACACCGTAGAAAGGTTTAATTACTATGTTGTTCCTCTGCTCCCCTATTTGCAGCAGTGGAGACTTCTCTTGCTACTTCTTCAACTTTTTTTTTTTTTCTTTGTGGTCTATGTTACCTTCTTGTTTTTTTCCTTCTAAATTTCACAACTTGCTTTGGCGAGTAACACCATTTGCCTAGGGAGAGAAAGGCCACAGATTATTGTGGGGAGAAGCCAGGGAAAACTGGCACTGCTGATATTTTTCTGATATCCTCTACCAGCTGCTCCTTCCATTTTTTTCTCTGATGGTTGAACTTCTATTGAAAATGCAGGAACTTTTGCAAATACTTTCTTTCTGTGCTTTAAGAAGACCAGATTTCTTTGTGCAAGTGTACCTGTTGAAAAATAGCATCCTGCCTCAGAAACTGCAGTTTCCTGGTGCAGTATGTATCCTCTTCACCTATGGTGGTGCAGCCTCTGCAAAGCAGGATGTTCAGTGCTGCAGAGCTGAGCTTTTTGGGCTGGAGGTCAGCTTGAAGAAGACAGAAGTTCTCTTTCAACCTGCGCCTCAGGAAGCCTTCCATCACCCCCGCATCACCACAGATGGATCAGAACTCAAGTCAGTCCAGCAGTTCACCTATCTGGGAAGCATCATTTCCTCAGATGGTAAGACTGACCAAGAGATAGACAACAGGTTAGCAAAAGCATAGAGTGCTTTTGGAAGACTCTATAAAAGAGTCTGGCACTATAAACACCTGAAGAAAAGTGCGAAGATCAGTGTCTACAAAGCCATTGTACTGTCTACTCTTTTATATGGGTCTGAATCGTGGGTCATCTACCGCCGCCACCTGCGTCTCCTCGAATGCTTCCATTAGCGCTGCCTCTGCACTATCCTAAACATCCATGGTCTGATTACATGACCAATGTGTCTGTCCTTGAACAGGCAGCAGTCACCAGTATTGAGGCCATGCTGCTGAGAACGCAGCTGCGCTGGGCAGGGCACGTCTCCAGGATGGAGGATCATCGCCTCCCTAAGATCGTGCTCTATGGTGAACTCGCCACCGGCTACCACAAGAGAGGAGCCCCAAAAAGGAGATAAAAGGGCTCCCTGAAACAATACCTCAGCTTTGGCCATATTGACTAACATCAATGGTCCACTCTGGCCTCCAATCAGGTGGCATGGAGACACACTGTCCAAAATGCTGCTGATTCCTTTGAGAACGCATACAGAATCAGTCTCGAGGAGAAAAGACAACGCAGAAAGAACCATGCCTCGTCAATACCACCTATGGGAGACTTCTTGCAACCAGACTTGCCTATCTCGCATCGCCCTCTTCAGCCATCAGTGCGCTTGCAGCAAGCATGGGTAGAGCCCTTCCCAAATCTTCGTTCATGAAGCCTAGCCATGGTGATGTTATATCCTCTTAATTGATTATTTTATCTCTTTTTTTTTGAAAGAAATTTGAGTCACTAAATGACATATTCTTAGTCCATCACAACAGTATTCATATTGCTGTTAAACCGCATCTGTGTTATTCCTTTCTTGTCTGGCAAGCGCATAATCTAATCTCATTAATTCTTTTTTCCCATTCACTTTCAGTTTGGATCCCCTCAGCTCCCATATCAAGGAGTTATCCATGGCATTCCAGTTTAATGATCAATATAAGGCATACAAATTTCATCGTATACTGGCCATACTGCAATCCATTAATGAACATCTTTGGCAGCACAGCAGACTATTAATCAAGTCTGCTTCTCCTGAGGGAACATTTTCTCTATTTTTTTCATGAATTGACACAAAAGATTTTTTCATCTACAAACTATCCTAAGGAAGTATTTGGGAAATACCTAGAAATTGTTAAATTATTCATTTTGAATATCTGAGCAAAACATTTATAGGGTTTTCACAAAGTCTTGAAAACTTGTAACTATAATATTAATTTTTTTCATTAAATGGGCTGTGTACTGCAGAGAGAATGTATATCTTCCTGGGAGGAACAGGATTTTATTCCTTCAGGCAGCTTGTCTGTGAATAAATAAAAGGTTTTATATATAATTTTGCAGAAGGCAAGCAGAATCCAACTTAGTCAATGTGAAGTAAAATACATAAATAGGGAAGACCATTAGCTCTTTGGCAATAGATACATATAATTTTACATTAATATAGCATAATGAGGCTGAGGAGAGTAGCTATGCAAAACCTGGCACTTTCAGACCACAGAATGAAAATATCTGGTGAAAAAGATTAATGCAAAATATCTAAACTAATCCAACATTTACTAGGAAAATTCAGGGCAAGCCTGGGATTAGTGCTTTTTGTCCTCTACTGATAACCTTGATGTTTCCCTACTTACCTTTCTCACTCTCAAATAGCTACTTAAGCCCCATATTCTTTATGTTAAGAAAAAAACCCCATGCCTCTTACAGCTCCCATCTGTTTGTAGCAACAGAACAGTGTTAGCCTGGTGCCCTGAAGTTTTGGTGGAAAAATCTTCAGAGGCATAAATATCAGAGACAGCACCGAACATCTGTTTCTCTGGGTAAAACTCATCTGTGCATCTGTGAGTGATTGGGCTTTTTGTTATATGACATCTGAGGGGCAGCAGCAAAGTGAGGATGAAGGAAGAGGGCAGATCACATTAAAAAACCCTCAAATATTTTGCTGTATGTTTTTACCTCTCAAAAACGTCTGCTAAAGTGTTATTTTACATGCCATTATAAAAATGTTGTTTTGCTAATGCTAATAAGATCTTAATAATTCTGTTGAGCAGCTTTTGCAAAACTTTGCTATGTGGTGTCTTTGGTGCTTTGATGAAAACTATGAGTGTTTGCTAAGACAAAAAAACTTATAAAATCAGAATTAATTCATAGCCAAAGAAAAAGCAATAAAATTGTACTTTGAGGCAGAAAACAGAGGCACAAAGCAAATATTTCAGAATTTATTTGCCCCAAAATAAACAATAACATGTAATTTTATGTTGATTTAAATTATTTGCAAATTTGATTTAATTTTGGCAGTTAGAGCCTTATGAAAGAAATAGAAAATATTTGAGGAGATGGTAGTATCTTGTTTCTACAGAGGCAAGGCCCTTTCATCTTCTTCATTCACTTCAGCATCAGAATGTTGCTGTTTTCTCTAGTGGAACAAAGATAATTTTTAAACCCTCTCCTTCCCAAAATCTCAAACTCTGACGCTCATAAAGAAGGGTTATATTGGAGAGCAAATGTGATATTCAAAGGAAACCATACATCTTTCTTTCTTGATGACTGCCATGTAAAATTCCAGAGTCTCAATATTCTGGCACTTTTGAGACAAGGGCTGTGGGTAAGACTTACATGTAGATTAAGTAAAAACACCTCTGAGCAAAGCACTTCTAAGCCAGGCTAAAATGCCTTTTTAGATGTTTCAAGCCAAGAGGTTTTCAGTATGGAGTCCTAATAGAAAGAGGGTGCATTTTAAGCAACTAGGAGAAACACATTTTCAAAGACAAAAAGAACAAGAAGAGGAGAGGCTCGCTTAAAAAGACTTATTTAAGGTAATGAGAGGGAAAGCACAATACTGCCAAGGCAGCTTGCCTGCCTTACAGTGCAGTCAGAGGGGCTAATCTGATATTAATATGTTAAAGAGGAGTTATGGTCCATCAAGACAGTACAGGACTGTTACAAAGAACAAAAAAAACCAAAGCAAAACAAAAGCACAAAAACACAAACAAACAAACAAAACCTCCCCAAAAAGCACTACCAACAAAATCCCGAGCAGCTTTGTACCTTTATGGTGGAAGAAAGAGAGGTGCCAGGACATTGTTTACTAGTTACTTTGGCATTAACCCCTGAAAAAAAAGCCAGGAAAAGTTACTGAGCAAGTAAGCTGTTGCTACATATTTGGAAAGTAACAGGGAGATGAGCAACAACCATCAGATTATGTAAAGAAGAAATTGCATGAAAGCCATCTGCTTTTCTCCTGTGAGAGAGTATCATGTTTTTGGATATGGGAGAAATAGTAGTTGACGTATTTCTGGGCTTCAGTAGTATTTTTTACAGTCTTTCATTTTGCAAAATTCTGAAGCCTGATGCTCATGAAATTCTTACAAGGTGGGTACAAGATTGATCTGAAAAAACCCAGACATAGAATAAATATTATAGTTGTTATCCTGAGATGCTGTCTAGTACAGGACTTTTTACTGAAGTCACCTGGAGTTTCCTACTATATAATTACTGATGGAATACGATAGTCTATTGTATGTAATATGGTATTCTATTATATATTCTATATATACTATTCTGAGTATATTTACACATTACACAAACCTGTCAGATATGCTGCAGATGTTGAAGGGCAGGAAACCCAAAGGTCGTGATAAACTAGAAAAATGGTCTGGAAAAAAACTGGATACTACTCAGTTGTGATCACCACATTTAAGCAAAAAAAATAAAAAATCAATACAACTGTGGAGGATGGGGAACAAGGAGTAGCTGGTTTCTGGAGAAAGATCTGGGGGTGGGGAAGTTACAGTGATACAAAATCTGAACGTGAGCCAATAATGTTGTACTGCTGCAAATAGGCAATGTACTGGGGTGTGGGAGGGGGATAGCTGTCTGGAAGATACCTGGAGAAACCCTCCTTCTGTTGCTGGCACAAGGAAGACCTCAGCTGTAGTATCTTGCCTAGTCTGAGGCAGTACCCTTCTAGGAGGAGGTGGAAAAGCTGAAGGAAGAAATTTTGGGAGACAGCAGCAAGACCTGGAAAGCAAGTTGTGCAGCAGTTCTGTTAAGGAGCCGCTGGTGCTGGTTCTGGCAGAGGCAAGACTGAGAGGGTGAATGTTGGTCCCTTCAGTTATGTTGCATCAAAGGTGGTGGCAGACAGGAAAGGGGTAGTCTGATCTCTCTGTCCACAGCAACTAGATTAAGGAGAAGAGACCTTAACCAGCAGCAAAGGAGCCTCAGGCATAAAGGAAAACCTTCTAATCATGAGGTGAGTGTGACACTAGAGGCTGTCTGGGAACAGGGCACGGGTCTGTGCCATGGAAGATTTCCAGGGAAGGTTAAAGTGGCTTGTGTCCCACATGACTTTCGTCTCCCAGAACAGAAGGTAGAGGAGAGGCCCTGTGACTTTGCACATTTCTTTCCTCCCTGTTTCCTGTGTTGCTGTGGCACTTGCCCTGATGACACACAGGGTTTGTACTTCACAGCATAGCCAAGTTGCCTCCTTAGCTCCCCAGTAAGACAGCTCAGCATAAGCATCACCCACCTGGCGCTATTCGGGGCATTACGGCACCAGACTTTCAGCACCATTTTAATATCATTATAGGCATTACCTGCTCCTATCAAACAAATGAGGTCTCAAAGCATCTTTTATGGTGCTGCAGAGCATTTTTACATCAGTCTGGGCTCTGACCTTTTGAATCCAGGCAAGCTGTCAGGCTCTAAGCTAGGTGTACTTTCATGCCTGTGGTCCTTGCAATGCTTTGTGTCTGTTAGGGTTATGACTCTAATTCCTGGTAATGTTTCAGGTTTGCAAGGCTGTGTGTGAGACTTCTTGAGGATGCATGCCTCCACGTAATACTTTAAAAGAGACCCAGTTACTATTTAACTTCATTTCACATAATGAAGTTCATCTTTCATATGTCCTGCTTTTTAAACATCTCTTGCTATGTCTGAGAACAGCTGTGGGCTAAGAAATTGTGTCTTCCTGAAGAATTACAGTGGGATGCTCTGTGAGAGCATCAAAACCTCCGTGAGGGTTTGGGTGCACCTGGAGTCACTCGCACCCTGTTGCTAAACCAGTGTACAACAATCTGTTGTGATCTGAGCACATATAGCTCAGTGCTTCAAAAGGGTTTGTATGATATAGACTGGTCACATTTTAATTGATAATTTCAAAAATTTCAACATGCAAAAAAAAGCTGGTCATAGCTCAGTAAAACTGAATAAGTTTAAGCAAAATTATTAGCAATGCCTAGGTGCTTTAAACAGGAAGGGAGATGGATTCTAAGGGTATAAGATGGCAAATGACATAAAACTTAGTGCAATGAACTTGTGATGGTGTTTTAATTCAGATCTGTGCTGAGAAAAATGGGTGAACTCACTCGCCATCTTTTACCTGCATTCAACTTTCATATAGGCTCAGTAACTACTACTGCTTCTTCTTTGCTATTGTGAATCCGAAGGAAAGTTTTATAACATACATAGAGTTGGATAAGTAATACTCTGATACTTTTAAGAACTGTATAGCAAAATCATGCTGGAGGTAATCCAGGTGGTAATTATGTAGTCAAAAATCACTCCACTCAAATTAAAATGAATCTTTCTCTGCGAGGCACCTTATGATTGAAAAAGGCTCCATTAGTTCATAGTGTTTCATAGCCTCCAGGTAACAGAGTTTTTCACAAAGAAAATTTGAACTTTTTTGCAAAGGATTTAGGAATAGTAATTTTTATTCTATTTACAGTAGATACAGTTGGTCTAGAGAAAAAGAAGTGTTCAAGAGGGGATGTCATATAAAAATGTTTTTTTCCCCAGATTCCTTAGTACCAAACAAGTGGCTTTTACTTCATTTCAAATCCTACATCTGTAGAATGGCCCATAGTGTTGCTTTCCACCTGGCAACACATGCTTCAGACCCATCCTGCTCATGTCTCCAAACCCCACAAGGCAACAGTTGAGTCAAAGCTTGATTTTATTCACTTGGCCTGTCCACTTGTCTCCCTGACTTCTCTTTGTCTTTATAATTTTTATTAGCTAATGTGAACTAACTTACATACTACATATTTTTATTCCTTGAACTTACTTTTGTTGCAGTCAGTTACTCAAAAGCTGTGTGTTGAATGTACCTTTGTCATCAGAAATGGTCTGCTTTGCCAAGGGCCATACAGTTTAACAACCTCATAACTAACCTTCAGCTCTGGGGTCCTGTGTAGTTTTGTTTGGAAGTGTTGCTCTACCTTCCTTGTTGTTATTATTGCAACTTTTTTTGAAACAGATTACCCTGAGGAAATTGTGCAGTGTTGCTACATTTTGCTGAAGCCCAGCAGCTCTTACTTCTTGCCATACTGTTCCCTGGGGAAATCAGGGATGTTAATGTTGTTAGGATTAGAATACCTTTATGACTGTATTTTGTAGAGATGGCAAGCATGACTGCTACCACAGCAATACTTATGATGACTGATGACTTGTTAAATATATATGTATATATGTGGGGTTTTTGTTCAAAGATGTATGAGTACATACACTAAAAGATAGAAAAGCCATTGTTCTGCATATTCACTAATGTTTAGTTTTCTGATTAATTTCCTGTGGGTAGGACAGAGACTTCTAATAGATGATTTTTTTTCTCTAGGGTTTTGGTTTGGTTTTGGTTTACCACCTGGGTCTTTATTCCTTTCAGCCTCTCCAGATCTTTGAAGATAACTCCTGCATCAAACACATTGTGTTTGGAGTTCTGTGGGTTACCATTGTCAGAAAAATGTCTGATAATGATGTGTGTAACATTATAATATCTTACATGTTGCAAAGTCAAGCAATTACTATGAAACATTTTAGTTGACTATAAGAGACTTAAATTATTTCTGCCTATAATGCCAGAGACTGCTGCGGCATTTTGCTGAAGAATAAGGGAGGTGCAGTATCAGCCCCTGGAAATGAACTGAACAGAGAATGCAGAGATGAACTGCTGAAATTTTTCTGATGCCTTGTCAATTAACATTACTCTTCTAGGAAAAAGATGTGGTTCACAGTGAAAGGGCAAACAAAAAATACACATTCCTAAGGTAGTTTTGGGCAAAGTTAAAGGTTCAAGGCAGGAGATGAGTTGTAACTACACGGAAGAGGCTGTTAAGTGCTCATGGGGAAGCAGGAAAGAGAGCAGATACTGCAGCTGGGAGTGAAAATTGAAAGTCCCTGTGTAGGATCAACACCAGTGCAGCAAAATTTACAAACAATAAATAATTATTCAGATATGGCAATACTAGAAAATACTCTAAGTATGGCTGATGGGGTTCAGCAAAGTCAAATTAATGGGCAGTATGATGGTAGATGGATATCAAAGCAGATAGACCTCAGATTAGCTATATATTAGGTGAAACAGTTTCAATTATTTGCAAGAAGAGATGTGCTACGTCAACTATAGTTATTTCTTTAAAAGTACTTTAAATCCAGTTTATTTTTCTTGGGTTTTATTTTTTCCTTTGTAAATAAGAATTTTAACCTGACCATGAGGATTTTAAAGGAACCTTGGCCTTAAAATCCCAAGTCGAAGTTGATATTTAAATGAGGAGTCTTGTGCTGAATTCCAGAAATGCAGCCTACTAGAATAACAGATGCATTAGGCCTCTCCAGATGCAAGTTGGTATGCAAGATACGGAGGCTTGCAGGACTAAACTTAAACATTACGCTATTGTAGAATCTTCATTAAAAAAAAAAAAAAAAGGAAAGGAAAGGAAAGGAAAGGAAAGGAAAGAAAAGAAAAGAAAAGAAAAGAAAAGAAAAGAAAAGAAAAGAAAAGAAAAGAAAAGAAAAGAAAAGAAAAGAAAAGAAAAGAAAAGAAAAGAAAAGAAAAGAAAAGAAAAGAAAAAAAGCTATTTGTTACATTTGTATTTATATTTTTCAACTGGTATAAGTCATCAGCTAGTAACCAGAATGAGTGTTGGCACAGGAAACCTGGAGTTCTGTAACTGGAATCTGTAAGGGCATATTTTATTGACTCTTTCAGCTATACCTTTTGCCTGCTGCTGTGGAGATGATATTCTGGTAGAGAAATTAGTTTACTGACTTCGGTCAGTACTCACATATTGGAAAGAAAATAACAGTGATCTCTAGAGGATCTGCTTTCTACTACAGGCTGAATTAGAAATAAATAGTATATTGAATTCACTACCTAAGGATTTCCCTGCATACCAGGAGAGGAGGGCAGTGCTTCCAGTGGGCCACACAGGCTGCAGAAGAGATTTGTCCTGTGTTATAGTAGTTCGAACAGTGTTATTTCCCAGCTGTTAGAGGAGAAGCAGGGATTTGTTTTCATTAAATACTACACCTAAATAATATTCAGTATACTGGAATATTTGTGAATAACACACAATTTACCACCCGAAGGAAATTTTTTTCTCCATATTGATTTTAAAAAGTAATTAACAGATACTTGTACTGGGGGCAATTATATGAGGATGTTTTTGTTCTTTTTGGGAGTAAATTGTTTTTACTCTGAAGTCTACATTCATGGTTTTGGCATTTAGGTGTTATTTGTACAGTGTGAATTTTTGAGTACCCATTAAAGCTCTTAATTTTTGCCATTTCCCCAGACTACCTTTAGCCTTCAACAAAGCGTGTAAAGTTATTGTCAGAGGCTGAAGTCTTTGTCTTCTCTTCCAATGACTAATGGTGTGGCAACGTAGAAAGTGCATATTGTTTCATATTTCTGCTGCCAACAGTGAACAAGAGGTTTCAGTCTCTGTATAGAGCTTTTCTGTATTGTCAAGACTGCTCTTGTGTGTGCTGAGCTTGTGGTTCTGGGCTAAGGCTGCTGTGATTGACCTCTCTGGCACTGAGATGCAGTACTGGCTAGTTTATGGGTGAGCTCTTTGTTAGTATTATTCATGAAGCAGTATGCTATGATTATTATTTTGCTTATTTCTTTACTGACCTAGGCAAATGTCTGGTCCCAGGTCTTGGACCATCCCCATTGTTCACTGGCACGTTCTAGCTGCTTCGAGCACCCTCAGAGTCTGCTAAGCTATATGAAGAATACAGAGGTGTAGCTGATTGTTGTCTGAGTCCTTTTGTCTCCTTGATCTGAGCATTTCCTGGATGACTCAGCTGGAGTCTTTCAAATGTCCTCAAATATCTGATGATTGATGGATAGACAGTCCCCTTCACCCCCACCCCCACCCCCCTTGGTGTTCTGCTTGAAGTACTCATTAAGAACTGGCTGTAACTTAATATTATGTTCCTGGATTGCCTCTACCTCAGCTCTCCTCCAAGAGTGTCCTTGCTGGAGCTTTAACAGTTGGTTCAGTTTACGTATCACTTCCAAGCCTTGGCTGGTGTTTATAGCAGATCGAAGTCAGCAGTGCTTATGAGCAATGTCAAATATACTGAGGAGTCTCATCACCTTTCTCATTACGATGGGATTTCTCAATGCCACAGGAAGTGACAATTTTGTCCAATGGTAAACAAGGTGTTGTGTCTTTGACAGCTACAAGGTAGGAATTATTCTTACTAAATCGGAATTTATATGCAGTGCTTTGGTCCATGATTTCAGGCCCATGAAGGCTTTCAGCTGGAGGGCCTCCTCCCTGGAACTAGGCTATTGACTGTCTCAGTAGGAGTGATTGCATTGCTGTCAGACCAGTTTTAATGACTCCTCTGTGGTCAACACAGTCAAGTGTTTCAGGAAGCTTGAGCTGCATAGAGGAACTTATTGCTTGAGTTCTAATCATCCAGCACCCTGAGGGCACCATGTTGCTATCAGCTGTCAAAATTGCTCTCAGACCTTGGCTTACCCTGCACCTCTGCTTTGTGATGTGGAGGGTGTTCCTCTTGTCTGCTTCCACAGACACCGAATGGCAATGCTTGCTCTTTCATGGATATCCCAGGGGCCATATTTTTGTGTAGCACCCACAGATTGCTTCTGTGGCATTTTGATAACACTTGGCCACCATTCTTCAGGCTAATGGTGCTGCTTAGTGCTAAGGAGATTACATTCCAGTGGCTCCCCCATCCAGCTAGAAACTAATTGGTTGTACTTGTCTAATAGTGAATTTACAGATTTAGCAGCTGAATTGCTGGCAGCTTGTACTGGTAGTGCTGAATACCCAGTTCTTTGCTGCGTTCAGGCTGCAGCCTGCTCCCACCTGGAAATGGTGAGGTAGGTACAACTATGGTCTGGATTGGAAAGGGAGAGATTGACCAGGCGCACTGTCCAGTGTTAATGGGAAAGGCACTGGAGGAAGGGAATAAGCTGTATTTTTCTTCTCTCTTGGCAGGTAAATTCATTCCTCTTTTGTCATTTCTGAGTTCTGCCAGTTTGAACCTCATCTCCTCATTCTGTGTTATCAACACTCCCCATTTTGATTCAGTCCTAGAGTAGACTGGAAGCATTTATTTATGTTTAGATTGTGTTTCTGCACTGCTTTTTTGTAAGCTGGAAACATCCACAAAAGTTTTGTCTCTAATTAAATGATTTCTTTATGTTTCCAAGATTACCTATAGCATGGAACTTCCAAGTTTATAATTAAATTATCTGTTCCTATACTGAGTCTTTCCCTCTTTTTTGAGAGGACCGTAAAATGATCCAGTGTCTTTTTTGTTCCCATTTCATGAAAGAACAGAAGTCGTCCAGAACTTTTACTGTGTGTTCAAATGTTTGGACACTGTATTCAACAACTGTGTCTTCATTTGCTTTTTACCTTCATCTCTGGCTGGGCAAGCTCATGGATAGACATCACATACATTTTAAGAAAGGAACTGAGTTCACAACATAATTGTGAGCTGGCATATGTGTTTGCCTGTGGTGGCCCAGGGATTTTCCTGGCTGGTTCTCCAGTCATTTGCCCCCAGTGCCATTCTCTTTTCCTCTCTGTGCTGGGTTTCCTTTAACTGCTTTTTGTTTTAGGGCAAGGAGCTGGTTGTAACGTACTGGTGATGTCATGAGGAAAAGAAATCATCATCTTGATCAAGAATCTAAAGGAGAAGGTTCAGCTAATCCCAAACATTTTCTTTTGATTTATTTTGTTCATTTGGCCTTGTATTAGCTGAAAAACACACTTCCAACACCAGACAACATTTATAGGAGACTGCTTTTTCAAGAAGCAGCCAGTTGTACTCAGCTTGCCAGTCAGCATCCTTCATAATATGTTTATGTGCTGCCTGATTGTTTTGAACGTTGACACCATCCTAATGAGGGACCAAAAGGCTGAGCCTCATTTTTCGTCTACTTTCAAAAGCAGATAGATACTGGATACTTAACTGCTTTCATAATCTTCAAATATTTACTCTGTGTGCCTTTGCCTCTTTAAAGACAACAATGCCAGTTAGATCGAGTTTTAAATTAAAGTTTTCTGGGCTTTATTATTTATAGAACCCAGCACAGATTAAAAATGCAAAATAATTATATGGAATGGATTTAGGTTTTTTAAACATGCTTACTTTATTGCATGCCAAAGCTTAAACTGGTCAGAACTGGTCTTATCTTTTCAGGTCCCAACAAGTTGACAGTACTGTGTCAGGGGCTGAAAAAGCCCCCACTTTTTCCTCTGGCTGTTTTTAATGTTAGCTGCAAGACTTGCAGGAGTCCCAGGCCAGCAGGTAAGCTGGCCTACTAGCTTGCTGGACCACCAAACCTCTTCAAAATACTTTGTCTGCAAGTTCTGATTTTGAATTTGAGCATCATCTGATGCCTGTTGCAAGCTGTTGCCTTTCAAATAAAGTAGCTGTAATGGGCTTTTCTGCCCTTTTATTGACCAGTATTTGGGCTAGTTCCCATCGTACTTATACCAGTTCTAGGCAGTGGTGACACCAAAGAAATTCACAAGCACACTACCTAAGAACACTCTTACTGTTCTGCAGTTTGCTGATGTTGCATAAATGAGAAGCAAGTCGTGGCCTAAAGAAAATGCCAGTCACGGGAAAGGAAACAAAGGAAAAGAAGGAAAAGAGGTACAAAAAAAAAAAAAAANCAAAGCACGTGAATAATGCTTCACTACTGTTCTTAGCTTAACTTACTTCTGAATGCAAAATTAGTCTCCGCTTTCAAAGAAACGTCATGTAGTGATTTAGCTCTGGTCATTCTCAGCTTTATTCTGAGTTATACGATGTTGTATGGAGACCTCCAGCAACTTTTCTACTATCAGTCTGCAAGGAGATTTAAAGGACTCCTAAGGATGGATTTCTGGAGTCTGGCTTGTCTCCATAGTTCTTACAAAGGTCCTTATTCAAGACTGAATATGGAGAATAGTTGCAGTTTAATCTAATTACTTCATAAATATTAGTGTGTGAAAGAATGAACTTACCTGTTAATGAGAAGGATAAAAACCTTTAAATGCTTATACCGATCTAGCTGTTTGCACATTGAACTCCAGTTTTCTCCTTGCTCAGAAAATGGGTTTTTCCTTGCTTAAACTCTGTGTGCTGCAAAATTAAATTCTCTGGGACTTGTACTTTGAAACCAGACTGGACTTTCTTTAGGGAGCAGGGAGTTGCTGATAGATGTGATCTGTCTCTGTCAGAGGAGGCAAAAAGGCATGTGGATCACTAATTTA
Source organism: Grallaria varia (assembly GCA_013396735.1). NCBI lineage: Eukaryota > Metazoa > Chordata > Aves > Passeriformes > Formicariidae > Grallaria > Grallaria varia. Next base: position 576,340 of record VWZG01011437.1, read on the forward strand.
GGAGTAGCATTGCTGTTCTGGGCTCCAGGGAATGAGATCGTGACTATTTCCTAGTCAATTTTCATTGCAATCATAACTGTAACTCTGATGCCATACGGGTAATGTTTTTTCCCCTAGAAGTCCTAATGTGTAATTACAAAGCATATGGATATATTAAAATTTATGATAATGGCAAAGAAGCAATAGTAATTGTGTGTTGTGCCATTTTTAAAAAGGGGATTTCTTTCATTGTCATCATGACCATGTGTGATAAATCTAAAATAATTTGATAAAACTTAGAATATTTTGCAGTTACTATGACTAATATGGTAGTAGATCAAGTAATGAGGCTTTCTTGGGTAGTCATTCAAGGTAAACTGAGTAATGTCCAGACTATTCAAGACCTGAGTCTGAGCATGTTTTTCCTTCTAATGGTTTAAACCATAGTGCTTTAAGGTCAAACAGGTCTCTGAAACAAATCTGATTCATTGAATTAAAATCAACTCTGTCTACGTCAGACATTTTAATTGTGCTTGTAGAGATACTTCTGTCTAAAGGGATAAAATATTAAACACATAATGAATAATGCAGCTGTCTCCCAGCCCTGTGATCTTTATGTGAATAAAGAAGCCACAAATTGCCTGGGTACTGAACTGGCACAACACTTGCTATTTTTTCTGCAGTGATAGCTTATGTCCCCTTGACAGGGACAAATTGTGTGATGTAACATTGAACATTGTATGTTTTTTAGAGTAGAAATGGTACTTTTCCATCTCCCAGTGCAGGAACAGAGCTGTGCACTTGCCTGCTCCCAGACAGCTGACACAGCTGTGTGGGCAGCCAAGGTCTAATGTAGCTCTGCATGTTGCTGTGCAGAGGAGAAGTCAACAGATGGAGACACCCATATGAAAATGCATCTTGAGCCATAGAAAGGAAATGGAAGATGCCTTAGGTAAAGAACTTTTCAGTTGTGACCTCTTGTTTCTACTCTTTCTTTGGGCACTCAGTTCACTTCACTCTCTTGACACTCAATGACATTATCTCTAGCTGACTGTTGTTTTCTCTTCAGTTACCCCTACCATTCCTTCCTTGCCTTTCCTCCTTCCTTTCACTAGTGTAACCTAGCCTACTAGCTGCAGTTTGACCACTGAAAGATAGTGTTTTTTCCCCCCTCAATTCTTTCTCCCAGGGATATATTTTTTCTTTCATTTTTTAGGGAAAAATAGATATTTCTAATATTTTTCTGAAAATGTTTCTGCTGCTGAAGTTTCAGTTACACAGAGGCTATGTCCTTTAATTGTCAGGATTAAGATGGAATTTTCACTCCCATTTGCCTTGCCTAGGCTGGGCTCTAGCACAGAACACTTCTTCTTTAAAGAAAAAACTTTAAAAAGGGAGAATTTCACTTTTAAAATTAATCACCATGGCAACCTTTACAGCGAGTTTCCAAACATAGGAAGTTGCCTTTAAGAAGCATCCTCAGCTAAGAGGAAGGTGAGTTTCTACAGCTTCTAACAATGTTCCCATAGAATGTAAGATTTTACAAGAATTAGAGGGACTTTTACATGCAGAAAGGAAATTATATGATCCTGGTGGACCTTTTTAATTTATTTCTTTTTATAAGGATGCTGCATGCTAACTAATCTTATCATAATGCTGGCTTAAATTAGACGTGAAGAACCAGATAGAGCCTGGTGGTAATACTTGTGTTATCAGTAGATATCATCTAAGTGGGTATTTAGGTAACAATTTGCCAACGTTTCTCTCATACTTAAAATATTACTTTTCTTTTGTCTAGTGGTGGGCTGCCTTTTCATGCATATGCAGAATCTTATTGGGAAATATTTTTTAAAATCAGAAAGGAAAGTGAAGTAACAGAATAGAGGGCTGAGAAAACAAGTTGTTCATGTGCTAAAAGAAGAAAATCCTTCCTACATTACAGTTCAGTGAAATGTAACTTTAGCACTCATCTTTGTGTTCCTCTTATTTCTCTCAGTACTCAGCTGGGTTGTTTTATATCCTATTTTTTGTATGTGTGAGATCTGAGGAATGCGCAATAGCTTTTCCCACTGGAATTTCCCCAGTGAAAATATTGTATATAAAATGAAATCCTGACATTTTCCCTGAAATGGGAACTCTGGTGTTTAATTTCAACATTTTAGAATGAAACTTTGTATGTCTGAAGGAGTTGTGGGACTGGAGAAGAAGCTTACAGACAGAGAACTTCATTCTCTGTGCAGATTTCAGAGGATGGCTGATGGACTGGCAAAAGACAACCCCTTTTATTCAAATTGCAAAAATACCATGGAAAACATTCTGCTAAAAAAAAAATCCAGTTGACTCTGCCAAGGTTGAATATAACAATTCAGAAGTGTATCAGAGTGTGTGGGAGTGTTCCCACACTGGATGTAGGAAGCAGGAGGGCAGGTCAGAAGAGGACTTTCCTTTTCTCTTTTCAAGCCATCTGTAATTGTGAGGTCTTGAGCTATCCACAGGAGGCTGCCTGAGCCACACTGCTGATGTCTGGAGAGGCCATGGTGGGCTTCATCCCTGAGCTCACCACCTGGTTTCATTTAGCTGCATGGCCACAGTTCATTTGTATTCCACTGGTCTTGTTCCCAGGTTGGATAAAGCAAGCCAGTTCTGCTAGAATTAGCGTTAGTTGATGCTGTTAACACTCTAGTATTTCTCCATGCTCTGCATATCTGGAAGAAACAGATTATAAAGTACCTCTAAGCAAGGAAAAATTTTAGAAAGACTTTTAAAAACATATTTTATTACTGTAGCAAGTAATTTAAAGGTGACAGCCTTAAGTTCAATACCTGAGTTGCTCAATTAAAAGTAAATGCAGTTAAAAATAAGCTCAATTACTGCATTACTCATGTTATGTAACATTTTTAGGAAAGTTTAACTTTTAGAGCAAAGTTAGCAGTACAGTTCGTAACAGTTACCTGAAGAGTATGCTCTTTTGAAATGTCTCTGCCATCATGCAGTGATATTTTTAATTCGTGTGAAATGTGGGTAAGTAAATAATTGCCTTTTCTGCCTTTTTAATGGGGAATAGGATCAGTGCGATCTGAAGGGTTGTTTTTTGTAATATGTACAGGGTCCTGTCAAGAATTCCGAAGTCAGCTGAAAGCTTGACAAGGTACTAGATCAGCGAGCAGTTCAGCAAGCAGTACATTTACAAAACACCACTGAGGCACAGGACTGTGTCTGCAAGATAGCTTATAGTGGGTCATGCCAAGTGGCTGCCAGTTGAACATGACTCTTTCGAAAAATAAGTGACTGTTGTGAATTACCACGACCGAGTTTCTGAAAAATTGTCTGACAGATTGACCTTATGCAGTTGGCAGATGTTCTCCTTCCCCAGCGCTTCTGATAGATGGGATTATAGCTGGGTCACAATCTTTCTCACACCATCCACCAGCATATAGTAAAACCTATTGCGTAGTCCTTTTACTGAGAAAGTCATTGTCCTGTTTTTACAGGCAATACATGTTCGTGTCTATTAAAAAATACATTAGACTTTATGCATCATAGGTAACCATTGCAATTTTAGCATTAAGGACATGAGCTCCAGCATAGTGCAATAGAGGAAAAGAACTTTGTTTCATGCATTTATAGTATCTTGCCCTTGTATAAATGAAAATGAAAGCAGTCAGAGAATTATCACTTTACATGAATTAAGAACATATAGGGTCTTTTTGTTCACTGAATGTGAATTTATTGTCAGTGAGAATAATCCCTGAATTATAAATTGCAGGTATTCAGAGATTGGATCAAAGTAACTGCTTTAATTGGTTTTGACTGAAGATAATATATTAAGCGTTTTAACATATACCGTTAAACTCCAAGAAGATAAAAACAGTTATGGAACCTATAGGACCACCAATTATCTTGACCATAATTGAACAGCAATTTTTAGAATGTCTAAATTTTTATAAATAATTTTTGTATTTTCTCTAGTATTTTGGGTTTGATATATTTATGTATAAAAGGGATTGTTAACTGGAAAACCTGAAAAGAAAAATAAAGAAAGGCTTGGTATTGTAAATGATGAAACTGGTTTTACCTTGATTGGCTTAGATTTACTTTTTTAAAGATCAGGTAGAGACCCATAATAGAAAAATGCATTGTGAGAGGAATAAGTGTTGACAGTTGCAAAGGCAAGAGCAAACTCAAAACCCAACAGGTGTGTCACAATCACTTCCTTGCCATGGCTTAATCACTATGTCACATAAGGAGATGGAAAATGTCATGAACATTATCAGGAATGAAAAGGAAATATTCTCTAAGAGATTATATTATCTCATATTCATTTTCTCACACACCTTCATCCATTTCAGTTTTGAGTCATCTAGTTCTTTGACTTGTAGGCATATAACATACTTTATTGACTGAGGCATTAAAATCATATTTGGAAATTTATTCTGAGATTTCTGTTCATGTAATTGTAATTATGACTGTGATTCATCAACAGTGTTTTGCAAGCTGGCTCGTATTACCTTGAAAATGAATAAAAATATTTCTTATTGGTGGTTACTACTCATAGAAATTTAAAAATAATATTATTTCTAAACTCAGCCTTTTCAGGATTTAGAACTGTGTTCATGAAGAATTAGAAGGGAAAAATGAGTCCAGTAAGACCCATGGTTTTCAGTGCCATTTTGACTCTGTGTGTTGGATTTCATATGAAGATGTGCTCATGGCTCCTTCTTTCAGGGGGTATGTAAGACAGCTTTATGTAGTTATGTCTAACCAGGCATCTCCCGGGGGAGGGAATGACTGGTTATTTTTATATTGTTGGGTCTTGGGTGGGGTTTTTTAAAGCATTTTACATGTAGAAGGCTTGATGTTATTTCTGTTTGCATTTTTTCATTGACTAGGCTGCCCATCAGTTGTTTTATGTTTAAGTGCCCTACTAGTGGACTTTACTATTTTCTTCGTTTCTCAATAGACTGCTGCCTGTGTATTTGAATTTTCTCTTTGAGGATGTTACATCACTGTAGATGCACAGTACACAACCATCTTTAGTTGTTCAGGTGTTGTGTATTGCTCAAAGATAGTCCCCAGTTAATGACATAATGAGCTCTTCTCAGATTCGCTCTTAACAAGTTTCAGGATTCTATAGGCAGTTTTGGTGATGAAATTTCANTTTGATGTATGTGCTTGACTCTGGGCAAAATGGTATCTGTGAAGAGAAACTGTCACTCTTCCTGAACTATCTGTTGGTTCAAATCCTCGAAGCTCCTGTGACATTCAGAACAATTCCAGCATCATTCAAATATAAATTGCAATATACTTGCAATACTTGCAAGTGCAACTTACAGATATTTGCAGTATTTTTTACATATGTGGTGAGATTTTTTAAATATTTCTTTTTACTTTCTTTTTGTGGTTTTTAAAATGAATGAGCAGTAATGGGACATTGAGTGTCAGGGGTAAGAGTGAAGAAGGGAAACGTTTTATGAAAGAATATTCATGAATGTCCTTTCTCTAAGAAGATGTCAGTCACAGGAGCTAAACTTAGGCACATGTTTCTTTTTGTAGATTCTTCCTATAATCAGTTTGGTTTAAGTGGATTGAGAGAACTTGTGTCTCTTTTGTGCCTCCTCTCAAGCTGTAGGAACATCAAATAAATGTCCAGTGTTTTATGTAGTGCATAAAACCTAGCTTAAAGTCTATCTTGTGTATTTTGCATATTTTTCTGAATTGCTAACTTATCAGAGAATTAGGAAAGAACAATAGGCCTTGCCTGTGCACAAGGCTGTTATTTGGTAAATGAGCTAGAGCATGGACTGCCTTTTACAAAAACAAATCTGTATGTTAGAGACCTCACATCTGACAATGCAGTTACTGCAGTAGCCTTCTACTATTTCTTCTGATTCTGCTGTAAAGAGATGAAGAAATTCAAATATTTTCAATGAGTAGAGCACTTCTTTCCATCTCTATGTACTTATCTGACAGATTCAGATAATTATTATATGATTACTGCTGTCTTTCAGAGTTTACTGGTCTTCCATCAGAAACACAATCTAGCTCAGAAGTGAAATAAGCAACATCTTCAGTCCAGATCAGCACAGATCAGAACTGGATCCCTATGAGGAGCTTATGTACAAGCATGGCAGGTTACACATTCTTTTCAATAGTATTTTGTTGTTGTTAATTGTCTGAAGTCTTGCCAAAAACATCAGGTGGCAGATGATTTTCACTGGCATTTGCTGTACACTACAGCTGCCGTCTCCTCTGGGGATCACTTTCACTTTATGACTATTTAGAAAGCCTGGCACCATAGGCTTTATTACAACCAAAAGAATTACTTGCCAAGAGAGAGTGTACTGAAAACTAATGATGCACAAAAGAAAGATAACTGGTACACATGTGTCAAAATTTCTGATACAACTGGCACTTGTTAATATCCTTTTTCCATAGAAGAGCCTGATGGCAGACTTCGGTGTTTCTGCAAGCGTGGCTGTGGCGGCTGGTGCTTCTTTCTTGCAGAGTGATGGTCATCTAGCCTCTGATTGAATATACCACAAAGCACATCTTTCCAGCCCATATGAAAGTCTTCCCCAGGATGGATGGGAGGCTTCCTCCCTCCAGCAGGGTTTCAGCGTCATATCCTAGTGCTGATGAGGTGCTGAAGACTGGGAAGTGCCCGTGGGTCTCAGGCTGCAGGAAGAGCCTGTATGCCCACAATGGACAGTTGTTTCAGAGGGCAAAACCCTTCCTAGGCATTAGACACGACCCTACATGCTTGACTTGTTTACTCAGATGTGTATCTGTCCAGATGCATATTTATTTTAAAGACGTTTTATTGAAGTTTATTCTTTGCTGCAATATGGTGTATAAGATAATATTTCCTATTTGGGAGGAGGTAGAAGAAGTAGCTTCTTGTCTTAAGCCCTGCCCCTGAACATATTGGTTATGTGATTTTGATGATAATATATCATCAAAGTAAAAGTCAATTGACAGTTAATAAAGCTGTCTGTGGGCAGGGAGCGTTTCGATACCAAACCTGTAAAAAGCTCGGTAGCTGGGACTATAGCAAATGCTGGGTGAAGGCTGGACAGCACACTTGACCTGCTACTTGCAGGTTCCCCAGAGAGTGTGCCCAGGGCTGGCCTGGAGCTGGAGCAGCAAGACAGTACCGATGGCAAACAAGTTCCCTGTAAGGGGATGCAAAAAGAGGAAGTTAAATTAAGCCTAGTTGCTGTGCTGAAAATCCTTAGTGTCTGTGCCATGGAGGCAGATGCATTCAGATGTATCCCAAGCTATCTCCTTTTCCCATCTGTGAAGTCTCCTGAGGGCTTTTTCCTGTTTCACAGATGATGTCTCAGACTGATTGCGCTGTTCTGCATTATGGAGACTATCCGATTAAAGCAGATAAGATGAGACTTGTCGTATTTGAAATGTAGCAGTTGACATTCAGGCAGCAAATTAAGAGGGGGGGTAAAAAGTGAAATCTCTGCTTTTAAATCTCCCTACACTCAGAATGTATCTGCATGGTTAGTGCTTCTCTTCGTTCCTTGGCCAGTAATAAGCATCTGGGACTTGACTTGGTGCTTTATATCACAGAGCATTGCAGTTTGTCATCATTTTGTACCATGTATCACTGCTGTGTGTGCAGTTACCTTTTACTGTACGGGTAAAAAGCCCAAAATGAGTGCAAACAGGTTTAATGAGAATGCTCTTGATTTTGGAAATCAGAGTAATAGTTAGTCGTTAAGAAAGAAAACAATTTTTAATAGAGTGCTTACCACAGGTGAAAGCAAGTTTTAAATCATCTCAGTGTTGAGTCTATTTTCAGGTAATAAATGTTGTGCATATACAGTAAAATGAATAAGGCAAGGTTTACTGCATAGTTTTCAGATCAATACATGCTCCTTAAGGAGATAAATTCAATCTTCCAATTTATTTTCTTTTTAAGAAACAGATAATGCCTCAAAGAGACAAGTGTTGACATGATGTTATTTGTTGTGACAGAAACTGAAATATTAATCTATTGGGTTTTGTATGAATCTATTGGGTTTTGTATGAATCTGCATTCATTCTAATATAAGTCTATTTCACTTGATTAGAGAAAAAGTGAGTCAAAATCCAGAATATCCAATCCACAGATATTCTAATATTCTTGCTTTCCCGCCCACCACCACACTTTGAATCTCTTTTGAGCACTTTCTGGGGTCATGTTTCTACATAATGCTTAAAATATTTCTATCTGAATTTTCTTGTGGACAGTTGAAATATTTCACCTTGGTTGGACTTCTTTTTTTCATTGTATTTTGCTTTATTATTTCAGTTGGTTTTCTTTCTGGTTTAGCTTATGGCTTGAATTATTTTTTTTAAAAAAGAGAATTTTTTAACAGAGAAATATTCTTCTGAATGTGTTTTATCAGCCTCAGTTTTGATGTCTATTGTGCTTATCAGAGTTCAAGACAAGGTGTTCTTCCTCACTGCAATTTTCATTTGGGGCAAACAAAGGAACTTTTTAGAATGCCTTTTTTTTTTTTCAAACTACTCTTCAGCATGCATGTAGTCCTAATACTACTGAATGTTGAATAGTAACAGTACAGTAAAACAAAGTAGATACTAAACAAACAGAAAGACAACAGTAATAAACAATAAAAACCCAGTAAAAATGCCTGCAACCTCAGGAAGAATTCAGTCAGCTGGGATGGTGACAAGCAACCCTAGTTGCTGGGTGAGCTGAAGTGAGGCATATTTTACACAGAATTGTAGCTTGGATAATACAGCGCATATATGCACTTTACATTGTGCTTGTTTTTTTGTAGAGAAGAACTAAAGAATAAATTGTCAGACAAAAATAAAAGTAGAAGACTTATAAAGTAACCAAATCAGAAATTTTGAGGGAAAAGCATTCCATTTATTTATCTGGGCTCATACAACTTGTGTAGGTAGCACCTTGTGTCTGGCACCATGGTCCTGCCCATGACAATCACCATTAATTCAGCAGCAACCCCAAAGAGCTATATATTCACTCTAGCTAAGCTTTTCATACCTAAGGAAGACAAGTGGTTTTCCAGTGTGTCGTGTAGACCACGAAAGTGGGATTATTACGACTCTCTGCAAGACATTTTCATGATTTCCTGTTGTTACCTTGCCTCTCAGTGAGCAGTATGGAAGTTTTTCAGTCATGCTAAATAATCATTATTGAATGCTAGCTTGTTGTAATTTAATAAATAACCTCTGGGGCTATAAAAACAACCCTTTGATAGTGGGCCTAAGGTGAACATGACCTTTTTATTCATTAGGACTTTGACAGACTGAAATTAATAGTGGCTCCAGATGCAGTGTTATCACAACTAGTGTAGTCACTTCTGCAGGGAAGATTAAGCTATTCTGGTCTAAAACACACAAGGAAATGTAAATCTATGTTCCCCTGGAATCCACGGCTCTTTAACAGTTCATTTCTAAGTCAGTGCAGATAAACCCGGATAAAACTCAATGTGCACATAAGCCCCCTCTTCATGGAGTGCTGGTTATAGTTCAGATGTGTCTTTGATCCCACTTCAAAATGCAGATCCTAACACCACCACTGACTCACAGGCACAGGATGATGCAACCCTCCTCCTCCTGAAGGCAAGTAATTTAAAATAAAAAAAAGTAATGCAGTGGCAAGTAATACATCTTTGTGAAGATTTGCTTTTTTCATAGAAAAGGACTGCATAGTAATGCTCCTACAGAAGTGATAAACATGAGACCTAGAAAACAACTGATGTGGAAAAAGATGCAACATACAAATGAGAGAAATAATGCAGTGTTGTTTGCAGCTGTCTTTGCTTGACATAGGGACCTCAGGCAGGTGGGTTAGACAAGTGATCCCTGATTACTGGAAAATTGCCCAAAGAGCTGGCAAATGTGACAGAGAGGCAGAGTAAGTATCTTGGGGCAAATGAAATTACAAGAGAAATAATAAAACCAGGAACATTACTGTGTCACTGTGTAAATATTTGGTGAAAGCACAGCCTGGACAGCACGGGCATTTCTGATGCTGCTTGTTGACACTTTCTTGATGTGCATTTCAGGTTTCATTCTTTGAAAAGGGCGTGGAACAGAGGATGAGTGACCAGGGATGATTAGAGGTGTACAACGGCTTTTGAGTGAGAAGCAACAGTGTAAACTAGACCATCTAAGCTAAGAAACAACAGAGTGGGGAATATGATAGAGCTCTGCAGTGTCATGAGTAGGAGAGGTAAAGGGAAGAGGTCATTCACAATCTCTTTCAATACAAAACTTTCAGGGGTAACTTGTTTCAGACAAAGAAAATTAGCTCCTCCTCTATTGATTGTATGTTTAAGCTCTGTGGTTTATTTCCATGGAAAATTGTATATGTTAAAAATAGATCTAAATTCAGAAGCTAAATTGACAAAATTTTCATAGAAAATGAAAAAAAAGCAACATTTCGGGAGCAGTTTCTGAAACTATTGCAAATGTTGAAAATCTTTTAATTCCTCCAATGTTTAGGAGGAAGCAGGGTGTGGGGAGCAATCATGCAAAGCCTCAGAAAACTGAACACATGTAACTTGTCAAGCTGCACAGTATTAGTCTTTCACTCTGCCAGCGCAGTTCCTTGGAAGTTCTGTAACTAATGTCTTTTCTATTTACTTGCTTAAGAGTTTGCAGTTGTGAGGTGTTTTTTACATCTGATGTAGTCAGAAGTATTTAAATATTTTCAAAGCTATACTTGAAGTGTAATCTGGTCTTAGATGTGATTCCATAATCATGTGTTAACAATGACAAGGGACTTGATACTGTGTTGAAGAGGTGATATTTAAACTTCTGAAAACTGATTTAGTCTAATGTGGGAATACTAATGATGTAAAATTTTTCACCAAGTTGACCTTGCTTTTTGGATGTATTTGTTACCTAAGTAAGGCATAGGATGAGAAAAAGAAGGGGAACTGCCTTTAGACTATGTTTACGGGCATGTGTACAGAGGGCAGCAGGAAAGTTTTTCCCTCATGCTCCGTGATTTCCACCTAGGATTCAGAGCAAGCAGAGGAGTTCATCACGGCATCAAGCATAGCTGTCTCTCTGCTGAGGCTCAAATTAAACTGCATTTGCATGAGAAACCTTTCACATTGCTTCCCTTTCTGAGCTCCCCCTCATCAAGGCTATCTTAAAAATGTGAAAAGACTGAAGCTGTCTGCAGAGCATCATTGACTTTAATGGGAAATGTGGCAATTTGCGCAAGGTGAGGAAAGGGTGCTTAGTTTATTAAGGTGGACAAATTAGCTCACTTTCTCCTTTCCTGTGTGTAAAAGCTGAAAGGAACTAAATATGTAATTTTCCCATTCATATACTGCTCCTTAAAGCCTCATTTTCCGCTCTCTGCTCCTGCTTCCAAAGTGCTTCCTTATGACCTTGCTTCTCTGTGCCTTGATGAGTGCAGGCTTTCCAGAGCAGCTTTACTTTTTGTGGCTATACGTGACATTGCAACTGAGATTTTCTCCCTTCATTGTCTGTTCTCCCCTCTACTTGCTCATCTCTGAAAAGGGCCTCAAAGAAAGGATCTACCTCAATCTGCTCCTAATGCTTCCACATAGGGCAGAAACAAAATAAAAGACCCACACAGAAAGGAGTGGAGTATTTTGTTTCCAACATGAGCACTGACACACTAATACAAAACTCAAAAGACTTCCTTCACCTGCCAGCACTACTTTGTTATCCCAGAGAAGGTCTACAAAGTGGGACAGGATACTTGAGGCTAATTAAGCACTGTTAGCTAATGGATTGTTTATACAATTTTGTAATTCTGCATTGTATTAGTCTTGTATATTCATGTTCTTATAATCTCTGTCTAGAGACAAACATATCAGAAAGCAACCTATAAATAGATGCCTGTAACCCAAAGTAGTACAAGGTAGAAGAAAAAACTGCAGCCGACACAAACCTGACAGTCACTACAGAGGTGCCTCCCAGGGTGGAGAGGTGTCTCTGTCCCAGCAGTGTAATTTGGGCACAGTGCCTTTCTGTGCCCAGCTGAGGTGCAAGAGCCATCTCCATGGCTACCAGGGCCACTGTGCTGTGCTCAGTCAAACAGTGCAGGCACCCTGGATGAAGTCTGCCAGGCGCAGAGGTGCATAGTGCATGACTGCTGGTGAGGGCTAAGATCACCAAAGCAGGTGCTCCATCAGATGCCTTGGCTGAGCAACTTCTGCATAGTGCAGGATATTGTTGTTCATCTTTGTAGCATCTGATGGACCAACAAAATAAATATCAGTCACATAAAACTTTGCATGCACTGTAGTGTTTTGAACTTTTAATAATTTCTGCCTCCTTTTTCTTCTTTGTATTTGGTTTTATTGCTTCATGACTTGGAAGTACTTTAATACTCCACTTTTAATGTTCTCATATGCAGGTTTTATGCAGAGCATTATAAATCCCTAAGTGTCTTACCACTTTATAAGAAGCAAAATAAGCTCAATGTAAAAGAAATTCTGCTTTGAAAAAAAATTGTAATAAAAAGACATATCTGGGAGCAATAGAAGTTATCCATAAGGCAGACAGACGCTGTTCTTATCTTCTGGCAAACTGCACTGCTGAGATGTATTGGCAGGAAGGGAATGAAAGTGTTTGTCTTACACAAACCTGCAAGCTCAGCGTCATCAGAGAACAAAAGGGCAGCAAGAAGAGCTTGGAGTCTCATGGAGACAAAAAGCTTGCATGAGAATATAGATAGAAATACAGGTAAGGAAGAGAAAGGCATGTGAAGATTTGAAAATACAGAGATGCATTTTTGCTGCATGCAGAAAAGGAAAAGAGCTGAGTGATATGTATAATACTTGAAGGCACAAATCTTGTCCAGCTTCAAAACACTAAACTTCTACTTCCCACTGTTACATATTTGGTTTTCAGCCAACCAGGTGCAGGTGACTGAGTCCTATCCAGAAGCCAGTCCTCCAAACTGAACAATCAGCTGTGGCTACTGGGCAGTATTTGAGTCTTTCACTTACATTTGCACTGAAGCCGTGGGTTGAAGTGCTGCTTGTGAGCAGGTGCTCCTGCCAGAGGGAGAGGCAGGAGAAAATCCTGACTTTTGTAGCATCCGTGTTACCTGTCAGAGCATACCAGTGTGCTCAAACCCAGCTACTGAGTACAAGCATCAAGCTCACTTAGAAATGACCGTGCTGCAGGGACAGGTACAACCAGAAGTCATACAGGCAGGCATACAACTGCAGTGGAATTTTGATGTCAGCAGCTGTATGGCCACGCCTAAAGACAGGAGAAAAATTCTACCAAACATTGTTGAAGACCCACTCTGCACTGTGCTGCTGGAGAACTCATTCTTTCTAGATGTCTTACGTGGGTATTGTCACGCTGCAAAAAAATAATTAATGTCAGTTTTAACATCTACTCTTGAGAGGTCTCTGTGCTGTTTCCTCACATCCCTGATCCACAAACCCCAGGATTCATCTGCACTGTGATTTATCTGCAGGAAGAATAGGGAGAATTTACTCCAGAGTCTGCTTAGTGCCAACAGTTCACTAGGTTTTTATCTCCCTTAAGTTACATACACTACTCCCAATATCTTTTCTACTTTTGATTTCCTCTCCCTGTCTCTGCTTTTCTGCATGTTATCTGGGGATGTATTTTTGACTGCCAGTAACTGTTTTAAAAGAACTTTTGCCCACATGAAAACAAGGTAATGCTGAAGCTTGCTGCAGTATTACTGTCTTTTACATTTTTTCAGAAGTCTAGTTTGACAAAAGAAAGTTACATAGAAAAGCAAGATCTGGCCTTTCTCTGGAAAAATCTGAAATTATGATCAAATAAGGACACTAGCATCTTTGTCCTGTAGCTGGTTCTCAGGAAAATAATGGAAATTAATTCTCCTAGTCAAAAAATCTCTTCTGTGAAAAAAAAATAAATAAATAACTGCGGTACCAAAGCGATTGGGGTGAAGAATTTCCAAATATATTGTATATATTTGTGACACACCTTGTGTGGTTGGTTTTGGGCACTTTTAAATTTTAAATATGTCAAAAGAATAGTTGTAAAATTTTCAGCATTGCTGGAACATTCATCCTCGTGTAGTTTGGAGGTATAATTTTATAATTTGTCACCTTTTCCTTAGTGGAAGAAACAGAAGGTAGCATATAACCAGAACCAAGTTTTTGATTGAACCTAATTTTGGATGCGATCAATCTGCAAATTTTGCAGTTCTTAGGAATAGTAATCTGGCAGCAGTATCTTTTATTTTGATGTCTGAAAAAAATGTGCTGCAGAAACAATTTAGGAAGCTGAGTCACAGCTGCACAAGAGTTTATAGACTGTTTTTGGAAAGCAAAAAACAAATTTATATGAACCTCAGAGAAATGTAGCAGTCAGTTTATTGGAGCCAGTTCCCCAAATAGAACCCTGATTTCATGGCCAAATGAAAGCTCAGCCTTACTGAGATGCAGTTAGTAAATATGTGGTGATGGCAGGTTCACGTTTCATGTTGACTAAGTGGCTAACTCTGTTGTAATCTTCAGAGGGATGGTTGTTTTAAAGGATGCAACAATCAGTGGTGATGCTTAAAGTAAACAGTTCTAGTTAATTTTTTTATACCTTAGGGATAATTGCATAATATTTTGAGCATCACGAGGTTCTAGTGACTGCACGAGAAGGAAAGAGTTTGAAGCCCCTTATAGCTAACATGGTCAAAGGCACAGTCGTTGTCATTTTCTTCACTTGGGCTGATATGCTGCCTTTCACAGGAATGCAGTGACTGGGATTTGCTCTGTATGCTAGAGAAGATGTGATTTGAAGAGTCTTTAGTAAATGGCAGTTTTATTGGCCCTAAAACCATGAGGTCGGTGAGCAGTTGCCACAGGAAACTTCTTGTCTCTTCTCATTTCCTACAGATCAAGAAGCAAAGTCAGGTACTGAGTGTGCAGCTTCAATTCTAAATGAACCAACTCATCTTAAAGGGGAGCAGTTTGCACAGCCTTTGCTCGTGTGTGCAACCCTATTGTTTTCACAAATTCCCTACAGAAGTCATAGTTCTCTTCCCCTTGGTAGTATATTATGGTTAGAAGTGTATTAATATTTCAGAGATTCTAAACTCTCCCATGACCTGGAGGTTCATATACATTGACTTCCAGTGGAACGTGAAGAGCGGAGCCATTACGGCATTCTTCGACATTTCAGTGAGGGAATCATTTCAGAAAACAGAGCAATCTAATCAATGATAATATCAATTCTGAGCAGCTGCAAGGCACATTGCGCTCACAAGGTCCTCTTTTCCAGTTTTTAGGGTCTGCTTTTCCATTTGCTTCTCAGTTTGCTTATTTATATATGGTTAGGGTGTTTCATTTGGTGTTTCTTAAAACAAAGATTGTTTGCTGATAGAAGCAGTAAGAGTCACAATTAAATTAAGTGTGAAACAGTAAAGAAGAATCATCATTCAGCATTCTTGCCTAAAGGAGATTGTCTGAAGGTTTTCACCAGAGTATGCTGGAAGTAAGTCAAGTGGAGTTGGAGCAATTGCATCAATGTGAACAGGAGGAAGTCAGAATCAGCAATTTTACTGTAACATGGTATTTCTTTCTAAGACTGTACAAACAACACATAGGAAATTTCAACTTTGCTTTACTCTTTGGTAAAATAAAGCCTGTTTTTAATTACAATTTCTGCTTAAAAAATTATTATGTGACAATTTTGAGAATGTTTGTTGTGAAAGACTATTTCCAGTGTTGAAAGTAATGTTTCACAGGTAGGTCTGGTGAAAGTGGAATTTTTTTCAAACTTAAAGTCATGTTATTGTTGTTTGTAGCCTTATTGCTTTCCTCTAAACAGGCCTTTACTTTTTCCTTAAAAAGTTAACACCTGAATTGTAGCATCTTCTCCATATGATGAAAGTTCCTAATACTGGTAAACACTCAGAAGAAAAGCAACCATTATTGCCAAGTTGTAATCCATCTGTCAGAAAAGTGTCATTTAATAAACTCTGTGATAGTTACCTCATCAATACTGTCTTCAGTGAGCTGCATGGGTTTTTTGAGGGAATGGAAGATATTTCTTCCTGCAGGCCAGTAATGCAGTAAACCATGACTGTGTATTAATTTAAATATCTATTAGTGTGGCTGACTCTGATGTCGGCAACACAGCAGCAAAGATGTTCACATTTTTAATTTTCATAGAAAATTAATCTTTTTATAGTTCTCCCCCCNGAAGTTACATTTTAAAACCTGACAATTTTTATATTTTAGTTATTCCATGCTGGTCTCTTGTATCTAACAGTACTAATTCTTATTCCTGTCAGGTATAAGTTTATCTATTCATGGGGCTGAAAAGTGTGTTCAAATCTGTCAAAGGAGAACTGCAGGAAGCTACCCAGTTTCACAGTGTCTGCCTGTGGATGGGCATCCTTCACTCCCACAAGTCAGAGGGTCAATAAAAATGGAAGCCTCATCTTCTGGATCTGTGACTTCGGCAGTCACTGGTGGAAAAGCAAAAACCCATCAGCCAGGTAACACATTTGCCTTGATATCTTTTTCAGTTCCATTTCCTGTGTGATGTGCCATGATGTTGGGAAGCTGGTATTAATAGCATGAGACCATGCTTGCATGGTGATCAATCTATTGGTTGTCAGAACTACCGACTGATGTTTTATTTATGTCTTGTATGTTTTTGTCGGTTATAGATTATAGGGAGTAACAGCAGTTGGGACAGCTGAAAGTGGGAAATAAAAATGTAAGTTTAATCATAAAAAAAGTACAATATGTAGTGGTATCCAGAATGTTAATGCAGAGGGAGCTTTGAGCTACTGTTTTTTAATGCATTTACCTTATATGTATTTAACTTTGATAAGCCCTGAGCTAATGACAGTACTCTAGAGGCTGCAGGCATCCCCCCATGGAACACTAACATTGATTTTGAACAAAGGCACAATCCAGGGTATAGATCAAAGTCTTGTTGCTGTAATGCAAATAAAAACTCTGGATCTGAAGGAGATTTTACAATGTAAGTTAAGTGGTTAACAAAATGAAACTTTTTAAAAGAAAGTCAAAGTCTCCTGGGAACCATCAAATTCTAATTGACATCGTGAGTTCATTCCTTGTTATGTTAATTGCCAGAGCTATTTTAAAAGTACCTTTTCTTATAGCAGGGGAGTACATTTGTGCTGGTCATGTTCAGTCTTTCTTCACAGTGGAAATCAAACTCCAAATTTCTTGCCTTTATAGAGAAAATTAAGGCTGCTCATGAATTCGATTTTGTAACTTCTATATTGAAAGATCTCAATAATCTTCCAAAGTTACTGCCCAGGAAAGGGCATGATAGATGCTGTATGCAGCTACTTGGGTGCCAGGGGGCAGAGTCTATTTGTGTGAGATGAGCTCTGCCTGCAAACTGCTAGTGTAGTCCCCTCACCTTGAAGATCTAGTAAATGCCTTAATTTTGGTAGAAGTCGAAATTTTAGATTGTCAGTTATGGGTTGCTATACACATCAACTGCCATGAGTTTTATGTACCCATACTATTTAGTCACCATAACTTTGTCAACACACTTTAATCAAGACTTTACAGTGACTCATAACCATATTGTTTGTTTATTTCAGTTTTTCTGTTCACTTGTTTGTCCTGTTTGTTGAGCTTCTGGGTTTTTTTCTTTGAAGTACAGAAATTACTACTAAAGAAATGTTGTTGCTAAAGATACATCATCATGTCTGCAGCATGTTAAGGGACTGCAATCAAAACCCTGCATCACAGTTTGTAACAGAAAGTATCTTGAACATGCACAATAAAAATGTTCATTTTGAGATGCTACACATTCCACATCTATGCATTGATAAGTACGGCCTGTGCTTTGCTACTAAGTAATGTACAAGCAGCATATGCTGGCTTCTGATTGACAAAAAAATCCCTTTTTTAGATAGACCCCAGGGGTTTCCTAAAATGGAGCGCATTAGTGAGCAACATTTCGATGATAATTTTTTGAGAAATTACCTTTCCTTGTATAAGATTAGCTTTATCTGTCATAATCTGCTCTTTAGGCAATAACAGCATCTATGACCTACAGAGAACATGCTTGGCAGCTTTGCTCAAGGAGGCATTTACATTAATAAACCTCACTGAAGTTGAGAGAAGTTAATAGTACCAAGAGCCTTTAAGACTGTAGATTTTTATGAGGTTTTTGTATGACAGTAGTCTTCTCTTAACACCTGGAATGAAATGACCTTTATGATTTTTGTCTAACTTTTTTATTCTATATGAGAGCACTAAATTTGTGTCTGTGTCCAGGGTAAATTGCACCCATTTGAGCTGTATGCAAGTAGAGTCCTAGAAAGATTATGGTCAGGAAGCAACAGTAATAAATAGCAGTCCTAAGAGAAAATTCTAATTTAAACTGGTATTCATTTGTTCTTATCTCTAACTCAGTAACAAATTAACAGTTGTAACTTCATAATTAGTTTAATACACTATATGTCCAATGGCAGTACTTTACCCAAAATATCATAAAGATTTTGATGTTTTAGAAAGAAAATGTCCTATTAATGACTCAGGTACCAGATCTTACAATGGTGTTTTCTAAGTTATCCTCCTGCTATTGGATGCAGTAAATTCATAGGTTTTTGTTCAGTCTAATTTTAAGTATTTCATACAATTTGGGTGGTTTTCTTCTGTTTGAGTGCTGTTATCACTATCGAGCAGTTTTCACTGTTGGATTAGTATACATTATATTCAGTCTGAAATTTCCTTTGTCCAGTTAGCAAATATCCGAAATAGGAAGGCAGTCTAGCATAACAGATTGTGTGGAAAGGTGTTTTGAGGATTTAAAATGGCATTTCTAATTCTTATCAATCAGAAAGGCTAGAGCCACAGAAAGAAAGGATCCTTGATAAAATGACAGTTGAGTGTATTTTTTCCCTTTGGCAGCATACTATTGTTTTCTTCACAGCACTTTGTTTCCCTTCACTACCTTTCTTCTTTCTGGAATGACACCTTTTATTATCTATCATGAATTCTATTTAATGGACAGATGTTTCCTTTGAATGAAGTTTGTAGGCAGCTACATGTTAAAGAGGGGGACAATCGCTACTGTTTAGTGTTACAGCATTCTTTTCAGTTTGCTTCCCTGTCAGTTTTATTTATAACTGGTAAGGAGTCTGAGGCTCATGACTTCTACTATTAATCTGGGTGTTAGAGTGGCTAGGGAGCAGCGAGTTTTCTGTACTGTACCTTATTTAAAAACAAATGAAATTTAAAAAATTGTGCTGTGCAAGCTTGCAAATAAGTACTGCTTAGCTATAAGCAGAACCACAACTTCTGATCTCTGATTTTAAGCAGATCAAAAAGTATCAAGTAACTGAAACAAAACACAGAGGAAAATGGAGACACAAATGGAAGAAAAGGGCTATGGATGGTGAAGGCTGCAGGTGTACCCATATGAGGGAATTTAGAGAGAAGGAAAGTGAAAACAAGCATAGGAATCAGATGGCAAAATTAGATGCAATTACATGAATACATTCCTTCCAAAACCAGGGAGGAACAGTATGCTTTTAGTTTTGAGAAACCTCCAATTACCGTCTTCCAGTTCTGTGAGCAGTTCTGGCGTGTTGTGGCTAATGAGGTACAAGGGTACTGAAGTACAGAGTTCAAAGCGCTTGGGGCAGACCTTTGGCTGCAGTGAATTGGTACAAGTCTCATGAAAACAGTTGAGGAGTGATGTGTCTGTGTTGCACACTGAAGGCTCATTTTGAAAGTGATGGCAATCATCACTTAAGTTGTCTGTAAGAGCAGCAGAACCAAGTACTGGAGGTTAAATTGTCATCCCAGCCTATTCCCTCAGTGTCAGAGTTAAGTAAATCTGGGCATTTACCAGCTTGCCTCACTTCTGACAGTGTTGCACCTCTGCTGTGTGATAAACAGGACTGTAGTTTCTGGGTTTCTGTCTGCTCTTTCTGTTGTTAATCTATTCCAAATCAGAAAAATGCTGCATAACTTCTTTCTCCAGGTGACAAATTCCTTTATTTTCAGATTCTGTAGAACTTGTCAAACCTGATTTCTCTAGGAGTCACTAAATTTGCTGGCTCTGGAAGAAATGTCTTATTCAATAAGCCCAAGCAGCAGTAAAGAGAATTCTTCAATTGCGTGAAACTCTGAAGTCTTCTTAGTTCTTCTCTACTTGCAATGCTTCCTAACAGTTGTTACCTGTTCTGTAATAACAGGGATTCAGAAGTTCCCCAGCAAGATTTTCTTTCTCTATGCTTCTGGTAAATCTTAATGCATTTTAAAGTTTACATGGAAGTGTATATATAAAATAATGTAGGTAGTCATTTATATCACTTGTACAAATTGGTTCTACAAGCAATCTACACAACCAACAGGAAGGGTTGTCTTTGAAATAATTTATTTTTCAAATTTAGTTAACCTGTAAAGCTTCTGCACTCCAGGAAACACATTTAAAAATTCTAGAAATTTCTGCTTTCAAGAGTTTGCTGTTCAGAAAGATCCCCTTCAAAGTCAAAGAGCTGTACATTTTGGAATGGACATTCCTTGCTACATGAAATGAATATAGGCATATTACACCATACTTGAACGAACTTTATGTACTGAAAGGACTGTTTTCTGGCAGTATGTTGAGAGTCTACTGGGGTCATTGGAATTTGGTAAGAAACTTTTTTTGCGCTCTCATGCCATTTGTGACATACAGTAGTAGCTGACAGATTACAAATTTTAAGGAAGGCACATTTGACTTAGATATGTTTTTCTTTACGTTTATATCCTCTTTTTTAATTGCTTATCAAACTGTAGCATTTTCATTGATGAATGTAGTTACTGGGCTTGTAAATAAGAATGAAGAGCTAGTGGTGTTGGACAACAGCACTGCTGTGGGAGGCAAGTGAAAACGCATGATTTTTGAAACTGTGTCAACCCAAATTAAAGGAAAAAAAGGAAATGTATGTTTAATGAGCTTAGTCAAAAATTGACGAACTTGGAATTATCAAGAAAGCTAAAACTCAATCCTTCAACAATGATACTTTACTATGCAAAATATGCATATGCTTTTCAGCATTCACATTTAGTTGTAAATGGTCTTCAGAAGATATGTGTTAGTTAGGTGTGACTTGTTGGTTAAATCCCATTTTCTTTGCTGACTGGCAGGACATGTGGCATGCATCTGCGTCAGATTAAAAGAACGAAATCCTGCAACCAGTTCTGTCAGAAAGCTCTGTCATGCAAGTATTTCTTGGTAGCAAATCCATGCACGACATGAGAATGACTGATGTAAATTCACGTGGAAATTTGAATTCTCACTGACAGTAATGCTGCTATCTTACTTGTGTAACATTATTAGGGGAACAATCTTTTTCGATGTGCCTTCTGCTGGATGTATATAGAACTTTCTCTCATGTGGAATGAAGCATAGAAAAAGCAAGCAGATTTCAAAAAAGTTTAGTATTCCCTTCATTAAGCTAATCTTCCTAGAAAAGAAAACCAACACATGTTGACAAGAAACATCCCTGTGCAGAAGGGACATTAATGTCAAAGAAACCAGCTGGCATATTTAACTCTTCTCTTTCTCTCTTTGAACACAGCCTGTGTTCAAAACAATGCAAATTCAATGCATCAAATAAAATTTCTCCTGTGTTGGTACTTCAAGCGTGATCTGGAAATACCTCTCTGCTGAACACAGAGGCAGTTCATTCTCCTGACTAGTGGTGCTCTAGAGCCTCTGCAAAGCTCCTAACAAGAAGAACAGTTTGCTTCAATTAAAATGAGGGCTTTTTGTCACTGGGCTGAGTGACAGGTCACCACATGGTGATTATGCATTACTTTGAAATGAAGAGCTGAGCTAACTAGCAGATGATGCAAAGCTTGAAACCTTCTATTGCTATGCTTAGGCATTCAGCCCATTTCATTAAACCCTTTACTTTTCTAGGACAAAAGCCACTTTGAAAATTCCTGATCCTATGGTATAAAGTCCCTAGAATGTTCACTCTAGCAGTTCGGAGAACAGTTTTGCAGCATCATGTTAACAAAAAAAAAAAAAGTTAATGTATAAAGCACTGTTTTTCAATGCTATCTGTCTTGTTTAATTTAAATATGTTTGATGTAGGTAGAAATTGCATCCCTCTGTATCAATTTGTGCTGCGTATGACGCACACAGGTACTGAACTTACCTGAGTGGGACTTGTGCATGCCCTCAACAAGGGACTTCAAAAATAATAATTCTAAGTGATGGCTTTGAGAGTGCTCTGCTTTTCTGGAGACTATGTGTTTTTAAACTCAAGTCTTTTCAAAGAGGTATTTTTTTTCCTTCTTACTTTGATCAGTCTCCTCTTTGCTATTATAAAACAGTCTTTCACTCACTCTTGCTATCAATTATGTATGGTTACTTTAAAATCAGTACAGTTCACCCTCAGATTTCAGCTCTCCTGGATGTTGTTCGTTTACAATATGTAGTCACCTCACAAAAGCTGCAAAATGCCACTCTCTGTGGGTGCTCTTGATTGTTCCACCATCAGAGAGTTTCTTTTAAGGATTAAAAATAGGAACAGGCTTAGCACTAAACACACTGATCCCAGGGCAAAGTTATGATGTCCTGAGTCTGGTGTACCATAGGTGCCTTAAGACAACTAAGAAGATTCTTGACCACTCTACAATGAAGAAAATAGAACATACATAAAATTTTGCAATGTTTCTGAGAAAGTAATGACCCATTTATTTTAAAAAAATAGCTTATAATTCAAGAAACAATGAGAGAGACTTTGAATAATCAGTTATTATGCTCCTTTAATGCTTGACTGAGTAATGTGGCTTTTTCTTAGCTCTATATTTCTTGCTTAAAGGGGGCTAGTATTATGTAAGACTCTATTTCTACTGTTAAATATGTTTCATAGGTTCCAAAGACAGATTCTTGCAGGAAGACTGTCAAAAGATGGAAAAAACTGGCTTCTACTTTGGCAGAGATGTTTTTAAAATCAGAAAAGGGATTTGACTGTAATAAGGCTGCATAGTGTTACTAATTTCCACAAAAGGTTTGTATCAGTCCAAAGGATAGCAAGATGTCTTTCCTAACACCGAGCCTGCTGGTTCATTCTGATATCTCAAAATTAAGCCAGACATTTCTTTATAATTTTAAAAAAGAAAAAACAAACAAACAAACAAAAAATCACAAAAAAGCCCCCCAAAAAACCCAAACCCTAAACAAAAGTAGCAACAACAACAACAAAAAACCCTAACCTCCCCCAAAATCACCTCAACCAAAACAAACCAAAACCAAAACATCAGCGCAATGTACTGTGGTGCCAAAAAGAGCCCAAAAGAGTTGCATTATACTCAATACTGCAGTTTGCAACACACATAAGGGCAGCAATGAAGCAACAAGGTGGCATCATTTTTGACCTATTCTTTTTTTTCTGAGAACTTCCTTTGAGTCATTCGGAGGGTTGACTGTCCCCTTGCTATGAGTGGGTGGATGTCCCAGGAAAGCAGATGTGTTTTTTGCATGCTGGATAACTCCACAGAGGCACCATATTTGCTGGTTACATCCTTTGGGAATGTGGTTCTGTACCATGTTATGCTTCAGAGGCCCAGTGGATCCCAAAGCATGTGCCTTTCTGTGGTCTTCTTTATTACTGATTACATTCAAGGTGCTTAAAACAGAAGAAGCGAGATAGCACAGCAGTTGGGTACTTTATTTAGACCTTGCTTTAGGAATGCACCTAACACATAAAAGGAATTCAGCACCCATTAGACCAATGACATAAAAAGGTAGCTGGCACTTAGATAAGAATGAAAGATTTTTAAGGGTCATCAAAACTGCACATACTTGCAAGTCCTTTCATGCTGTCAGAATGCCTGAAAATTATGACCCTTGCTATTCAGATACTCTTCTACTGCCTGCGAAAGAGAGTCTGCTTGAGTCCAGTTGCTGAAAAAAATTATTTTTGTGTGGGCATCCTGTGTAAACAGTCCAAAACTAGTCCATGCATTTTAATGACAGAGTGCTCTATTTCTCCTTAGTGGGTTTTGGTATTTACAGTAGGTTGCAGAGATGTATAAGAAAGGCCAATTGCACCAGTATTAAGGTCAGGACTTCTGTTGCTTGTGGAGTTCCCTCAAAGAAAAATTTAAAATTTCAGAAAGAATATTTTTACACAATCATATATAAGTATTGCCTCCATTCTTCAGCTCCAGTTTGTAACTGAATGATTATATTTATCATAACTTCTCCCTAATTAGGTCTCCACAGACCCAGGCTGTTAGGTTGGAACCTGTCTCAATTTAACAAGACAGAAATGTCTGCTAAGGGGCGTGGGAGCATTCCTGGGGTAGAAAAGACAGAAAACTCCTCTGTCCAAATTATTATTATTATTATTATTTTGAAATTAAAAGACTTCAGGCAAAAAATGTAGAAAAGGTAAATAACAGTTCTTTACTAATATATATATATTTATATATAGAACCAAAACCAAAACAGCTTTTTAGCCCCTGTGACAGAACCATATCCTCTCCCTATGACAAACTAGGGTGGGATTCATTGATCTATGTGTAATTTCTGTACAGGAAAGTGTTCATGGGTTCAGCATGGTAGCTCTTTTCCGAAACTAAAGTAAGAAAGACTTTGTGGTGACTGAATTTCTGAGCTAGCCTGGGAAAGGGCTTAGGATGACATTGTAAAAGAGGAGAAGGTCCTCTAGTTCATGAAGACTGCAAACAAGGTAAGTAAAAGGGAGGGGAGGAATGTGATGGCTACCTGTTGGCTCACAAGTGAAAGGGAGTATAAAAGGAACAGATTTGTAGGGGAAAGGGGCGTTGGTAGCCATGAATCTTTGTCATCTAGATGAACATTACATTAAAATCCACCTGAAAGAAATATCTGGTATCTTGTAAAATGTGTATTGCTGTCCCATGTTATAACAAAGTAAAGCTTTGGAGCCCTGAAGTTATCTGCTAGGATATTACCCACCCAGCCACATACTCTGCTTGTCTCTTCAGTAAACTACTAACTTGAGAACTGGGCAAGTTTTTTGCAATAAACTGTTAATTCAGCAAATATTTTCTTCTCTTGCCTTTTATGACTTGCCTGCTAATTACTTCTCATATTGTTAAAAGTAGATGATAACTAAGGGATTTATCACTCACAAGTAGTTAGATTTTTCAAACACAGACAAATGTTTGAACATGCGTGATAGTGATCTTTGATTGCTGTGTTTTCATATGTACACTCACAGTGTAAGACAAAAGAGGAAGACCTAAAAGACTTATTGTTATTTTTATAAAAATAAGAATAATAGGAAATGGACTGAATTGTTTGATGTGTTTATATCTCAGACTTCTTTCTGGATTCTTATTTGTAGTATACAACGGTGCAGAAATGTCTTTGCTCAGTTACTCACTGTGGCTTTGAGCCGCCTTCGGACTGTATCCTGTGAAGTCCTGTCCCAGGTACTGCAGCACTTGAAAAGGATAGCTTTGTTCCCAGTAGGAGAGCACACACTTTGGTGCCCTGTCTCTTTGTATTATCAGTGAAAAGATGTCACCTCCCCCTTGATGATACGAGCACAGTGTTGGTGGGTTTGACTGTGCTTATGCCCACAACTCATTCTGGACAGTGACTGAATTAAAAATATAAGAATTGAAGGCAACCAGGACTCTGTCCCTATAGTCTGGTATTCAGGGTGTGTATGGAGAGGACAAACCTTTCCATCTGGACAAAAGGGTTGTAAGGAAACTCGGTAATACCCTCTTCTTGGTTTCCTCTTTTTTTTTTTTTTTTTTTTTTTTTTTTTTTTTTTTTTTTTTTTTATTTCTGTTGAGGAAGGAAGAGGTTTATGTTTAATATGAAACTGACCATGATGAAATAAAATGATCTTTCTGATAATAAATTTTATACCTTTGTAATTAGTGATCCATAAATTAAAATATATTCCATTTTCAAAATAAGGATACTAACCACATGTATTTTAAACATAACTAGTACTTCCTTCTCCTGCAACCCTATTTTGATAGTCCTGTTTCTTCTCTTTAATTGCTATGTGATATTTTGTCTTATGAACAATACTTTCACAACATGAAACTCTGAATTGTTGTACATGACAGATTTAAGCATAGCAACAAAAAATTAAATACTTTTGGTATATTAAAGTATATCTAATATAATCACCGCAGTACAATTGATGCATAGAATAATACTCTGGCATCCACCTTACGCTGCAGGAGAGAAAAATGCTTAGGCAGAAAGAATATTACAATACTGGTTGGTGAGGAGCAAAACTGAATATGATACAGGACTTCTCAGAGAAAACACTGAGATTCTCTCTGAACAATGCAGCAAAAGCAGCTGTCTCTGAAAGACTAGTTATGAGACACATCAGCCTTCTACTTAATGAAATAATTAGCTATCTCTGAACTACTTTTTTCAGGCCAACTTTATCTTGCTGAGAAAACACATGTATATTAATATATATTTGCATACATTCTATGACTCGGAGAACAGTTTGGTTTTTTCTGATGCAATAATTGAACCAAAATTTCATTCATTCATTGTGGTGTGTTGTCCAGTGTAGTCATGGGACCAATGCAGGGAAAAGTAACTGTTTAACATTTCTGCTTCATTCCTGTCACAGAAATGCCACAAGAGAGAACACTAAAGCTGTAGTACACATATGTGTGTATAGCCCTGACTAACAAGTTTATTAACACTTAAACCAATTTCTGTTTGAAGCTCTGCTTTTGTTGTAGGTGACCTGCCTGTCACTCACATTGAGAAGTGAATAGAAATGCACCTCAAAGGGTGATCCTTTGTCCTGTGTTGACATGGGTTTGTCTGTAGTGAAAAGGGCACCACACACAGCAGCTTTCTGCTTGCTTTGAAGTGGCTCTGGTAAAGAAGGAGCAACTTCTCTGCAGAAATTACATGCAGTACTTAATGTAGAAAAACAAACCTGCTCCCATTGGAATTATATTTGCTCTTGCTAAATACTGCCCTGTTAGAGTAGATGGCCCTGTGGGATAGGAGCACCTATCCACGTTGCAGACTAGTTATCTACTGAAGTAAAACCATTATGAAAGTGTATGTTTGCTGTAAAATTTTTATTTTTTTTTTAAATAGGAAATCAGATCCCTAGGCTGATAGAAGTCCCAGGCTAGCTGCCTTTTCAGAACAATCATTTGAAGCTGTAAATTTTTCCCTGCAGAAACGTCTAGAACTCTAGACAAAACATGTGTTTTTACTTGCTGAGTTAATTGTAAATGAGGGAAGGCAAAGAAAATAAACTGTGATTTTAGAAAGCAACTGAATCAAGTGTTTCTGTTATGACCAATGACTAGAACCTGTGTGGTAAAACTCTTCAAGAAGCCTTGTCTGCCTCAGTGAATTACAAAGATCAACTCTGTTCTCATATGTCCTTTCAAAAATGATGCAAATTCGAGCCCTTGAAACAGCAGCACATGTTGCATCAGATTGATTTTTATATTCTTAATTTTACAGGCAAATACTGAAACTATGGACATTAAAAAAAAAAATAAATTTAATATTACTTCACTTTTATTTCTGCTTATTTCTCACGTTTCTGTGGAAAGAGGGTATTTCCCAACCTTCCAGGCAATACTGTTTATATTTTACTCAGTTGAATGTGTTATTGATAAAGCACGAATCAGCAGCTGCTAAAGCAAGAAGGACATTCTAAAGCCAGGCTAGTGATCCCTCAATGGCTACAGGGACATCAGATACTGTCTTTGTGTGTGATATTGAAGTTCTGTGTAAGATAAAGAAAATAAATCTCTGGGCTGTGGACAAGATCACTGTGGTTTTTTCCAAAGAACTACCTGTCTAAAACTTCTGACTGAAAACTAATGAGAAATCATTAATTTGGCCAGTCCACAGCCCATCAGGTAGGTGGTGTTTCTCTCAGCTAAAAAAAACGCTGTGCTCTTTCCTGCAAAGTGAATACTGCAAGAGAGGGAGTAAGGTAGAAATACATCTACCCTAACTCAAGTCTGTTTATTTTCACCATGAAGATCATGGTAGAAGAAAGTGTTCCTGCAATTCCTTATTTAAAAACTATGTTGTTGGTAGATAAATTTCTTTTTCCCTTGAGTTGGTAGAGGAAAGTTTGTGATTAGCCATGTGCTATATCACAAATGATTGGTAGAAGATTAGGCCTACAATTTTGAGTGGAATCATGTTGTTGATCTGATACCTGTGCAGTGAGGCCAGATACTAAGACTACCAGGAATCAGACAAGCATAGAACACTGTAATTTCTATGGATTGCTGAAAGCTCCCTATACTGTAAGAGGATCAAATACAGGAAGAGGAAATCTTAATGCAGCAAATTGTCCTGACTTCGTAGTCTGAACAGCAGTCAGGTTTAGGCCGTTCATTTTCTGACCACTTCCTAGGCAGTATTTTTCATTAATTAAAAAGTGGCTTTGAAATTGTCTACATGCATTCTCTAACAGTTTAATTTATTCACAGACCTGTGGTTAGTCCATCAGATATCAGCACTTTGGGACCTCAGTAGCTGACTGCCTACCACTTCCTTTCTCCCTGGCCCAATTAGTTCAGATCTGCTGGATGTGCTGCAGGGATCCCACTACTTTCATCTGTTCTGAGGAGCGGTGATTTGAGTGCAACAAGTATGGAGGGTTTGGAGGAAGAAAGGGTATTTTGTATTAGTCAGTATTGTCATTAATTTGCTCTAACTAGTATTAAAATGAAGAAGAAATGCTGTTGGATTTGAGGATGTAAGCATGTAGTGATATAAGTTAAAAGTGGGAGCTGAGTATTTGAGAAAAACAGAATGATATCACTTGCAATGCTGCTTAACTTAATTGCTGCCCATTGATTACTTTTCTAACTACATCCTATTGTTTTCATGTATTTTTCAGAGTATTTTTCCTTGGTCCTTAGTCTTCTCTCATGGGGCAAATCCTAGCCTCTCATCTCTGAGGCCATCTGCAGATTTCCCTGCAGAATAATTGCATGAATAATCAGTTGTCGCACTTAAGAAATTCTCTTTGTTCTACATCATTAGATGCTGACTCCTGCTGCTGCTATGACAGATCTCTTTGCAGGAATCTACAAGGGGAATTGTCTCTGATGTTAACAGTG
The DNA here is from genome assembly GCA_013396735.1 of Grallaria varia. Lineage (NCBI taxonomy): Eukaryota > Metazoa > Chordata > Aves > Passeriformes > Formicariidae > Grallaria > Grallaria varia. The sequence continues at coordinate 605,397 of VWZG01011437.1, forward strand.
GGTCTTTGCTGTGGAATAAAAGAATACATTGAAACAAGCATGAGACAATTTGAATTTATAATATTTAAACACTGGAAAATAAAAAAGGAAAAGTGATCTAAGTGTATCCCCTTTGAGATCCGTATTTTGAAAAAGCGAAGAAGGGCCTTTAAAATAGGTTGGAGTAATTTTCTGCCCCAGCAATATAATTCATACCTCTCATAAAAGAAGTAGCGAGATAGTTATTTGGCAAGGAGAAGGTGAAGATACAATGGGCTAGGAGGGAATTTCAAATAAGACCAGCTTGCTGTAGGCAGACTGTAGATGAAAGGAAAATGATTCTATCAAAATCATGAGTGATAGCATCTAGTGAAGCATGGTAATGATCTAAATAACCTGAAGGTTTGTTCTTCCACCTTAGCCTTTTTGTGGTGAAGTCCTCTCCCAGATATCTTCCTGACCACTGCAGTTCTCTGCTAACTCTGTGCATTCAAGAGCATCATCCCTAACAAATGCCTTTGTGAAAGGTTTTCCTGCTAGTCTCTAAAAACCAGGTGTATTCCCAATAGCTCCCTCTGTCTCTCTGCCTGTATCCAAATACCTTGTAGCCAGCAACTATCCCATTTGCCCAGTGCCTTTTTCTGTCTGCTCTTGATATGCAGTGACTTCTCTGCGTGGAAAGAGTCTGTTTTCAAACCTTCCTGCTTTCTTTGCTCATGTTGAAAGAGCACTGAAATAGGAAAATCTTGTGCCTATTTATGTGCGCAAATATGTTTGAAATTGTGACCCTGCAGAATATGTTTTTATTCTGCAGTGCTTTTAAATAGCAACCATTACATACATGCATGAATCCCTTTGAAAAAGATCACAGTACTGGACTTCTTCCTAGATTATGGCATGCCATTAGTCTGGCATGTGAGAACTTATGGTGGCCTGTGTATAAAGAATGCTGCCCATGCTCTTTTTGTCCTAATGGTTGTTTTATGTCTTGCATCTTAATTCATCTTTTGTGTGTTAGTGTGTTTTATTTTAGTCTAGTTGTTCCTGTGTCATTTGTAGCAACACCTCTTGTCTGTTTTTGCATTTGGGAGCTAGTTTCGTAGATGGTATGGTGAGAGGATGCTCATGGCATATGGTCACCTGAACAAGGGGCCAAGGGACTTGCCAGTGGTGACTCTGCATCATTGCAGATAGCAGAGGATGTTGTTGTTTCAGACTGTTTAGCTCTAAATCAGTCCATGTGCTATTTGAAACTGCTTGGTTTGAAGAAAATTTGGTTCTTCTAAGGAGAAAAATTGAAATATCTGCATTCAATGTGTATGTTTCCTCACCTGAAACCCCCTTGGCTGGATTTTCTACTGCACTGTCACAAACCCCATCAATCTCTTCAATTTCTTCAGAAGGAAGAGAGGATTTGCAGGTTAACCGTCTGGAAACGCAAATATGGATAAAACCAGACATACAGAAGACAGATGTGGACTTTTCAGAAATTCTTAATGCAATACAAGAAAGTAAGTTATTCCTTGGATGCAAAATTGTGTTTGTGGTAGAGGATTCAATTGAGATGCATTGAAATTATAACTGAAGGAATATACAAAGTGATGAACTGAATGACAAGTACGTATTACTAAAATCTCTAAGAAAGTTCAATGGGTTATTGAAGACCCATAAGAAATCTTTTACTATCAGAGAAGTAATAGTAGGATTTGAATTAGTATGTACCTAAGGATTCCAGTATGTATTTTCTATGCAGATATATTCAGAAATAGTAAGATTCCTGTTATTTTAATCCACTCTTTGCACTCCTGAATGGCTGTGTGAACTAATAATGTCACACAAATGCTGCAATTGAGGATTGAAGACTGGATTTGAAGTTTCAGCTGTTCCAAAGTGTTGGGGTGTATTCGCATTTTTGCAGCTGTTAATTTTTGGGAGCAGAAGTCATGAGCTTGTCCCTATAAATGAAGGTCGGCATGTCTTAGATGCTACATGAAATGATCTCTTTCTTACATGCAGTGGGCTGTGGGCTAAGAATTAATTGGTTCACCCTTCTTAAATCCAACTGCAGAATGTTCTCAAGGCTTGTGCTAGAAGTACTACTGTTGTTAAAAACAGTGGAAGATACAAACTGATGTAACTCTGGAATCCAAAAGAATCTAGAATTCCTGAGAAAATTTTCTATAACGATTTGAAAACTCTTATGCAGGTCAAGAATCAAAATGCATTGCGTGGCTTCCTGGTTTCCTTATTTTCCAGATTTATTTTAAACTCAGTGTTTGTTGTAGCAATTTTCCAAGGTGACAAAGAGCAGCTTACATTTTAGAGTGATAAAGGATGAATAAGAACATGTAAAATCCCAGATTCTGCCTGATTTTTGCAGTATTAATAAGTAAACATGTAGTGGTAGTACCAGGTTGTTTGGTGATTGTGTTGGTTTTGGGGTGGAAGGAAAACAGGTTGGTGGGGATAATAATTTGAAATTGAATCACCATATTACTTAAGCTGCAGGTTTAGGATGAATTCTGTGTTTTGTAACTTTAAAAGCTTTTCTCATCAGGAAAGCTTAATATGAGGTTTTGCTTTCTCCCTTCTCCACAGCAACACATCCCAGATGGGGACAGTTGGGATGCCAACTGTAGAGGCTGAAAAGGCACTATATAGTCTTTCAGAAGCTGAATGGACACAATAAATAGCTAAAAATGGACAAGCAATTCAAGTTGGAAGTGTTTTAAGAATTAACATTTTGGTTTATGGATAGTTTACAAGCCATTTGAGAAGGATACAGCTTTTATAGACTTGGAGAGAGTGTTTTTTCTTTATCCAGACCAGGCACAGGTGCCATTGGGAAGTTAAGCTGTATGTCCTTCAGCAAAACCAGAAGGGTTTCTGTGACTGTACAACCCACTTTGCAGAGACTTGTTATGTGTCCAGGGAAGTGTCTTGTCACCTGCAGTCTGTTGTGAATGTCATATAACTAGCATAAACATGTCTAAAGATTCTTTTTAGAGTAGCTGCTCTGAACAGTCAATGTTACTTTTATTCCCATTTGTTAGCACTGAATGGTAATTTAAAAGAGGTTAATGATGCTTTTAAAGACCACACACTTTTTCCTGCTAACATTAAGATTCCTGAGCATTTCCCTGTTCAGGAGGTGCTGTGTGCCAGCTAGCTGGTGTATCTTTCTGTTTGGTAGACTACAAAGTGTGATCATTCAAAAGCAGATTTTTTTTTTTTATTTAGTTACTTAAAAACTTAANTCTTTTTTTTTTTTTTTTGTCTTTTACTCTACTGATTCTCTTAGAATAATTGTATATTCACTTTTCTTTTTTTTCAGTTCTTCAAGGGACTCTGAATTATCAAGTTTTGATAATTTATTTGATTTTTTTTCTGCAAAATAGAACATGAGATGGAGAAAAGGTTTGCATATTTAAGCTGATCTAAAATCAGAGGAAGAATTCTTAATATCTCCTGTAGCAGTGCATATGCTGCTCTGAATTCCTGTTAAATTTCACTGCTAAAATGACCATTCTGTCTCCCAAATAGCATATACATATATATATATATATATGTATGTTAGGGACATTTGTGGGATTGTGCATGTCAGCATCTGCAGGAGACAGAAAAGATGAAGCCCTGATAATGCCTTTAGCAACATTTGGCCATCCAGGTGTTCGTGTCCATTGCAGTGGAGGGGCTGAACTACCTACAGGCAGCAGAAGAGTTATCTTGGAAGTACCATCACCATTATTAATGTAAAGCAAACTGGATTTGCTATTTAAATTAGTTAGTTAGTTTTGTAGAACAGTATTTTATCATCTTATTTCTATGTATAGAATGAGACCTGATGTAGAAAAATTATGTCAGCAACTGTTGGGGTCCCATATGTAGTTTCAATGACTGAAATACTAAGAGCGCATTTTCAAAAATATAATCATCAAGGTAACTGCAGTGTAAAAAGCTCCACTTTGTCAATGGCAGCACACCTTTACTGCAATTTGAAAGAGGTAACAGACACTTCTAGCACTGATGAGATGGCTCAGCACATCTCTTCATACTTATCCTATTCTGTTGTGGGCAACCAACATGTCAATTATCTGCATATTTCATGATATAAGCAATTTTCTACTGCAGGCAATCTGGTCAAGTCCTGGTACTTAATTTCACTAAGTTGCAGAGATCCACTGCTTCCACAATTTCTAGTCACTGCTGAGATGGGCTGGATTTTAAAGTGACCTTAAAGCATGGTTTTTTTGCTTTTCACAAATCCTCAGGATAATCCAGTAATTTTCTGCTTGAAGTCCCCAGACATATTCACTGTCTTACACACCAAGTTGTGTATCTCAACACATCCACTTAGAATCCATACATTTTGCAACCCAAAGCATCGCTAGCACTTTAAGGAGCAGTAATTCTAGCATCTCAAAGGCTTCATATTTTATACCAATGCAGTCTTACTGTCAGGACATTTCTTTTCCCCTGTCTGCAACAGATCTATATGTCTTGAATAACCTTCAGAAAGCTTCACTATTTAATTATTTTTGGGGTTTTTTTCCACAGTTTTTTTCAGACTATTTTGATATGTTAATCATATACAGATGCATGTATATCCTGTCATGGAGGCAGTCTGATGGGTTTCAGTTTAGTGAAGTTCAAGTCATTCAATAAGTTTTCTTTAGTTCTTTCTGTTGAACGTTGAGATTAATTCTCCTCATATGAGCACATATGCAAGATCTGGTCGTGATCTACATCCAAGTTATTTTCTGATAGGGTGGAATGTTTCCAGCCTTGGCCTTTGAAACAGTGGGGACAGTGAGGGGCAGTTCACTAGACTGTGTTGTCTTGCAGCAGCTCCCCTCTCTTTTATAAACATAATTTTTGTGGATTGAAACAGATCAAGGTGGCAAAAAATTCTTTGATATTACTGCTGCATGTACTACAAACTGGAGTCTGTTTTTTGCCTTCTAAGTCTCCTAAAACCACTGTGGTTTGACCTAGGACAAATTGCCACAGTGACACTGAGGAGCTGCAGGCTCTCATCACATAAAAAAAAACAACACCAGAAACACAGAATCTGTCTTAAAAATTACACTGCTTAGATTAGCACATTAGCTTAGTATTGAGAGCAGATTAATTTAGACATGAGGGCTTTTCTGTTGTTTCTGAGATTTTTAGTGCCTTTCTAAGCAAAACTATTGCAATTAAAAATGTAATATGTGTCATTAGCCTTGTCCCTATTTTATTCAGGAAAACAAAGATGAAGGATTCATGAATATTTTGATAGGATTTTCTTTTTTTATTACCTACAAATGTAGTAACAGATTTCAGATACTGTAAAAGATGTACAAAAATGGAGGAAACTCTTTCCCATGCTCATGGTTGACAAGGAAAGACTAATATATTTAAACTCAGGCTGAATATTGTGGAGAAAACTTTCTCCTGCTTGTGAGAGTGAAAAATAGGCCACTTGCAGAGACTGGGGAGTCAGTATCATCGGGAATTTTTTAACAAGAATTCTTAAACTGGGCTATGGCCCCTGACGAAGGGAAAGGTAAAAAGGAGGTCACAAAATGCTCATGATGGCTGGGAACAGTTAGTGGCTGTTAATTTCTGGAAGCTATTCAGTCTTGCCACAGTAGGGGAATGAATTTTTATACCTGCAGCCAGCAGTTAGAAATGGAACTAAAATGCTGGCAGCAATTAGAGGTTTTTGGCTGTTCCCTGTTAATGTAGATTCTCACCAACAGGAATTACAATTGCCTGTTACTATGTTGGGGGATCTGAGTAGAAGTAAAAGAGTCAGGAGGTTATTGCACAAAAGAATGATTCCAAAAGTCAGTCAAGTTAACAAAAAAATTGTGAGAAATATGGAGTTGGACAAATTTCTCTAAAGAGCATTAGATATTTGGTCCCACTGTAGTCAGGGGATGAGGCTTGGTAGCTAAGACCTTTGGGGATCCCTTCTAACAGTTGCAACTCTACTGTCATAATTTTGGATTTTACTTATGAGGCATGAGGTTGGAGTGTTGAAGTCCATCCACTGTTGACACTTGATCCTCAGCTAAGGCATTTTTCTTCTCCCCACACACAACTCCTCATCACCCTTTTTTCACCAGAGCTGTAGCACATGGGGTGCAGAGTGGACCTGCCTGCCCTGCACTTCCCGTCGGACAGCCACTCCAGATCCTTAACATCTACACTTTTTATCAGAGTTGGGTTTACTACAGCATTCTGTGGAATTAAGTGATTGCTTCATGCATGGCTAAGGGCTGTGTGGTATGTAGATTTGAAAGTGTCAGATTTATATGCATCAAAACATGCCAAACTGTGCAAAGATAAATATCTGCCCAGGCTCATTTACTCACCGCCTTTCAAGTAACAGTATTTATTTAAGGTCTTCTGCCTCTGGCTGCCCCCCCAGGTCTATACAACTTTAAACTTTGTACTTTATATATTAGGTTCAAATTTTGTTTCTTTATAATAAGGAATTTTCAGAGACAATACTAATTCAGAAAGTAATCATTTTAGCTATTTACCTCAAGAGAAGCTGAGCAAATAGCTAATGTCTGTTTTATTGCAACAGCAGTTTGCTTATTTGTCATCAGAGATGTATTGTGGTGTCTTAAATCTCCATGAGGCTCACTGGTGAAGAAAGCACTCCAACAATGCCCAACAGATTTTAAAAGTATATATTTAAACCAGAACTAAAAAGTGGTATTGTTGATGGGTTATACTTGGCATCTTCATTTGTTTCAGTGGTGATTTAAATCCATATTTTTATTTTTTGTTTTTTAGTAGCAAAGGATGTCAACATTTTTTTTGATGAGTTAGAAGGTGTGAATAGTCCTTCCAAAGATGATGACTCCCTGCTTCACCATGGTAACTTGACCAGTACTTCTGATGATGCCAGCAGGTTGGAAGTTGTGGGAGAGGTAAGAACATACAGAATTATTAATATAATATTTATTCATGCCCATTATAAAGAGGGAATAAAGGTAATTTGATTTAAAATCTCATTCTCTGCAAGACAATTTGTGTCTAACCTTTTGTCTTAGTTTAGAGCAAGCCAAAACAATTTGGAATGCCTTTCTCAAGAAAAGATCACGCGTCTTTTAAATTTAGAACAAAATTTTAATTTGAAGGAAAAAATGTAGAAGGAGAGATAACAGTTCTTAACTACTAAATATGGTTATATATGCATATATGTATATGTGAACAACCAGAACAGAACAGATAACAACTATATAACCAAAAACCTTCAAACAATGAGTCCGTGGAGATACGGGGTGGGCGGTTGGCTCCTCTCGTGCAGGCAGCCGGTAGCAGACCGCGTGGTCCTTTTGTTCTCCAGCCGGCCGGCTCTGGCCCCGGGGCGGGAAGGTGGTGAGCAGAGGGGTCAGGGATCTCCCTCGCTGTTGCCTTGGTGTCTCAGGGCAAAAAAAGATGGCAGTAACTCCAAAGCAGTGAAGATTAGATTGTATATCCCAGTGGAGCCCTGGGCCCAACGGGCTAGGAGCAGAAAAGCAGGGAAAAGAAGCTGGAACTCGCAGCAGAAGAGCAGCAACCTCCGTCCGCGGGTTCCGTCTCCTCCGCCTCCGCCGAAGAAGTGAAGTGAAGAAGAAAAACCACTCCCCAAACAAAAAAACAAAGGAACTGTCCTTAGAGCCATCAAGGTGGAATTTCGGATCGTTATCTAGGTGGAGGCAGTGTCACCCCCCAAAGTTCGTGTTAGCCGGAGAGGAAAGAAAAATCCTGAAAAAATCTAAAACTATAACACCTTTCCTATGAAGACTGATTTTCCATTCCAAGATTATAGTGCTGAAATATAAAATATCTCAAGTACAAAAGTTTTGACTTTATGCGCACCCTGTGAAATATCTATCCGAGTCTAATCCTCCACTGCTTCTGAAAATGATGGAAAAGTTTTCCTTATATTGATCCCTTAAGGAGGGCAGAGGGAGATTTATCATAAAACTCCCATAAGAAGCTTTGGATGTCAATTATGAGACACATTCCTTTCCAGTGAAGAACAAGGGACCCTGTGGTGCATAATGGTGTCAGAGAACATACCAGCAGGGAAACATTCAGCACACAGTCCCTTTTAAATGGTGTCTTAAAGCAGGCAGAGCACCATGGGCCCATGACAAAAATTTGAGTCTGCATGCCTTTTTGTGTCTTGTGCAGAAAGGAACATTATACCCTTGAATTTTGCCTCCAACTACCCTGCAACCCACGGATGTTAGGTCTGTTTCCTCAGGAACTGAAGAGACCAGAGACTTCTTTCCCCCACCTCAGGAATGTGGCTAGTTCTATACTACTTACTGGACAATTCTGATGTTACCTGCAAGTTGGACCTGAGGAATTTTTGGAGAGGGCTGATTGGCATAGATCAGAACTGGCAGGGACCATACTAGCACTTGAAAGCATGGAAAACCACAGGACATCGCTGAAGCCCCTGCCATGACCCTCTTTTGTTTACTGGTTTTGATAGAGTTTAGAAGGTAGAATTGAAGATTATGTCTTTTTCAGGAGAGGAAGGATTTTGTGGTGTAAGTTCTTTTCTTCAAAACTGCTGAGGAGAGAGTCAGAGATTTTCTTTGTTCTAGAAATACAGCCCATAGAGAGGTGCCCTCCTAGGATGTTTAGACAGATAATTAAGGCAACAAAATTCAGGACACTCTGAATATGTGTTTGACCTTGCTCACAATTTCATCTTCTTTACCTATAGCTCTTCACCAGCTCCTGTACCACTTACACAGAGCCTTCTTTGCCTATTAAGCTTAATAGTTTAATATGACATGATATTCCTGCGTTACATTTTGGGACCATTTACCATATGGTCTTTAACAAAAGGGCACCAGTGAAAGGCATGTGATTTTTGTAAGGTAGAGAGGGAAAAATTGACAGAAAAAAATCAAAAGGACATGCTGGTGTTAATGTAACGATATTACTAAAACAATGCTTCAAAACTTTTTTCCCCTTAGATGTATTCTTTGTTGTTTTTTCCATGGAAAGGGAAAACTTCAGAGGAATTAGATTGAATGAAGAGATATAAGTTTTTGGGTGTTTTTTTTAACCATAGCTGAGGAAAACAGCAATGTAGGTCATGTATAGGTATAAGATGGGGTGGAAAAAAGATGAAAATTGAAAGTTGTAACGAAACTTCAAGAATGCTGCAGCCTACCAAAAAATTTTCAAGGTACTCAGTCCCTGCTTAACTCCAGATGGAAAGGATACACTGTTTGGATGTCCAGTGGTTTGTATGGATAAATATGGGAGCACAACTAGACAGTGGTAGGATGAGTTTTGAAGTGCAAAGCTTCCTTTCAGTCTTTCAGTTTAGTTTAGTTGCTGAGAGAGTCTGTAAAACCCCTTTAATGCCATCAGGACAGGGAATCGGGCACCAGTGACAGTCTCTCTGAAAGCATTGATGTTTCTTTGGTCTAGTTTTGAAGCTAACATTGCCGCAAAATAATGTAATATGACTTCTGGCTGACTTCACTAAAATGAATCTACAATCAGAGAAATGTACAAGAACATACTGAGAAATTATTATCACTTCTGTTTAGCTGACAAGCTGAAATGCTGTTTGCTTCAGCTGTTAGTTTTCATGCTCAGTCAGAAGATCCAATGAACACTTTACGGGTGGAGCTTTATTAATACTTCTTTAACTTAAACCAGATTGGGACTCAGCTTGTCCTTTGGCGAAAGATTTTTTTTTTTTCCCTGAGTTTTATGCTTCATTCAAACACAACTACAGTCTGAGAAAACTGAAAATCCCATCTCCCTTTCTGTCCATTGATCAAAATACTTTTTACATATGCCAATATAGCAATTAGGTGTACACTTCAAAATTTAAACCCAGGAACAAATGCTCACTAAAATATTGTATTCCTTTTACTGAAGATTTATTCTCTGAGTAGCAGCAGAAAGAAAGCAAAAATTAGAGGAAAAATTATTTAGCATTATGTTCCAGCTATGCATCCATTCTGCCTTTCTATGGAGTATCAGTCTCCAAACGAGGGAGAATGATGAAGCTGGGACAAAATTTTACTTCTACTTAAATGAGCTTCTATGGCCCTATCTGGATATTCCAGCTAATGTAGGTAATGTTGTAATCATAATGGTAATAGTCACTTCTACAGCCCTCACTTTAAGCATCGAATTGTTGATATTTGGGATCTATGTTATTAACATTGCACAGAATATAGTTTATTTTAACAGTCTCTTCTATAAATTGGAATTTGCACTGAATTTAATGGCAGAGAAAAGGTATTCATGTTGCAGAATGAGAATTCAGATGTTCCTCATGGCACTTATGATGGCTTGTGCAATTTCATCTCAGTTTGCTCATATATATTTACTGGAATGCAAGCTAACTACATAATTTTTTTCTGCCAAATCCATGTTGTCTTCCATGTTCAGGCTGGAACAGAAAGAGATTTTTATAAGCTTTTAGGGAAAATTAAAGATCTGTTACTTCATAGCCTTTGAGCACTTGATTTTTCAGCCTTAATCATTTCACTATTAGAATAGCTGCATGTAATTAAATATATTATGGTGTCAAGAAGAATATATTAACCAGTGAGGAGACATGGAAAAATTAAAGTTGCATCTTCCATGAAATAGTAATTAAAATGGGCAAAAAGATATTTAAAAAGAACACACAAAGAAAATATACTTGTTCTTTGACTGGAACTGTGCTTTGAAAACTGGGTGGCTCTGGGTTCCTCTTTTTCTGATTTAGTTTGTTAGTTATCACTGTTACTGGCACATGCATCTCTAAGCCAGCTGCGAAGTCATACGTAGGGGACTTATTTCAAGTAGACAGCACCAATAGGAAAAGATGACCTCTTTAGAATTCAAAGAACCTACCTTCATTAAGCATACATTCTCATACTAACCAGGTACTAACATAATTAGGAATGAAGAAAGAATCTAATCTTATTAAATTAGAGAACATTGGAGTCCCTTCCAATTTATTTTTTTAAAGACCTGCGGGTAAAGTTTCAAATTTCCTCAGTTTCCCAAACTGCACTTTTGTTTAAAAATTCCATTTAAAGTGTCTATAGCTGCTAGGGTTGTGAATCCTCTCGCTTTGGGTAGTAAAACATTTGAGTAAGCCCTTTAAGCTAAAGTTCTCCTAGCATGTACGGATGTTCTGTGCTTCTGTGATTCTGTGTGTGAGAGTTATATGTCTATGAATGTCAATGGTTCCCAACTGAGAATATAAACATTCCTTGGAAAACAACTCCCTATTAAACAAAACACATTACAAATACAGCTGTAAAGACAGACAGAAGTGCTAAGCTTCTTACTAGAGTGAAGTCTTCCATGTTCTTCCATTTTCTCCCAGCATCCTCTCTCAGATGGAGGAATGGAGATTTGACATAAGTGACTATACCAGTTTTTTACCAAAAACTGCAGTCAGATCTGGTTCTAGGTATATATATTTTAGATCAGTTTAGGAGAACTAAATTTTTATGTCATAACACGGGTAAGGGAGATGCAGTACCTGGAGGAAAGCAGGACAAATGCCTCTGCCTGGAATAGCATAAGCCTGTAATACTTGAACAATGCAAAAGCCCCACAGCTGCTATTTCCTCATGCTGCTGGGCCAGCTCTGACTGTCTTTATATCAGGTTAGATCCTCAAGAGTTCTTACAAGTCCAGATTCAGTCTATAAAATTGCCTTACAGGCTGTAACAGAGGGCCAGAGAAAGGGTTCCTTCCCAGTTCCTTCGAGTACAGATAAGGCTGTCCAAGCTCTCTTTCTGCATGAAAAATTGCAATATTGTCATTGTTAGTGTTTTGCAAGTCCAAGTAATTGCTCCAGGAAGTCATATTTATAAGGGAAGAAGTCCTACAAGCCAAATAACTTGGCTAAGTCTCATCGATACTCTTTAATATAAGGTTCTCCATTCACTGATCAGTCAGTGTGGGGCAAATCAATTTTCTACAGAGAGAGAAGAAACATAGGAAGCATAAAAGGCAAATCTATTTTTCTAGTGGAGTCACTACTGTGTGCAGAGAAGGCCACATTCCTTGTGGTATGGTACTCAGTGGATGGGTCGGAGTTCAGACCAGGAGCGTCCATTTGAAGTGACTGGCACAATTGCCCTGACCCATGATTTCTTTGCAGTCCAGAGAACTGTTGGCTTTTAAACCTGAATTCTTTTTGGATGTAAATCCAGTGAGTCTCCTGGACTAGATTAGAGTGGGCCCAAAATGAGCCCTCAAACTCACATAGTGTAGACAGCAGATCCTCAGTACGGGTTGTTTTGTTCTACAGTTCCTTTCTCTTGACATCGCTTGCTAAAATTCATATAGTGACTCTGACTACTGGGCAGGAAGGATGGCTTGTCAGGAGGGTTAGAAATCACAACAGGACCACCAAGCTGGCCTACTGCCTCTTAATCTCCTCCTACACCATTCCTTTATTTAAATAACATAAATACCCTTTGGGTTCAGTTTGTTATGTCTTCTCGACATAGATTTTTAATGGAAAAAAATTAAAATTTTCCTCCTGAGCTATTTTCATATTTAATGCTCTGTGAAAAACACTTCTCATATCTTGATAATATAATTTATCAGCATGATATGCAGTATTGATATAAATGGTTTGTTACTGCTATTTCCATAGAGCTTAAATCTTTTTCTTGCCTTCTTTTCAGGCTCCAAGAGCTGTTCTACTGTATCAAGGGTGCATTAAGTTGTGTCAGGAGTCAGTCACTGTAATAAAAGAATGTTAGAAAAATTCTCTTCTTCCTTTAGTGAACTGGATATACCAAGGGAATGGGATATTTGGGATGCTTTCACTGGTTTTTCCATTTAATCAAAATGCCTCCTGAGAATCAGGAAAATAACTTACACTAAATTCTTTGAATGGGAATATTGGTTTTGCCTTTTTTTCTGTAAGAATCATTTTTATTATTACAATCATTGCTTGGTGATTTAAATTCAGAAGTGGTTCTCCTATGGAGAAAGTATTTTGAAAATTTTCTCTTTCTCCCACATGTGAAAGGCAAAATATTATTTTTTTCAGAGGTTTTGATTGTATATTATAGTGCAGGGCTATTTCTGGCAGGAATAGTTGTGCGAATTCTGGAAAAACAGAGATAAATTAGCTTAACTTTCCCTTCAGCTTAGAGCTGGACTGATCTTGAGGTCCCTGAAGGTCACTGCCCATTGAACTGCTCAGAGGAAATGCTGTTTGTTCCCATGTATCATTTACAGTGTACATTTTTTGTGTGAAACACTCTAACCTGCAAACTGCCATACAATTTCAGCTTGTCTGAAAGTGAAAGCTTAACCCCTGGGCAGGACTTGTATTATGTGGAAGAAGTGTCAAATTGTGAGGAGGATCTGTAGGGAATTTCATCTCGTGAATTTCTGGAAAAAGACTAGTAGTCCAGTCTTTTATATCTCAGGAGAGGAACCTGCTTGACCTCTTATTAACAGTGAAATCAAATTGTGTCTTTCTGTCAAAGCAAACATTTTAACAGGTGTGGGGTTTTGGTGTTTTTTTTTTCAAGAAATGCCCAAGAAAAAGTATTTATTGCATTTATATTGTAAGACCAGGAACTCTGTCCAAGTAAATCCAGTGAGTTTTCTAAGCTGTTCCTTAAGCACAGAATAGTCTGCAGTTAGTCTGATGAGGTATGGTGAGGTAGGTACAGAAACTTCATATTGTCTGTGTCCTCTGAGGCAAAGCAACGAGAATCCCTGTGCCAGGTTTTAGTGTTTCTCACTATAGTGAAGGCTCATTGATTACTCTTTTCACATGTACAAAGACATCCTACAATACTAAGTCCTTAATTTTAAATTTACACTTCAGTAACACTCTTCTCTATATTATAGTAAGAAGTTTTCCTAATCTTAGGGAGGGTGGTGGGGCAGGAATATTGCTTTGTGTTCTCTATTCTCTCCTATCCTGTGCCTATATGACTGAACACCTGCCTAAGAAGACCTGCTGATTTTGAAGGGGAGAAGTCTGTGCTCCTTTCAGATGACATCAGAGGCACTGTGTGTAAAGCAACTGAAAACTTGAACAGCTTATTTTGATTCCTTATCTTTCCTGTTGAGTATTACTGAAAACTGATGATGCAAACAGCAATGCAGCAATTATCAAGGCCAACTAACACTACTGAATTGTTTGACTTTCTCTTTACAGGAAGTACCTGGTAAGAACAAAACCAATGGACTGTATTTTAGAGATGGCAAATGTCGGATTGACTACATCCTTGTGTATAGAAAGTCCAATCCACAGACAGAGAAGAGGGAAGTATTTGAGAGAAATATCAGAGCAGAAGGACTTCAAATGGAAAAAGAAGTAAGAGACCTCTCTTTAAAAAACTTTCATCTTTTAATCTGTGTAGAATCTGAGTGTATGGTTTGTTTACTCTGAAGCTCCTTTACTCTGCTGTAGCAGTAGAAAAATGCTTTTAAGCATACCTAAATATAGGCCAGAGCTGTGCAAAAGTGTAGCCTAAAGGAAAATCAGACAGCTGGATTGAGGGACAGAACAGGCCATTATAGTCATCTTTTTCAACCTTATGCATAAATAGGCCACTGATTTTCATCTGCTGTGCTGTACAACATCAGAAACAAGCGCTGTGTTTGAATGGCTTGAATTCTAGAGAGTGAATTCCGCATTTCGGCACCTACATTTCCTTCTAACTACCTGCTCCACTGTTTGCTGAGTCTCTTGGTACTCTTTCCATCGACCCAACCACATCCTTGCCTTCCTTTACCTATCAGCTTAGACACAGGGTCTTGAGCAGTATTTTGGTAGTTTGAAAACAGATTAAAGTTTCTCCTTCTGTCTTAATCCTAATCATTGAAATAATTGGACAGTACATCTGAATTATTTATATCCGTGTTACTTCCAACACAATGTCCTAAAACAGTAAATCTTTTATGGACAAGAGTGTAGAAATGAATGCAAAATGTCTAAAAATATATTGATGTGTCAGGTAGCAGGAGCAAGGTTTAATACCATTTCTCTTTTACCAAGCCTATGAACTTTCTTAAACTTTTGTAATGTGCTTTAACAAGGCTTAAGTCTCACTTCCATGTAGAACAGGTATTGCTGAGTAGCTTTATTTGTGCTTGAGTGACTCACATGCATGCTAATATGCATTGTCATGCTGCCACTGATGGAAACAGTAGAGGAATCTTCTGGATACAGGCTTTGGTCAATTATGTAGGTGTTGTACACCTACATACACCCCCTTTCTTTCCTTGAATTCCTGGTACATGTGTAGGTATTTTGCCTGTGTACTTGAAATGCACACTTCTTTGTAGAACACTGGGGAGGAAAAAAGGGAAGCTGTTTATTTCCAAAAAAATGAAAGCATCTCTTTTCTTTAAATGTTTTTGATTGAACATGGGTACTGGTGAATATAAGCATATAAGAGCATATCACTAGTTACCTCAACCAGTTACCCTAAACTATTCCTTCAAATAACCTGCAAGTTAGCATCTTCAATGCTGCAGTAGTTGACAGACGTTTTCAATGTCAGACATTGTTCATTTATTATGTTTCCTGTATACGTACTACTGTCTGTAGGAGTTGTAACCCAAGAGTATGAGAGTATTGCTGCAGCTGTTCAGCTTCACATCCTCGGATGCTGCCCGGCTTCAGGGAGATATGCTGATGAGGTCTGAAATGTGAGCAGTGTAGAAAATGAAAGGGGAATGAATCCACCATATTAATACATATGCCAAATGGTTTCAAACCAATTTTTTCCTACTTAGTACTTTTTGCAGATTTGTTATTGTGCTAAGGTCAGCAGTGAAAACTATGAAATTACTTTGTATTTAAAGTATTATGAAATTTATTACAACATTCTGCACAGAAAACTTTTTCAAACTGATGGTTTGAGAGCTTACTATAGAGTTTTCTTATGCCTTTCAAGACCATTTATTTGGACTTTGCTGGCTAGGCTGCATGAATGTTCTGCCCATTTGATTATTCGTGTCAGTTTCTCTTTTGCTGCTGACATGCAGCTTTATTTCTTATTAATCTCATTTGCCCTTGGTGTGACTTCTTGCCAGCATCAGTAAGTGTACATTTTCTAAACTCAGAATGATCAAAATGAGGTTATGCTGCATGCCTTGGGCTAAGAAATATGTACATTCTTGGTACACTCCCTCTATTACCCCCAGAGAGTAACAACAGTGCTGCAAAACATTTAACTTTAAACTAAGCTTTGTGTTCAGTTAATGTATAGATTATTTCTCACTGTTCTTACTTCTCCTTTTGTTGAGGCTACACATAATTCTGAAAGCTAATTCTGGAAGATTTTAACTGCTGGTGTGGTTTAAGTTGTTCACATATAATATACTGCTTCCACTGAAAAATTTGCTCTCAGATGAAATGAGAAAACTGAACATATACACAGAACATATACAGAGGAAATAGGTTGTAACTTCTAGGCTGAAAGAAACGTTTTACCTTTTGTAAATTTTGTGTGGTTGTTGGTTCATTCTCCTTTGACTACTTTCTTGTCATATGTTAACATGTGATTGTTAGTGCTGTCTTTTTAATGTGAAGTTGGTGGCAGAAATAAAACTTACAGAGTTGTTAGGACTGCAGTTGCGAAAGCATATTCCTCGTTAACACTGCAGGGAGTGAGAAATGCACTGCAGTGGCTTGCTGACAAGTGTAGCACGGCGAAACGCCCAGGAAGCAGTGAATGCAAGGGAGCAAAATGTTCACTTAACAGCATGAAAAGATGTTAGTGTAGTATGGCTCTAGTTTTCGGGAACAATCCAAGTTGTGTGGGTTTTTGTGTTACATGACTGTTTAAAAATTTAAACACTACCACCATAAGTGTCAAGTTGTCACCAGGGCATCTCTAATTGCATTCACTCTCTGCCTCAAGCAGCAGCTGACATTTCTGGTGCAACATCTGGCAGCCAAAATGCAGCTGATGTATACAATAGGCAGTAGAAAAATATAATAGGTGTTCTCTGGGGAAAACCCCAGAAGACAAGGAAGAAAAGCTCAGTATAAGCTTTGGTTTTGTTGTATAAACAAGTATCATCTAGCAGGTATAATCTGAGTTATGTTAATATGACTCTAGAGGTTATGTTAATATTACTCCAGAAGTTTTATTTAGAAGTCTTTGTCAGTAGTTGATGCAATATAATTACGGAATGCTATTATTTCATGATTTTTCAGATTTGCAGGCAGATGTAGATAGGTTCATGACAAGGTAAAGAGAAGAGAAACGAACCAGTTTCCCTTGATGTGGCTGTAACTGCACTACTGGGGCAGGACTTCAGAGGCTAGAAACACATATTCAGTCAGATACTTATATTTAGCAACAACTCGGAGTCGGGTTTCAATGTGATGAATGTTGAGAGAAATTACAGATGACAGAAAGAGCACACAATAGAGTATCTCCATGACTTTTGGTACATCCCTCAGTGTAAGACCAAAATAGACTTATGACCATGTCAAAATGAGGTAAAAGAAGAAAGAATGAGTATGAAAAAGCAAAAACTTTAAAGACTGAAACTTCTGAGCACTAGTTGTTCTCAGGAAGTGATGATGTGAAAGACATGCTATAATCAACAGCTATTGCTTCCAAGCATAATCAAATATTATCATCTTTCTGGGAAAAAAATGACATCTACTCCTTTTTGTTGTTGTTGTTAGTACTGCAGAGCCAAAACAGTTATGTGAGACTGATCTGCTTTTTTCTGGTTTGTGCGTCATCCTTGCAGTTGTTCATGAGATTTCTGTTACATAAACGTTATTGCTGATTGTGATTCATGGGTAGAAAAGAATTAAGCTGACTTCCAGACCCCAAGTGGCACTTGCAGATCTGAGTTAGAAAAGATTTTATAAACATAGCTTATGTAATTTGGTTCTCTGAGCAGCGCACAATAAAATCTAGGTGCCTTTAGAGCTGACTCCAAGTTTCTTTTTCAGTTATGACTTCAGTTTATCCAGTTATTGAAAGAACAACAACTTTTTTGCAATTTATCGCTGCTACGTGTGTTAATTTAATCAACCAAGCACACAGTTTAAAACAGAGTGCTTAGCCTATGGCCAAGCAACAATTTGCAACTTGCCAGGAGAATTTGTGTGGTAGACAAGAGCAAGCTGCAGGTCTACTGGAAAATCTTTTCTTGGCTGCTAGTTTTCCTTTGGTGCTCATATTCTTTCCCTGTCGTGTTGAGCTTACTCTGCACATACCAAAACCCCCCATCCACTAGAGAAAAGGGTGGCTAGGGAAAGCTTCCAACACTGGGATTACATCAGCTGTTCTCTGAGCTTCTTTGTACAGAGAGAAAGATATCAGTGAACATGCCTGTGTGAGATATGTGCTAGGAAGCACTAGAACAACCGTGTGAATGATGATTATTCACATCGTACATGCATGGTAGGTCAAGTAACATGCAGGATGTCATCTATGGCTAACAGGTTTCCCTTTAGGCCAAACTGGCATTTGGACAAAACTCGGATTTCTTGGTCTTTGGAGAAGAGAAGATGTTGTATTTGGTTTGCATGGCAAGGGTTTAGTAGTGAGTGGGGCTGCAGGGCTGGCTTCTGTGAGAAGCTGTTAGAAGCTTCCCATGTCCAGTGGAGCCAATGCCACCTAGCTCCAAGATGAACCTACTGTTGCCCAAGACTGAGCCCATCAGCAATGGTGGTAGCATCTCTGTGAAAAAGTACTTAAGAAGAGGGGAAAACTTGCTGCAGAACAGCAGCCAGAAGAGAGGAATGAGAATATGTGAGAGTAACAACTCTGCAGGCACCAAGGTCACTGAAGAAGAAGGGGAAGGAGGTGCTCCAGCCACTGGAGCTGAGATTGCCCTGCTGCCTGTGGTGCAGACCATGGTGAGATACTGTGCTGCTGCAGCCCATGGAGACCCGCAGCAGAGCAGATATCCACCTGCAGCCAGTGGAGGACCCCACACCGCAGCAGGTGGATGCCCAAAGGAGGCTGTGACCCTGTGGGAAGCCCACACTGGAACAGGTTCCTGGCAGGACCTGTGGCCTTGTGGAGAGAAGAGCCTATCCTGGAGCAGATTTGCTGGCAGGACTTGTGACCCCATTCAAGAGACCCGCACTGGAACAGTCTGTTCCTGGAGGACTGCATCCCATGAAAGAGGGTCGTGCTGGAGCAGTTTGTGAAGAACTAGAGCCTGTGGGAAGGACCCATGTTGGAAAAGTTAGTGGAAGATTGTCTCTTGTGGGAGGGACCTCACACTGGATCAAGGGAAGAGTGTGAGGAGGCGCCCCTCTGAGGAGGAAGGAGCAGCAGAGACAACGTGTGGACAGCAGGCCAGAAAACTGACCACAGTCGCCACTCCCGGTCCCCCTGTGCCACTGGGTGGGAGGAGGCAGAGAATAGTTGGAGTGAAGTTGGGCCTGGAAAGAGGGAGGGGTTGAGGCAAGGTGTTTTAAGGTTTGGTTTTATTTCTCTATTGTCCTATTATAATTTGATTGGAAATAGAGTAAACTAATTTCCCCAAGTCAAGTCTGTTTGGCCTGTGATGGTAACAGGTGGGTGATCTCTCCCTGGCCTTATCCTGACCCATCAGCCTTCTGTTATGTTTTCTCTCCTGTCCTGAGGAGGAAGAGGGTGTTAAAATTATTTTAGTGGGCACCTGACATCCAGCCAGAGTCAACGTACCCCAGATGTAGTTTAGTGTTACTCTACTACTGCAACTAGTATCAAGCATTCAGTAGCCTTCATGGGCTCTACTAAGTTGTTTCAGCCTCTCCCTGTTCTGGTCCTATTATTCAGTATGTAAATATCTTCAGCTAATGAACTTGCAGTACAAATTATGCAGCCTGCAGGAACTGTGGTTTCATGAGCAGCATAACAGCCCATTATTGGCAGATGCAGTTTGTTATTTAATGTTTAAGCACCGTGCCTGATTGCATCCACAAATCATGGTTGAAGACATCAAAATGACATAAACTATGCATGCAAAAAGGGAACCAGACTAAAATGCAAGCCCACTACAGGCATTATAAGTGAAAGTGCTTCCAGCTATTTAATTTAAAACATTGGGCTGTTCATTTCTTCCCAATTTATCCAGAGCAAGTTGAAAACAGACTAGTCTTCCAAAGGTTTATTGTTAGTTTATTATCTAACGCATATACAGTGGAGTCTCTTTTCAGCCAAGCTTTACAGAAAAATGTGTTGGTACAAGCAGAACAATGTCTTTTTCCAGGGAGTATTCTGTACCAAAAAATGTGGAGAAGTTTCCAGCTGCCTGAACTCCTGAGGGAAAAAGTTTTAGATTTCAGGTACTACATCTACTGTGCAGTATAGTGTCAATTTAGAAGAGAAATTTGAGGAGGCACATGAAAGTCTGGATACACTGAACTCAAATTTTAGTATGCAGTTTTTAAAGATAAACTTGATTGTCTGAGGGAACCCTGAAATGAATATATTTCTAAGTTGAAAAATTCCAGACTTTATCAGGGTTTTATAAATCTAGTAGACTAAGAAAATGTTCCTGAAAACTTGATCTACTTTTCAAAAAAAAGTACGACTTTTTCATGGAGTATGAAGGTAATACAAAAAATACTTAGGTAACTAAAAAGAGATAAAAAAGCCCCTGACACACATCTCTTCTTTCAGGAATGAGTAATATATTCTTGTCAGAGAGTTTCCTGTTATTAACCTTCACAAATCAGAATGTAAAAAAACCTTTTGAAGGAGAAAACTAGACAGGCAATAGATTAAGAAAAAAATGATGGTTGTTATATATGGCATGTCCCCTATGTCAAAAGTCACCTTTCCCTTTGCAATAATTGACCTTAAACTGCAATTATTTTTGAGACGTTGTTTGCCTGCCAGTGGCATCAGAAACAAGCACAATGCGCAAGGCTATGATCAGTTAATGCACAGTGAAAGTTTCCATTGCCCCAAAGTGACATAACTATGTTTGCTGCAGAACTCCCTTATAGTAATGGCTTAATAAGCAGAAATCTTAGAGTTTTCTGGAGGGAACAGAAAGACAGACTGTATGGAAACCCAGCAGTATGCTTCATGTTCTCATTTCATGTTGATGGTTTATTGTGAGGGAAACTCATGGACACTACGAACTGACCAATATGATCAAGGTAATGCCGTTTATTGTTGTGAAAACACCCCTTAAATAACCCAGATAGCTTACACACTGCACACACACTGCAAACCACCCTGTGAGTGGTTAATGTGAATAACACACAACTCTATTGGTGTAAAATAAAGTCCTCGTGATCTCTCTCCATGGCCGTTGTTTTTCAATCTTCTGCTGCAGCTTTTCTAAGTTTACATTCTTCACCCTGTTGATCTCCACAGAGGCTTCTTAAAAGTAGCTTTTCACTGCAGTCTTAAAGGCCTCGCAGCATAACTGCATCTGAAGTTCTAGGGTCGCTCACATGTCCTTTTTCCGCAAGAAATTTCCCAACAATGGTTTAGGTGTTGAACTTGTTTTGAGGAGACAGCACTGTATTCACAGAATTATGCTTCTAAAAAAATACTAATGATTGGTCTAGGGGACATTTATGTCTTCCCCCAAAGGATGAAGTGGTGTGGAGCTGCCCCCCTAAAAGTAGTGCCGAGAGGGAAGCATGAATCTGGAAGGGACAGTTCCCTTTCTCAAGTGCTTTGGCACAAGGACCCCAGGCCCTCTCATTGTGTGATTACTTTCTCTGTTATACAAGGTTAATTCAGCCATAGTGTAAGTGGAGCACTGGAGCTCTGCACCTTGAATTACTGTATTTTAATTATGGTAAGAGCCTCACAAAGAGAACTGGTCGAATTACATCAGGGCTCAACTTTCTTGAAAAGGATATTTCAGTTTATGGGTCTCTGGGCCCAAATTAAATACAGCATTATCCACTGCTTATTTGTATATTTATTTCTTACTGTTTGAGTGGTAATGAAGTGGTGTTGTAAATGAAGTTTAATAAAGTCTGACCTTAGAGAAAAATGCTTCTGAGATAGCCACACTGGCTGAAACTTCTGTCAGTCGGTTAGTCCTGACCCCCTGTTTAAAGTCTTACTTGGTTTATAAAACTCTTTTCTGTGCACAAATTATCTTTTATATACTCATCTGAAAGCTTTAGGAAGAATCTGTAGAAGTGTCTTTTAGGCAAAACTATGCAAAGACCTTTTTGTTTCCTCTTGAAGGTCTTCATGGTACTCTACTTGCCACTTTCGTTAGGTACAGCTTGCTTTTCTTAATAGATTCAAATAGACCTTTCTGTTTATAGTAAGATTGATCCTCCCTTTCTGAAGTCTCCACTGTCAAGCACTCACATATAAGAACTTTGTGCTTATTTTCCTTTTAACAGCCATCTCTTACACATTTTTAAAATTCAAAACTTTTCACGGAGAATAAAACTTCCACAGTTAAAATATAGATTGAAGGACAAAATGGAGACATATAAATCTTGAAACCATGACTCATTACTTTCTCTTGCAATATGCAAAATTCATGTTCTTTTCCACAAGAAACTTGACTTTCCATATCTAGACTCCTGTGCCTATCAAGCTAACAATCTATCCTGTGACCTCATTTTCTGGGGAATCTGGAGCTCCAGCTCCCTACCATCGTACGAGTGCTGGTGGGAAGGCATCTCTGAAGGGCAGCTTCATGAAGCAGAGCTGTTACTGATGCTAGATCAGGATGGCCATGGTTTTTGTCTTCTGTATGTACAGCTCAGTGCAGGGTACAACCCTGCCTTCATCTCCAGAGTTCTGGAAGTTGTGCTGAGCGCTATTGCTACTGGGAACTGTGACTTTCCAAGACAGGATTGGATTAAACAAATGTTCTGAATTAGCACTTATGAGGATGGAAGCTGTGATATGTAGAACACCCCAGATCAACATTCTCATGCAAATTTATTGATTTTATCAGTATCTTCAGAAATTCACATAAAAGAGGAATTCAAGTAATAAAATACAGAAATACTGACCAAAATCAAGAGGTATTTTAAAGTGCAGAGGACATTGATGGGAGGCTTTGCTATTTACAGATCTGCATTTCCCTTATGTCTTCTCTGCAGGCAGAATTAATAAAGTGGGATGGGGAAAAAGGATGGCAGCCAAGGCCTTGTAAAATGCCCTGAATCAAGTGATGTCACTGTGATGTGTCCAGATAAACAGTGAATTAGAGGCACTCATGATGGTGCAGTTGTAGGAAGTAATGTGTCTACACTACTGCAGAAGTTGGTGTTGGTGGTGCAGAAGGTAACAGGAGTCCAGGGAAAAGAAAATGGCTGTACTGCAGGGCCCCAAGAGGGCAAAAAAATAAATTTATTGATGTAGCTCTTGGCAATGTACATATCTGACTGGGGACAAACAAGTCCTTCTAGGCAGAAGTTCATCTCCATCTGAGGAAAAGAGAACACATGAATCATACCCTGAAGGTGCCTGTTCCTCTCCATTGCAGATATCTAAACTTAGTTGCCCTGAATCACACCTGTGATGTCTGCTCCTTGGGAGTAAGCCTTCAGGGAACCTCTCAGGATCAGTGGGCTTAGAGACATGATCTTGCCAGTGTTCTGATTCAAATCTAGTGGCCTGCCAGTATCCAGCAGGGGAAACTGGGGCAGATACATGTCACACATCATATCTATAAACTACTCAAAATAAGCTTTTTTGTTTGCTCTGTGTCCAAGTGTTACCTATGGATTTATATGAATAGATCTGTGAGTTGCAAGATCATCCCCAATGCTGGTGTAGTGTAAAGTATACAACTAATGGAATTGTGTAACAACTGTGTCCTAGTTATAGTGGCTGGGACCAGTTTATCACTGTGGGAATGTAACTGGAACTGTGTATTCCATACCCTCTCTGCCATTTATCATGAACTGTTAACGATGCATTGTTTGCAACAGCTGCCCAGGACACACCTGGCACCTCAGGCTATGGACTGTGTGCATGGGAAAAAACAGAGATAAGAGGGTTCCCTGTCTTCACACCAATGANCCCCAAGCTCTGGAATAGACAAATGTTTCTGCAGTTCTTCCATTATTTGACATCTTCTGTTCTTTGCTGGTTTGACAGTGAATTGATGAGTGCTTGCTGTGCCAGTGTATGTTTCTATATTGGCCTGTTTTTGATCTGTGCTGTGAAAGGAAACACAATTCATATATCTTGCTAATGCATTATTCCAGCTAAAAGGCACAATATAAAAATGATATGAGAAAGATTAATGTATTAGAGTGTTGGGAGAGTGGGGAAGAAGAATAACGGTGCTAAAGCATAAGAGGAAGCTAATATCAAAATGTGAAGGCATATCCACATTAAATCATGGCAGACATGCAGGAAAATCCCTTTCTCATTATAAAAATCTTAGTGTAAAATCTCTTTAGGAATACAACAGAAACCCTTAACATATTGAAACAAATAATTTGTATTTATAGAAAATGTCTTAACAGAATGCAGGGAAGGAGAAAGGCAAGGAATTGATAGTGACTAATACAGACTAGACTCAATGAACATTTTTAGTTGAAGAAAAATGGGGAAATTTTGGTTATGGGAAAATATTTCATTTAAACAGATTCAGTATTAAGTATCTGATATTAAAATGCCATGCTAGTCATTAAAAAAGACTATCTTTACAAAATAGAAAACAGATCTTACCCAGTAATATACCAAAAAATGCTCTTCTGTATGGACAATTTTTTAAACTAAATAAAAGTGAAAATTTTCATGTGTTTACTGGAAAATTTTTAGAAATCTGTCCAATTTGCTCTATTTTTTTACAATTTTTTCAGTTTGGAGTTGCAACAAAAAACTTTTTGCTCCTAAATCGCATCACAGCTGGTCACTGGTATGTTCATATAAGACTAACCTTGACTAGGTAGCAAAAGTTGTTATATGCTGATTCTCTTCTTAATTAATTTTTCAAGCTACTTGTAAGACCTCAAGGATATTTTCCATCAGACACTGTGTCACATAAAAGAAAACCTTATTTCCTAAACTCATTAGTAGACTCCTGATGCAGAAATGATCTAACAGAAGGCTTCGCAATCAGGTTCCCTGCACAGACATTTTACTTCCTGTGACTAAGGAAAGGTAAAATTCGGTCAACAGCCTGGACACAGTGCCAGGCCACAGTTTGGTTCAGGTATCATCAGGATATACATGGACATGAATGGATTACTTGCACTTACATTTCTTATCCCACGTTCAGAGATTATCACAATCAGTTCCTAAAAATTTGCAATGGGGACATGAATACTTGTTAGATTTTTCTTGAATACTAGATTTTGTATTTTCTAAAAAGTGCATATGCACCTCTCTAAATGCCTGACAGGCATTCTCCATAACTTTAACAATTACCAAAATCCAAAAGCACTGATCTGTTTCATTGTGTTGCTTTTGAGTTCCTAGCATCTTGTAAATTGAATTGTTTTAAGTGTATGTCTTTGACAACGGGAAGATATGTTTCTAATGCCTTTAAAAGCTAAATTGTGATTTTGAGACCTATAAAGCCTGAAGATCTCAAAAAACAATTTTAAGTAAAATAATAGCATATTCCACAGTAAGTGCTGCATACAGATACTGTTTAAAAATCCTAAAATTACCTCTGAAGGATACTGGATGGGTTTGCAGAAACTTATGTTTCTAATACAACTTTTAGCTGAATCCTCTTTAATTTTTATCAAATAGCTCTTTATTGATTTTATTATGGTGAAAAGCAAATGTGTGTGTGGATGCTGATGAAGGGTTTACGTCAGGAGCTACCTCATCATTTCTGCATTCTTGACAGAGTTTATTACAGTAATATCCACATGAGAGCATGATCTAGGGCTTCACCTTTTATCTCAGACTAGACAGTATCAGACTTTCATATGTTTCTTACAGTCTCACATCCCAAAACCTGGAAATCCTTGGCAGGTATTAGATAGGAGCTGAACTTAATCTCTTTTGTTACAATTTAATCCAGTTATTTATTGCCTGATTCAGAAAAGTGCAGTTCATTCCCTTCCTATGCAAAACTATTTGTTACTTATTTTAAAAATGTTACTATGTTATCTGTTTAGCATTTTCTTTTGTGTTTTGAATTACATCTGTGTTTGAATACCATTTTTCCCCTAGATCAAGTTCCCAAAATTCATGATCATTCTTACTATCCTGTTCTGATCTTTCTTTAATTAATCCATCTGTTTTTTACTCAGGCTGGACTTTACCTCCTGCTGAATGGCTACACAAAATAGAGGACTAGGGAATGCCCTTAATTTGAGAATTTTTTTCCACTTCATGCACCTTACCCTAGACGTGATTCTCTTGATGTCTTCTCTTCTTGATTCTAACAGTGATGTTTTGTGTGCTCGTATTTTCTGCATTTTTTAACTCTTAACCTCCTCTCTGTCTCTGCCTTCTGTGCTACGGTGGTGTGTTTGTCAGACCTAGAGTGTCATATGAGAAGTCATTCACCTAAGCACAGAACATTATTTTTTCCACCCATTTTCCTTTGCTCTTCATTACACATTTTAAAAAAATCATATGCTAGATAATTACATCAGTTTAGGCACTTGGTGACATTTCCAACATGAGGTTTTCTCTTTTCTTGTCAGTGTGGCTGTCACTGCACCTTCCACCAGCTATGCACAGTGGTGGTAATTGCTCAGTTGTTATCTAGAACTCTTTCGTTATTAGTATTTGAAATTTTCCCGTTAACCTTTCATGTGTTAAAGAGCAGATGGCATCTGCATTAGATGGGCCCTTTACTTATATGTTGCCAGAAAAAATATTTTAAAACTTTCATTTTACTCCTCTTTTGTGCTTAAATGCCATCTGGACAAATGTAGAATTCCCACATTCTTGTTCCCTTTGTAGTTTTGGAGAATTTTTACGTATATTTTACATATATGTATATTTTACATATATGTATTGTTTACATTACAGTCCACAAGGTAAGATGACTTCCTTTTACTTTTTCAAATTGTAGTTTGAAAAAACAGAGATCTCTAATTTGTTGTGCTCCAGAGGTTGTCGTTGGCAGAGGTCTGACACTGGAATTGCCTCCATCGTACATCATACACAGCCAGAGAGATGGGTTGGAGCAGTTGCCTACTGCGGTGGTGAGAAGGAACCTGGAAAGAGAAAAGTGACATCAACTCATTAGGAGATAAGCAAACAAGGCAGAGATGGGGTTCTGGAAAAGGAAAGAAATGTATCGAGAGATGTCTATCAACTGTGTTTCTGTATGTGTATCTAAAACAGATATGGGGAGGAGGAGTTGCTTTAAAAATATATGCTGCAGAAATTACTTATTTTTTATCATTTTTCTTTCCTTTTTGAAGAGCAATATGGCAACTGTGGTCAGTAGGGCAATGAGACTATTTTAGAAAAGAAATTCACGAGCTATGTTACTGTGGTGATAACAATTCAGTTCACAGCTTTCAGTCGCTAGTACCAAGAACTGGGACTGGTGTGTGCCATGCAGTTTTAAATAACATTTCTTCCCTTGCCAATTCACCGCTGTGCTCTGACATTTGAAAGAGGTTGTGCATGAGGGTGTATGTATGTTTGTACAGAAGAAGTCACTGTAATGACTTTGCAAAATTGCATCCAATTTCTACACTACATTTCTTGGACATGCTAGATGTTATATTTTAAATATTTGCCAGGAACTATAGCCTGCAGTGTAGGTACTATTATAATACCCTAAGGGGTGATTTGTTGAGATAGTGTTCTGCTATTTGGTTCTTTTTTCCCATTGTCTAGTGATGTAACACTAAAGAAATTGCCCTCCATTTTTTAAATATCTTTTCTTATATTCACTGGACCCAAAATGCTGTGCCTTTAAGAAAATTCCTTTCAACAGAATGATTGATCTATAGAGCCGTATTGATTTATTTAAAAATTTTTCTTATGGAATTCTAATTTTCCTGTCAGAAAATCTTTGCAATAGATGAAAATGTCTATAATAGTGTATCTATAAAGTTTTTTGATATATCTATCAAAAAACTAGGCTTATTAAGTGAAGTGACATCTTAATTTTATTTCCATATTGCGGTTTTTTTACTTCCCCATAGAAGAAAATTAAATAGATTGCTGTAAGCATACTAGTTCCAGAAGTAGAACAGATAAGAATTTCACTACTACTACAAAGTTTTACACTGAAATAAAAGTATCTGAGTAGTACCAGAGAGCTAAAAAATTCTTCAGTGACTTCTGAAGAAGTCACCTTTGGACTGTGAGTTCTCTGCTGCAGCCCTGAGAGGATCAGCCCTTCTATGGAAAGGAGGCAAAATAAAAAAAATTCTAGAAATTATTATCTGCCAATAGATAAAAGAGATGTTTGCATTTTCCTAAGCTGAACAATCTGCCTTTTGTTAGCTTGGGGGTTTCTTAAAGAGAAGTAATATTTTTTTAACTCTATAGAAGAATAATATTTTCTATTAAACAAAGATCTTCATTACAGCAGTTTCCATGGTGCAAGTGAATTTGGAGAGGGGGATTCTTTGCCCCTGTATGTGTTACTTGTGGCCTTGGTTTCACAGCATCATAGGGATCTCAAAATCCAGTATTTTTCAGCAAACAATTTTAGCATTAGTATCACCACTTAGCAACATATGCAATCAGATCAAAACTAATGTTTTTAAAACATTTTAAAACAGACTATCACGTGATAGTGATGTTGTCTTCCAAGGAGAAGACTTATGCGTCCTTTAACTCCTCTCATTAAGTCTGCATGCAAAAGCTCTGAACTAGGAGAGAAAATCATCTCTGTGCTCTGTCACATTTATCTGAACCATTAATATATTGGGCTCCATGTTTACCTTGACAATACATTGTGCCACGTTTGGACATTGCTTTATCACAATAAATTAGAATAGCTCAAATAAAACCTATAATTTGCCCTAGTCATACCTTGACCTTGTTTCATTTAAAGCACATCTAATAAATGAAGGCATTTATATGGAGATGCTCAAAAGATCCAGTACTCTCTCTTCTTAGTTTAGAGTAATTATGTATTTGAATTTCATCTTGTCTCCAGTTAGATTCTATTTAATCTACCTTTGCTTAAGAAAGTGGGGTTTTTTCTTCTGTTTCTGGTATGTGTTTTTTTAACAACACGTGATCTAGTTACATATAGAGGTCCAATTACTTTGAAGTTAGCTGAGCAGAGACAGGTGAAAAATCATGCAAACCATTAATTATTAGAAATTTCCTCTCTGCACTAAACCATGAGATTTCTGTTTATGATCAGCCTGAAACTGTGGCTTGCTGAAGGCAACATATTCAGGTGGATTTGCCTTTATCTCTTGTTGTTTTGTATATAGATTTTTGTGGCAAGTCTTACACAGTCTGAGCATGATTTACAATTTAAAAGAAGGCAAATCCATCAAATTATTTTATAGTGGTAATCAAGCCTAATCTCACCATCACATTTTGCTCTGGATAGAACTTCCCTTTCATGTAGTAATGGTGTCCTATCTGGAGAGATGGCTGCTCTACCATATGCTTTGGCAGATTTCCAAGGCAACTTTCATTGTAACATTTTGTTTCCATCCTTTCAACACATCAGATCACTTGAGTACCTTACTAAGACTACAGGATGCAGTTGCTCAGAAATTCACCATGTCCATCTTATTAAAGGAATATAACAACTATTTGTATAATGGGGAAGAAGAAAGTGGAAATATCTTGCTGATGCCTCTGTCTTTAAATGAGCCAGGCAATGAGTTGAGCAATGTGAAATGAATTAGCAGAAGATGGCTGCTCAAATCCTTTCTAATTCTAAAAATCCTAGCTGTAAGAAACATAAAGCACAGAAAGTTGAGATATAAGTCAAGGGAACAGGCATTTGAGTCACCCAGACTATGAGAGTTTATGGGGACCTGTAACTGGTAGAGTTGTGAGTGATTTGCATTCTTCACATGTACATTTCCCCTTCGTTTTTTGCTTTTGCATTTTCTTTCCTGGAAATGGGAACTCACGTTAGTCTGAGGAGGTGCTATCAGAGTGCTCTACTCTAACTTTCCTGCAGAGCAGAGTACACATGTCCTGCACACCCAGGTGTTCCCAGCTGACTTAGTAGGTATTACAATTGCATGGGATAGCACCCAACCTAACAAGCCATGCTATCATGCATGTGCATTGCCCCACTACTTCCCCCACTGCCAGGGCTAACATCTCTGCCTGCAATTACTCATACTGTGGTTGTGCAGCTGACTTGAAGAACCTGGGACTTCATGGTGTCATGTGGATTGAACCGAAGCCATTTAGAGTAGACCCTTCCTCAGCTGTGTTCTTGTTGAACTCATTTGTGTCTTTCTTTAGAAAAAAATTTGCATCACATTGTCAAATACCAAGGTATACAGAGAGCTACAGGACAGTTCACTGCCTCCTGGAAAGTGTTGGCACTGATAAGACTTTAGCGTCTTAGTTAATAGTCCTATAAGTGTTTCTTGCCTTCCTGGATTGTATGAGCTGAGGAACAAGACTCTGAAGAGGGAGCTGAACAACCAAAGTGCTTCCTGTTTCTGGAGCATGGGCATATGCTCTGAACCTGGGTGCTGCAAATACTTCTGCCTTCCACATGGAAGCTCAGTGGCAGCCTTTCCATCCAGAGATGCTCTGGTGCCCAGAAAGGTTGCAAGGTCTTCATCCACAGAGATATTCAAGACCCCACAAATCCCTCTATTTGACCCTGCATAGAGAAGGAGATTTGACTGGATGACCTATCTTATTCTGTGATGCAATGATAAGCAACTTGTTTGGTTTTCTCTAGGTTATTTGTATGAAAAAGCTATAAACCTACATGTACATTTTGTAAGTTTGATTGATTATTAAGTTTGTGAAATTAGCTGTTGGACAAAAAACAAATTGCCTTTTTCTTTGCCAAAGCAATGTTTTTTCAATAAGCCTCCAAAAGCAAACATGAATATTTAATAGACAGTTCATTAAATGTAAGTATTTTCTACTTCAAAAAATGATTAATAAGACAGAAATCCATATTGGAAAAATATTGGATTCATATTTTACACTTGGGATAAATCACAAAGGAAGCTGCCTTATAAACTGTAGTTTAATTGTGTAATGGCCCGTGATGCCAAAAGTAAAATACAGTATGTAAGAGACCTTTTTTGGTCCATAGCACAGTCAGAAAGGTTTAATGATCTCAACTATCACTGTATAAAATATTAACATTTTTAATCTAAAATTGCAGCCCATAATTGATGTTTCATGTAAAGGAACAGTGTCAAATACCGTGTTTATAAGTAAAAATGCATCATTGTGCTCAAGTGGTTTTAACTATCTGCATTTTTAAAAAATATTTCACAAATTTATATCCATTTTCCAGTCCAGAGGAATTAAAAGATATTTGTCAGCTAAAATCCATATTGTTATCTATTTTGTCACAGAAATCTTACCCAGATGGGTCAAACCTGCACTCATTCAGTATTTGCTGATGGGATTATCAAGAAATGTTTTATCGTTACGTCACAGTCAGACCAACCTTCTCCATTAAGACAGTCATGCTGCAGGTATTTCTAATTCTTTGCTCTTGGAAGTGAAGCCCAAGTCAGAGGATATTGTTTCCATGGTGGATTTACTACATCTAAGTTACCTTACTGTGAGATCCATTCCGTGGATTTAGATTACACCAGTTGGAATTAAAGAGATCCTTTCTCACATTGTTTCTTATCTGAAATTAATTGGTATCTCTCTACTGCAGACTGTGAGCTCATCATGGCACAGTAAATTTGCACAGTGAGACAGTATTTGCATTTTACTTCTACGCAAGAAAACTACCCTGTTCTTGAAGTTGTCCTCCTACTCACATATTTTTGTCTACATGGAAGGACATTTGCAAGCATTTCCCCTTGTTTTGTTCCAGAATCACGATCCTGTCAAATGCTGCCAGAAATTAAGCACTGTAGCAATGACACCTATTCTGAGTTGGATTAGGTGACATATTGCCGGAATGCTGGCAATGAGCAGCCACTTGCATGCTTTACTAACTCCACTGGAGCAGAACCTCTGGAAGTACTTTGCAAAGTAAAAATAAAGCTTTGCTTCATCGTCATATTTGGTCATGAGATTTCATGTAAAAATAATTTAAAATTGTAATCATGTGGCTCTGTCTCCTTATGTCAAGTTATTCTACATTTTACATGTCAGTGTTGTCAGGTCAAAATCATTTTTATCGATAGCTTCCTAGTTTTTAGTTAGGGCTTTCTTTTTTTATTCTTATTTTCATCCTTACTGCTTTAGTCCTAGAGTTTCTTGTAAGTCAAAAGCTTTTTAAAATCCTAATTACAATGTGGACACTGTATTCCCTTTTTTCACGAAACCCCTGTTTTGATTGCGAGTATATGTGTGAAAGATATTGGCACTGTTCTTCATTAGATTCCTCAGAGGCATGAGCGTGGAGGTTAATGCTTGTGTGTAGGCAAAATTTTCCCTGAAATCGGACATATATTGACAGTATCTAAATAATTGCCCAGTGTTAATGTATACACTTG
Source organism: Grallaria varia (assembly GCA_013396735.1). Lineage (NCBI taxonomy): Eukaryota > Metazoa > Chordata > Aves > Passeriformes > Formicariidae > Grallaria > Grallaria varia. The sequence goes on from VWZG01011437.1 coordinate 637,831, forward strand.
AAAAGTATTGGCAGTATATTCCAGCTGCTTTTCCAGTTCTATGGAATTACTCTTGTGAATTTACATTTACTTTGGCTTTGCAGAGGAAGAACAGTTTAATCAACTAAAATTTTCTGGGCTTTGTTTTTCCACTTAAATCACTCCACATGGCAAATCAATCTGTGCTGTTAAGATAACAGAGTAATTCTCAAAAGCAGCAGAACGTGTAGTAGGTTCTATTTACAACTCTGCACTCAGACATCATACAGAGCTAGATTGTAGAGACAATTTTTACTAGAGGAAGTATGTTGATTTTCTCTCCTTTTCTGACTTTTGCTGCATTCTGGTCTTACCAGAAATTAGCTATGTTTGCCAAAAATTAAAGAACTGTTTTCATTCTGGCTTTTTAACTTTTTTTTTCTCTATTTTTATGCACACGTATATGAAAACCTGCCTAATAGCCTCAAGGCAAATAAACAATTGCACCATTCAATTGAAGACACTGTAATTTTATACTTATTCAAGGTTATATGCTGTGAATTTGTTTTCTCAACTCTTTTAACTTTTAGACTCAAGAAATGGTTGCATCAAGGTAAGTACCTACAGTTGCTTTTGTCTTAAAATGACTTGACAATATTATTGATGATTAACTAAAATTAATTATGAGTAGAATAATGTCCAAGAGGGTATTTGACAAAAGATACTAATCTCTAACCTTGATCCTCGAAGGCAGCCTGCTAATACAGCAAAATATGGGCTTTACAAGAGACATTCAATGTCAGCATAACTTTGCTTCCATTCAGACTATCAATGCTAAGTTCAGAATGAGCCGAGTCAGGTAGATAGCGAATATATATATCTTTAAATCCTGCCATTAAAAGTCATTAGAATGCTTGCAGAAGTATATGTGTGTTTATAGCCCGGATTTACACAGCAGTTACCACCACTCTGTGCTCAGTTTAGAAGGAGAGGGAGAACCTGAACTTTGCACCTTGACCTAGCTGATAACTGTAACTCACCAGAGCAGGTGTTTCCTGCTTTTGGAGTTACATAAAGGGCCCCCACTTTAGTCTCTTCCACTCCTTATATATGTGATACTGGAGAAGAATATGGAGCTTTATTTTTAAACATGTTTGTTTGATTGGTTTTCTTTGGGAAAAACATTGTCTTTATAAACTTAATGGTAAAACAGGAAGGTAATCTTGCCTGAAGGCTGGTTCCATGGTACTGTCTGTATTCTAGGACTGGCAATAATGGTACGGTACTAAGGTGGTTTGTCAGTGATGCCAGAAAGTGTATTGACTATCTGTAACTCAGACCCTTGTCATCTAAATTCTACTATGCAAACCTGTTTTGAAGATCAGGGTTCAATAAAACTAAATACACCTTGCTACTGTTTCCCAACGAGAATAGCAATTAAATAAAGTTCTTGTAAGAATTGTTTTTCAAAGAATGCGAGCCTAAAAACTAGCAGTTTTAATCCAACATTTCTCTAGAGAAGAGAGCAGTTCTTCCATAGAAAATATTCTATTATCCAGCCAATTTCAATCAGGGACTTGCCCAGAGAGTGTGAAGTCTCTGCCTGTGGAGACATTCAGTACTCAATGCAACAAGCCCCTGTCTGAGCAGGATGATCGAAGTTGGCCTTGGTTTCATCAGAGTCTTAGCCCAGATGAACCCTAGAAGCTCCTTCCAACCTAGATGAGTCTGTGGTTCTCTTATTCTGGTAAGTCTCTTGTCACCATAGGTTTGCACTGTTCTAAAGACTAGCAAGAATGTTGATACTGACTAGAGAAAATATATGTTGTTATGGATACTCCTTCTCAATAAATCAGTTTGAAACAACTAATTTGTTTGAACATTGGTGGCCTGACAATTATTGCTTGGTGATAACGCAATAGGCTCCAGTGCCACAGGTCAGTTCCAAACACTTATTCCAATTTTGTGTTTGCTGAGTGTTTTATCTCATTGTCCCCTTGATTCCTCTGTTTTCCTTTCTTCATCATCTAAAAATTACTTTCTAGCAGGTTGCTCATGTCAATAGTTGTCTTATTTATGTTTCCAAGGGGAGTAATGTTACATTGATTTTTGTCTGCATGTTCCCATAATGTGAAATTGACTTTACTTCTCCAAACCATTTAATGAGCCAAAGCTTAGGTCAATTACAAGAGAAGAATGTTCCTCTCTTCTCTATGAAACTTTTATAAGCTGAAGGATATGGTGTCTAAATAGAAATCTCACTGAGAAAGTGTAGGAGATTCCATGCACTGAAGTATTTTTGTAACTAATATGATGTTCATGCTATTTTTTCCAGTTATTTTAGTTAGCTATTTTCTCCTTAAATTAAGCAAAAGTGACATTTCCTTCAACTGGCCCTCCTTTATGAAGACTTAACATGAACAAACCAAAGGGAAATGGATTTCTATATTAATAATTCTGTGTTATTATTTTTTTTTCCCCGACTATAACTGAACCTCCTAAACATATTTTGGTTAGATCTTCTGTTGGTTAGATCATCTGTTGACAAAGCTGTTAAAATAACATCACAAGATATTGAGTAAAAAGTATACTTTAAACATTTGTGCTGTGATAACTGTTTGGAAGTTTTTAATGTTTCTGTCTAAAAATGTAACACATAAGAAATAAAATTTAGATGAAGATAGCGTCCACTTGTGAAACAGCATCTTCACAAGTCTTGTTTGGCTGCCATACTTAGTGTGGCTTAAACCACAGTGTGCTGGAAAATGCCTATAAGCCTACTGTTTCACAGCCATCACTAAGGTTATGGGCTGTTTTTAATACGTTGCCTCCATTTCTCAATTTTTATTGGTGTGTCAGGACTGTGGTTTCCTTCCATATACTGGGCTTATTAGGTGGTTCTTTCAAGTTCTGATGGATTATGTTTTGTCTTGGTTTGGTTTTTAATCCAAGCTGTTTATCACAAAACTACCAGTCCACTGCTGATTTAACCTCATATTTGAGAGAGCAGTTTACAGGAGATTTTCAGAGTAGCAGAATTTAGTTTTGGTTTTGTGGTAACTACTTATTAAAGACGCCTGGAAAAGAAAAGCTAATTTGTGAAATGTACCTATAAAGTAAAACATCATTAGAGCCTGATTTAGAATCCATAAAAGTCAGTGGAAAGAGTATAAATGAATTCATTGTCTCTGAAGTAAGTCTCTCAGGGGCATTTTGTTGCTGTTGTATCATGTTGTATTGAAATACTTTTCACAAATTCATCAGCAGGAGAATAGCAAGATTTTTTTTCCCTGCAGTTTTTAGTACCAGAAAGTCTCTTGTTCCTTTATACATAAAATCCATTTTTCATGCAGCCCAATAATCCTTTGAGTACAAATATTTTTTATCTGTTATATTCCAATATTTTATTTGTCTAAAAAATATTAACTTTGTAGTGTCTGGACTGGGGTTTTCTTCTTCTTTTTTTTTTTTTCCTTTTTTT
>VWZG01011437.1:641278-696316 GCA_013396735.1 Grallaria varia
TTTTAGCTACTCTAAGGACATGAATGTTCATCTATCAGAATAATGGAGCAGGGGCATCAAAAGGATAAATGTTAGAATGGCAGCCATATAGTCACAGTAGTTTCCAAATATACAATAGTAGACGTCAGAACTCCCAGTAAGTTCTGTTAATCAAAAATTAATGTGAGAAACATTGAACATAGTACAATGTCTAAAAAACTAGAAAATCATCCCCAAAGCTAATTAACAATTTTCTTGCCTGGTTGTCTGTCTTCACAGTTTTCTTTTGTCATACTAAGCACATCTTTGCTCATTTCTTGGAATGCCATCCATTTGGTTGCCTAAAACTGTTTTGTATGTAATTTTATGAAATTTTCATTAATTTTTATTAGAATTTGAACATTTCCAGTTATATCATGTGTCTCTTTGTGTTCTCACGTCAGCTTCAGCCTGCTCTGCTGCAGTTTTTTGTAACGCACTGTGTCTCCTCCTGAATGCAAACAGAGCTAAATTTCTCCTCCTCTTTGCTGCATATCCACTGGTCTTTGTCACACAGCTTTCTGTGGTAACAGCCAATTTGATGTGCATGCACTACATTAAGTTCTCTTCATGATATGTACAATCCATAGTAAAGAAGATGGGATGAAATCTTGCTGACATAGTTATGGTCCTTAACCTTCCTGGGCAAAAAATCTGGACAATATTATGCTTTAGGCAGCATCAATTTTTATTTTTTTCCCCCCACTGGCTTCAATTCTGACACTCAGAATTCATGTGGCCAAGAGGGAAGCAGGAGGAAGAGATGTTGACGAGCATAGTTCCGTAGTTGGGACTTCATTATTTGTCCATGTGTGGCAACAGATATAAAACCACACGGTCATACAAATTTGTCTTGGTTGCCAGATGTGCTTCCACACATTTGCATTTCTGTGTGAATGCATAAAAACAGGTCAGTTGAAAGAATCAGGTCCTGGCTTGCCATTCAGCTTTTAGCTGAAATTCAGGACCAAGTTTTCTGATCCATATTTACCCAGAGACTTTATTTCCATCCCACACTTGACTAACCCATGATGCATGTCAGTTTCCCCTTTATGTCCTCTTTTCCATGCAAAAGAAACACAGATGCAGGCCAGAAGGGAGTCACAGCATGGCTTTCAGGAAAGCAGTAGTAAAAGGAGTTGACGAAATACTGATAAAACTACACATTTGAGGAAGAATCAGGAATTGGGAAGGGTGACACAAGATATTGACCACTGAACATGGTTTATTCCTTTTTTGCTTGAGAAAGTAAGCCCTGGTGGCTGTTTTGTTTTTCTTTTGCAGTCATCTCTAACAAACAGTGACATCATCTTTGTGAAACTGCATGCTCCTTGGGAGGTCTTGGGCAAATATGCTGAACTAATGAATGTAAGAATGCCTTTCAGGTAGGTGCAGTTGTATTTTGTCTCAACTTCCAAAGTCACACTGTACTGTAAAGCTAATGTGATAATAACACAAAAATGCACATGGTAACACTGTTCTACAAGATACCACACACCTTTAGAAAATATAAATGGAGTACCTGAGATACCATATTTATTGCTGTTACTTGCTAAAGCCTGCAATTTCCGTACAATACTGGTTTGAGACTAAGATGGGCTGTAGCAGTGCAGCTGTTTTCATGGGGTATTCTGTCCTTAGGCCCTTTAACCCCTTCAATGCTGGAGCCCCCTGCATACTTGTGCGCTGCTGTTTTTTAAATGGACATTTCATTGAAATCAATGGGAGGTCAAGAAGATCCAGGTACGTAAGGCAGCACAGAATGTGCATGTCTGTTGGACGTATCTGGTATGCACCTGTAAATTGCTTGTATAGTATGTAATTAGTATCCCATAAATAAGTATAAATAAGTATTCCATCTAAAAAGAGACAAATTCAGTCTATAATTGTGTTTTTCTGTGGAGAAAATAGAGGATGTATATGAAATGCTACTGATAACCAAATTAATTCCACAATTCAGGTTATTTTTATAATTAATTTAATATTATTTGCATGCTCGGCTATAAAATTTTCTATGTAAAATACTGCTTTCACACTGCTGGTTATCAGAACTGCTAAAGTAGCATAAAGACTTCCACTGGAACTGATCCAAACCCACAAACTGAGAGGTGTTGATTCTTCTTTCAATGTGTAGGGTTTGTAGATATAAAGCTCCACTGATTTTAATGGCATTACTCCTGAGCGAGGAAAGGATCAGACCCAGAATATGCAACTAGTGAGCTGGTGCCCTTTGTAGGAGTCCTTCTGTTTTCTTCTTACTGAAGGATGAAAAATGCCCGTGGTACGACACAGCCTGTAGCAGTACAGAACTTGCAAGGAAAAATGGATACGTATGAATGACAAAATTGCAGGTTTATTCTGTATTTATTTAGGTTTTCATTTTCACAGTACATCTTCAGCTGTTCTTTTTTGTGCTTTTAATGCTAAAGAGAAAATTCTAAAAGCAATCACAAATCATTGTAAGATATTAACATTCTTTTAAAAAAGTGTTCTAGACATAGAAACAATGGCCTAGTGTGCCTCCTTTGACTTCTATGGCATTTGTTGAGATAGACCTGCCCCAGTAGCAGGGTAAGGCCTCATGATTCAGAAATACACCAGGAACTTTGATTTTAGTCACTGAGCAGCTTGTTCTTTCCTGATCACTCAGCAGATAGCAAAGTAGGTGCCATACAGATTGTACAGAAAGCTTTGAAAATACTAAAGGTTTCTTGACCTGCTTGAGGATCACAGCTTCATTCTTTCCACATCCATAGAGTGAGTATTGTTAAGAGGAAATCATGGTGATTCTCTAATGTTTGTTGGGCTGGCTCTTCAATTTTGTTTTCAAAGCAGGAGTACTGCTTACCATTTAAAAACAAGGACTAGAATTTTACAAAATTCCACAAGCCTAGAGTGCCTGTTTCCAGGTGCTTTTGTCTATCCCCTTGTTTTAAGAGCTGCTAATTGCTTTATCACCCCTGATATTTCAGGCTGGAATTGTGCAAGGTCCATGCATCAGTGATTGAAATCCATGCTGTTTCAAAGCATAGTTGCCAAAATGGTGGATACCTCTGAATATTTGAAGCAAAATCAAGAAGTGGATGGCATCTTCAGAAACACTTAGCTTTGACTCTTCTACTGAGTAGAACAAGATAAACAGCACTATCAAAGAAGGCTGGCCGACATGAAATAATTTTGAAAATTTCACTTCATAAGCACAACATGGACTCTGCTAACAAAAATAATGTCAAAAAGTTCCAAAAATTAACCTGAAATACTTACAAATATTTTTCCTATAGTTTATAAAGCATCAGTGCTGTCTTATTTTAGAGGGCTCATTTCCAAGGCACTAACGGCATTCCTACACTACATTTAGTGTATACCAATATTCAAAATATGTGTAGTGTTAAGCCTTCATTTTCCAGAAGTGGTACAGTTCAGCATTACACAATGGAACCCCTCAGAATACACTGAAACCACCTTAAATTAGGAATAATTTTCTGTGGATGACAAAGTCAGCCTCTGGAGGAATTCAGAATTCAGGCAGGCGTCCAAATCCACACTTAAAAGCCCTCAGATTTTCTTAACTCATGAAGATGTGATCTCTGTGCTGATTCCAATAGGTGAAATCCTGACAGCTGTGGTGTTATAGGCTTGTATGAGAAGAGCAAGAGCTGCCAGCAGGGGAGTGGGAGCCCTGTCCTGGCTCTACACATGGTGATTAGGGGGCCACTCTGTGCTGCAGAGCTGGCCAGGAAGAAGGCTGAGAGTGTGGATTCAGCGTGTGTCTGCTCGTGTACCCATCTGCTCACTTGTTCATCATGTGCTCTCACACATGGCTTATTGCACTGACAGCAGAAATCAGCTGTGCCTGTACGAGTGGCAGAGGGAGTGGCTGCACACTTGGCACGGTGCTGAGCACATGCATATTGCTTGTGTAGCCAATATTCTGTTTCAAGGGATGTCATCCCAACAGCACTCACTGATCCCGCCTGGTACTGCATGTGCTATGACATATTGCAGGATAAGGTACAGCTTTCCTGGCTCTTCTAAGGGATTCCCCCTTGTGTTTCACCAAACGTAGCTTTAATAATTCTCTAGTGGATGTCAGATAATTTATCCATATTTGTGTCAGTCCTATAGAATTATAGAATTCCTTCAACAGTTTGTGGACTTCTCTGAAATAGAAACAACTTTGGGTCCCCATCTTTCACACATGACAAATAGCAGAAGAGGAGACAATGGGAAAATGATGACCTTCTGGCAATTCAAATGCCACCAGAGTCTGTGTGGCTTCCTGTGACAGTTCTGTTAATCTCTCTTTTAGTCTCTTCCTCCACCTCTTACAGGCTTCTGTCTTCAATCTCCTTTCCTTCCTTGCTAGTTCATACTGTAACTGACGATGGGTTTTCTTCTCGACTGGCTTCATTTTTGCTGTTCTTCCAGGAGAAAAATCTATTACCTGCACCGCCGATACAAGTTCATGAATAGGTGAGTACAATTCTTATGCCAGTCCAGTTTATGTTCATTTGGACACAAATAAAGTCAGGCTGGAAGGAAAAGTTTATTAGCTGTGTTTGTAGGAAGGATGAAGGGAATGATTACACACTGGAACATCTGAAACAAAAAATACAGAAGTTGCATTTTTAAGGCATCTGTAATGTGAAAGAGGCAATTCATTTTTTCAGTGATGCCTTCTTTAAGAATAGGGGAATATTTTTTAATTGATGGAGTCTATAAATAAAAATAAGTATGTTAGTGCAAACACTGTCTCTCTTTTCATGTAGCTCATTGAGAAGTTTCTTGGAGTTAGAGTACCATGGTTACAGGGTTGGGTTTTTTCCATTTCCATGCACCTTGCTTACTTGTAACAGTGATAACATCATTTGTTTATTGCTTCCTCTGTGGGAATGCTTAGTACTTTGTTGGAAGATACAAAGGCAATGAACTGAATTCAGCTCTGGTATAACATTATTGAGCTTGAAAAATGAGTACTTTCTAAGAACCTTTGAAGGGCTTTCACTCAATTGTTGAATATCTTGAAGGTTGTGTTTGATGCCCATCTAGGTCTGACTTAATGTAATGAAACACTTTCAATGCTATACTTTGCATGTTCTTTTTGATACTTTGGACAATTATATGAAAATGTCTCTGAAATGCCTAAAAATTATACAGGCTTGGCAAGGGCCAGATGGTATGTTGGTATTTAATGCCACAGTGTTGTTGATGCAGTTTTCAAGAGGGTCTAGCACCTGATTTACTGTGTCAAGCTGAGGTCATGGAAATACTCCCAAGAACCTCTAAGAAAGAAGAATTAATTTGAAAAATCGTCATTTTTGAGAACAGAGCTGTATCACTTTGCAGATGCTGTCATTTACATCCACGGGAAAATGTCACATATTATCACTCTGCTGTATGAATATATTAAAAAGTGTTTTGTATATTAAACTGTATCACAATGTGCTGGTGACTTCACATTATAGTATTTGCTTCTTTATATTAGTAAGTACCAAATAAGCACTTTATGGAGTTAAGACATTCTACCTCTTTGGGACAGGGTAATAGATGCACACAGCTCTTCTAAAATTTGTTGATGCTTCCCCTTTCCATTCCCACCTTGCAATAAATACTGATAACTTTGGTATTAGTCTTGACCTTAATGAAGACATGGCTGCTTTAACTAAAACGATAGATAAGAAGGAGTAGGTGAAGGCTCTAACATTTATTTGTGGTATATGAAGTTTTGCTTCATGTTTGTTTTCTATTTTGAAGTCTGCATGGGAAGAGATATCTTTTCTGGTATTTAGTTCCTGAGTGATGAGAGCACTTGTCTAAATTCAATTTTTACGTTCAGATCTATAAGTAGCTACTTGAGGCAGAAAAGCTATAACTGAATAGCCCCAGTGGGAAAAAAGAAAACATATTCAGCTTTATTTTCATTTATGTGAAACTTAGATATACTGCTTCAATAAAAGTATCTATTTCCTCTACTCCTAGTTCAGTGTAGATTACAAGTACTTTAAGCCTTTATCCATTCTTTGAACTAAGACAAACATTATATTGACATTTGGGCAAAATTTATTTTGGAGAGGACTTTTGTCACAAGGCAAAGCTCAGAGCAGGTCTCTTGAAACTTGTCAACCTGACTTGAATTTTCTGTTTGAAAAATTCTAGTGATCTCAAAACTTCAAATAAAAAAATTCCCCTAATACATTTCTGAGGAAATGAGAGGTATCACATACCTACCTGTCACCTGCATTGTGTTTAAAACTAAACTAATACAGTATCTAGCACTACAATATTCATAAGCTTCTATGAAAGCTGAACCACAGATAAAAATCAGTCTCAATTCAAAACTGTTTTTGTTCTCCTAACTTTCTCCTTCCTTAGAAAAATGATTCTGTCACAACCCCAATTTATAGTTCCTTTGAAATTATTTGAGAAACTCTTTGCATAAGTTAAACACAATATCTATTTTCAGGAAGAGAATACAGAGTAAAGACTAGACTTGGGGAGCACAGGCAGGATTGAAGTGGAAGAGGTTCTGTCTTTGAGACACTGTGTTACATGGGTAATGCTTCATCACTCCATGCACCCTATTGCTTCTGTGCAGGTCACACTGCTTTCCAAATGCTGTTCCCCTCTGCAGCTGAGTATGTAAGCTTTTCCATAAGGGAAAATGAGGCACTGATTAGCCTTCAAGAAGTGATAAAAATAGATTTTTAACACTGAGTGTCTGTGTTTGTTAACACCAACGCCACTCTTTCAACTTTTTCCTTTTGAGGGATGTTCCTACAGAGTACAAAGCCAGCACTGCAGACTAATGGCACTGTTGGAATGAGCTGGAGAAAAATTTAAAATTTTGTCATTTTTCCTTTCCAAGGAGATAGCCTGGTGGGGAGAGGGAGGGGATTTTCCCTATGGAAGACTGTACTGCATGTTCTGTGCCTTGCAGAAAGGTTTTTCGGCCTTCTCAGTCCTGTTTGCCAGCAGGCTCACTGAGCATGCCAAATAACCTGAGTCTTGGGAATGGCAAACCACTCAAATTCTGGGTACACTCCGTGAGAAGCCAACATGAATAATGAATTGCACTGAAGTGGGGAAAGCACTCGGTCCCTTCGTGAGTGCCTGTGTGGTGTGATAAACCTGCAACAGGCAGTATCTCAGATGTGCACATTGACTTGTAGGATGAATGAGAAAGGATTGCAGATTCACAAGGGTGTTAATAGCTTAGAGAATTTAAATTATTTTAGTTAGCAAGCACGGAACAGGATATTCAGAAAAAATCCTCTTCCTGATTCCTCTTCCCTTTTCCATACCCAGACACACTAAGCCTGTTGAATACACAGTAACACAGAGCTTTGTGGCATTTACCGAGGAAAAACTGGAACCCAACAGACAGGGGTTTCCCCTGCAGAGAACTTACTTTCTCTTGGCATTCCTATCTGCGGCTACAAGGCTGTCAGGCTGGATGCTGCAGCTGGAGAGTTACAGCCGTGGGATATGACATCTGACCTGCACTCGGCACAGACATTCCCAAACTGCCTCCTCCTGTGCTCCAAACTGCTGGGTCAGTGCAAACACCACACGTGAAGAGTTTATGATTAATTTACTGTGAATTTTATGTTAGGTTTACATACATGCTCCTGGTTTTCCAGACAGTCCAGATGATAAATTTGCACACACCAAACATCCACCTCCCCTCTCTCTCTGTCGTCCTACTCCCAGACTGAAAATACACAAATGGGTCCAAAATGGGTAGGGCTGATTTGGTTACAATTTTGAAATGCGCTCATGTTCAAAAACAAGCACTAGCTTTCTTATCCAAGACAAAAATACCTGGTGGCAGAAGGTTAAATATTCCAGGAAATATTATATGTATTTTAAATGAAAGTATATAATACTTTCACATCACTTTCTCGAACATTCTCCCTTAAACTGACTGTGCAGAGCTCTCAGCATTTGCTGGTTGTAGATTTATTGCATTGGCTTCTGTCAAAAAAAAAAAAAAAAAAAAATCAATAAATCACATTTCCAGTTCTTGAGCTTCATCCAGGACTGAACTTTAGCTCTAATTCTGGAAAGGTTCATCCAGTGACTGAAATATGTGCATAGTCCATAATCTGTAGTCTGTGATTTTTGCAGCCAGGGATCATTGATTAGGGCTTGAAGTACTTAGGGGATGTCTGAGAAAGCAGGGCTCATTGCACCAGGCATATCTCATCTTAGGTGTTTTTCATTAGAGCATTTTAGTATGGATTTGAATTTGGTTTAGGTTATCTTCTCCAATCAGCTCCAATTCTCCCCTTCATTTCACTGTGTATCTTTGCATGAGTGCCTTTGCAGTTAAACCTGCCCTTTCTCCAGCTTGATTGTAGCGTGCTTTCACCTTCCAAATACAAGAATCTGCATAGCAGTCTCCTGCTAACCTACACACCAAGTACTCTGGTTTCTTGGAGGCTGTAGAATTGCAAGAAACTGCAATTGAACCAAATGAACAAAATAGCCTATTTTTTAATAGCATCAATTGCAAGGTAAGAATCTGTACAGAAAGCAGTAAAGGGATGCAGCTTGCTGGGACTTAGCTGCCAAAGATCTTTGCCACAATTCCCACTGTTCTAATTATTAGATGTCCAAGATCTAATGTGACAATTAAACCTGAAACTCAAGCTAACTGTAAAGCCGAGAAATAAAAGTTTAGAGATATGCCAAGTCCTTACTGGGCTTAATAAGATTTACAGCATCATGTACCATCAGCGCAGCTTTTCTGTTGAGACAAAATAAGATGCTCTTCTGTTGAAAGCTGATTATTAATAATCAAGTTCAGCATGCATAATTTGGTCTGCCTTGAAAGAAGTCAAAAGACATTGCATTTTTTCTAGTTGTAAATATTAAATGGCCTGGTTTGACAACCTGTGCTGAGTAATGTAGTGAAAAAAACCCATTATTTCAAATGCTCACACTTCTCATGTGCTGCAGGATCGAGAAACAAATAAGCAGGTTCCGAGGATGGTTACCCAGAAAGCCAATGAAACTGGACAAGGAAACACTGCCAGATCTGGAGGAGAATGACTGCTATACTGCTCCATTCAGCCAACAAAGGATCCATCAGTGAGTATTTTATTATATCTCAATTGCAAGATGAAAACTTTTCCTTCTGGATTCAGCTTGGAAAAATTTAATTTCTTAGTTCATGTCTTAAAGACTAGTGTCACGAAAAGGGAGAGATAGAGTCTGCATTTCTATTAATTAATGTTCCAGCTCAAAGCTAAAGGAAATCAACGGGAAAGTTCCTTTTAATTCACTGGAATTTCAATTACATCCTTAGTGTAGTAAACGGCTCTTTTCTCTCAGGTCAGAATTGCAGTTGTTCTTTGTCACTTAGAGATGTGATTAAAACTTCTTCTCTCAGCATTTCTGTGTCTTTAACATAATCAAAAGTAGTCCTTCTGGCACTAATGGTTGAAATACTGATAGGGCATTTCATTCCTAGTTATGACTCTAAAAAACCCAGAATTCTAAAGAAAACAATGTCGAGTTTCTTTGCATTTCTCTTTTACTTTCATGGAAGAAAACATGCTTGCAAAATGCCAGAGTTTAGACCCACCAGTGACACTTTTCGAAGCATAGCAATAGCACCAGTGTTGCACCAATGTCACTGAGAAATAGTTTGTGCATGAAGCCCTTATTCACTTGCAAAACGCAGAACAGAAAAAGGCCAACATGACTTTCAAAGCTCATGTTGAATTAAAGAGGTGTCAAATTTTGGATATCTTATAAGTAGTTATAGTGTTTGTGATATGGGAAACAATCATGTACTGAGAGCAAACCCACAAAGAATATGCAACACTGAAAAGGATACTAACAGAAGATATGGAATGAATTACAGGTAGGTCAAAATTAAAATTCTGAAATACTTGTTTTATTCAGGGAGAAGCCAAGTGATCTAAAATGCCTCACTTTAAATAAATAATTTTTCAGGAATTGGATTTATTAGCTGCAATAAGAATGAATAACATAAACCTCTGACACAATTAGCGTCTTTCCAAACACAGCAGAAAAACAAGAACAGGTGCAAAACTCCAGGCAAGTTTCAGTAGAAGTCTGTTTCATAATGGAGCAAAAAGATGGGTCTTTTGGAAGAAAGATGAAGAATAGGTGCAAATTAGTCTGAGAATAGATTAGTGATAAAATAATTAGGAATAAATTGGGATGTCAGTCTTAATATTTTTATTAACAGTAATATTTAACTGCTATCTTCCCATAAAATTAATGCACATAAGAAAGGGTTTGTGTGCTTTTTCGTGGCTAAAAGGAGAATTGACATATATGAACCAGAACACTTTTTTCATTCTTCTGCCTTGCTCATATGTGTGTAGGTAAACTGGCATGAGGGGTTTATTAAGTACTGTGTTAGTTTCATTAACACTCCTGCTGTTGTTTGGCACCTCTTTTACATCATTGCACACTCGGAAGCTTTACTCCCCAGCAGGCCCAACGTCTGTTTTACTTTCTGCATGTAGTCCCCCTTTCCTTTTGTGTGGGGAAGGATAAAATGTTGGCTGAACTATCCTTCTTCTCCCAGAAGATGCTGGTTCTGATGCTCCAGCCTGTGTCTCTCTTGTGTTGCTTCACTAGAATTTTGAAATCCAAGACTCAATCAATATTTGCCTAGTGAGTTGCATGCAGGGGTTTTAACTTTGAACCCAGAGACCCACGATACTGTTTTAGGAATGTGAAGAAAAATAGTTACTGAAATCCTTGAGATGCTGAAATGAATTGCAATCTACAGTAATGCTATGATAATTCAGCTTGCATTTTGTTAGTGGTAAGAAAAGTCCATCCACTTTCATATGGAAGGAAAATGTTTGTAACACGTAGAGTCCTTGAAGGTGTCAGAGAATGGAGAATAAATGCAAGGCTTTCAGTCCTTTTGCACTGTATTAAGATGGAAGCTGAAAAATGTCACTCGTGTCTGCTTTTTGTCAGGTTTTATGTATAGATTTAGAGTTTCAAGTTTACAGTAAAACCCATAAAATTTTCTTGCAAATCTAGAACCCTAAGTGAGCCTAAACCATATAATCAGTCTTTCAATTACACTAACGAGGATTTTTCTGGCTACTGACGAGTATTTTATAGACCAAGATATGTACTTTTGCCAATTGAAAATACCTAGGATTTCTGTCTTGTCATAAATCACTGACATGCTAAACAATTGCTTAGAGACCATGAAGTAAATCACTCACAATTGCAACCATCTTGGAAGTATCAATCTCTGTGTCCTGAGTTTTCAGATAAGATCTCCATGTCCTCACAGTAGATTTTGCCACATACCATAGCTGGACATTGCCAAATTCTTCCTTTTTTTTCCTGGTTATGTGCTTTTCATTTTCTAAAATGTTATTCCTTAAATATTCATATGAACTTTTCTATGTTTGGTGTTTGTCCAAGTGTTGCAACTTGGGTCAAGAGTTCCTTATCTCTTCCTTTCTTCATAGCTTCAGATGTTTTTCATCTCATCAAAGAACAGGAGGTTCATCTTCTGTGATCTACCCACAGCTTTCACACACAGGTCTCCAGTCTGGCACAGATGATGTTTTTATCATGATCTGAGTACAGTTTTCATGCTTTTAAACATATGGAAAGACAGATGACAATACTTTAAATTTGGTGTCTGAGGAGGAAAATAGTTAAGAATAAAACCAGCAAGGGCTGATCAGACCTTTTTTCAACAGGAAATAATATTTTTTAAATCGTGATGTAGAAGTGGCATGTGGAATTTTCTTGGTGATCTTTTTCTTTCTTGCGTTTTTCTTTCCCATTCAGAGGCAAAAAGGCTGGATGTGGAGGAAGGTTAGCTTTCTGAAAAAAATTAAGCTTGTTTTATGAGCTAGCTGTCTGTCCTCCCTCCAAAACAAGCAAAGAAGAAAATGCAAGAATGACATTTGTGAGGTGTGTCTTAATGACTTTTGAAGCACGGTTTCTGGTTTTCTTTTGAAGGGATTATGGCATGACTTCTAGGGTATGTCACAAAACCAGTACAAGAGAAGACAAAAGCTCATCTTATTTCCTAAGTAACAAGAAATCTGGTTTTGGAGCAAGGAAATTCTGCTAAGTTTTGGTTTGGTTTGGGTTGGGTTTTTTTTTTTTTTGTTTGTTTGTTTGTTTTAATTTTTTTGTTTTGTTTTTTGGGGTTTTTTATTGTATAGAGCACAAAAAGATAATTTTCAGGATAGGCTTCTGAGTAGTGTCTCTTTTCTGCAGCCACAATTTGGAAAAGGCCTTATCTATACCAAACCATTTCTTCTGAAAATTATCAGTTGCAAGAATGCACAATATGAGAAAAATATTTCCACCAGATGTAATTAATTGTTTTTCTACTGCATCTTAGTTATTTTATGTGGTGAGCTGCTAGTCAGTTGGGAATAGTAACAGTAGCAATTAGCTGCAACTTCTTAGATAGCTGTACACTAGCTAAGAAAACACTTTTAATTGTTGTTTAGAGGTTTCCAACTCTGCATCAGGAGCTTTTTTCCCCTTTAATTTTATTTCTATAGGTGATAAACTCTCTGGTTAAATAATAATTTAATACATAATTGAATAAACCACTTAAAATAAATATTTATTCCTTAGTGAAAACCAGATTAAAAATTTACACAATTATAAGGACTAGAGTGGTATCTGGATTAATTAAATAAAAATGGCCCCTATACTAGAGGTTAATGGAGTGATTCTCATTTGACCTGTGTCCCCTTGTGGTACATGAGGACCTCGTTCTGGTATCTTTTTCCTGAGACATGTCTCAGGTTGGAGTTACTTTTTAAGCTTTCTCTGATGTACAAAATGATCCTAATAAATCCCATGTCTGCCAAGACAATCTGTGCCCATGTTTCCCTGAGCTGCTCACCCTAAAATCATGAATGGAATAGGGAGCTGCTACAACTGGAGACAAGGCACAGGGATGCATGGACACTTACTTGTTTTGAACCAGGGTGGTCATTCTTGTGTTTAAACACATTCATAATTCCATAACTATACATTTATAAATGGCTTTTTATAAATGGAGAATCACAGTTCTGTAAATTTTGCTCTTAAACAAATCTTTGTTCTATCAAAGCTGGACATGCCCTGCAATGTTTTTTTTGCAAATTATCTCTGATTCTGGTAGTTTTAATTGCCTTGCAAAAATGGAATGAAACAGGGCATCCCTAAAAATACATTAAATTCATTCTATCTCTCTGAGCCAATCCAAATCAAGAAGTGATCTGGGGGAAGACTGGTCTGCATGGAAGGGCAGAGGAAGGAGGAGAAGAGATTCAGCACTTTCATGACTCTCTATTTTATTTTGGCAGTTTCGAGGCTGTGATGTGCCAAACTGGAAACAGAGAGAGCCACTAAGACATACTTCATCTCAAAGTGATCCTGTTTTAGGCATATGGTATGAAAAATACCTAATAACCATTAATAAACACCTCCTCTTAGATAAACAAGAATGTCAGCTGCAGCCTTAAAAGTCAAGCAAAATGAAAACAACAAGCAAGTGCTCATAATATACCAATTTTCAAACAAATAAAGTATAGAAATGGTGGTAATATTCTTGCTGGAATACTTCAGGCTCATCTTGTTGCTCCTACTACAGCTGATGATCTACCTTCTTTAATGTTAAATCAGCTAAAAACCTGCTAAAAATCCTCAACCAGAAACAGGTCTAGCTTCAGGGATTTGCCTGGGAGTACAGAGAGTTGGGTGTTTTTCCTGTCCTAAAGAATACACTACTCATATAGTGATTACTACTTTGGGCAACATCTGTCCTCTTAGTTTGTACTGCCTCCAGTAGCAGGCATTTGTTCAGCGCATACTTTAAGGCATGGTGAGTGTCAGACACCAAATGTTTCAGTGTCTGTGGATCCCTTAGGGCAAAGATGCACACTGGTAAGTGGGTGCATACATCCTCACTTTGTAGCTTTGGAACCAGACCATGGGTGTTCAGCTTTCAGCTTGTACATCTTACCAGTACAGCAGAAAATAGCCTTTTCCTGCCTTTTGCTTCTCCAAAATAATTTGAAAAGTAACCTCACTTTTTGACAAACAGGTTTTCAAAGATTTAGGAGCTGAATGTACCGTTAAAGAGTTTGTACAACCTGCAAAATTACCAAAGAGTATGTATGACACAGGAATTCACTGGTAATTTGTTCTTAATTTGCATTAATGTGAGACCTTTCTTTAGTCAAGAGCTAGCTTTGCTGTGCTTTGTTATCCATGGAAAGACAGTTTGAAATTTCCAGTTCAGAGTCTAATTAAGAAGGCTACTTATATAGTTTCAAAGCAATTAACCTTCACTGACTCTCCATGTCTCTCACAGTGTGAATGTAAGAGCAATATTTCCACAATGACATTTTTTAAAGGGACTTTAATTAAAGATCAACTCTGGAACCTTTCCTGACAGAAGTCCTCTCATTATCTTCATTGGGATTTTCCTTTTGAGTAAGGACACCTCACACAAATAAGACTTACAGGACCAGGCTAATGGTTATAGCTGCTGCAGGACAAATCACTGGCTTTATCTACCTGTACATTAACATCACAGGTAATAAAAATTATAGTGTATTAATCCTTACTTAGTTTTTATCTTACAAATGAGGTGACAAAATGATAAAACCTTCAGTGAAATGCCTCATAAATAAAGCCTAAGCCCTTAGGGAGCCTGAAAAGAAGCTGTACTGTGCTTCTGAATATTCAAATCCTTGTGTGTATTGCAAATCTAACAACGGCAG
Source organism: Grallaria varia (assembly GCA_013396735.1). NCBI lineage: Eukaryota > Metazoa > Chordata > Aves > Passeriformes > Formicariidae > Grallaria > Grallaria varia. Next base: position 656,053 of record VWZG01011437.1, read on the forward strand.
CAGAAAGAGAACGGCTGGGGAAAATGTTCCATTTTACAGCAACAAAGGTTAAAAGACTTGCTAGAAAGCCTCTGCCTTATACAGTTTATATCTCAGTAATGTCTGATAAATGTTTATGTGCACCTAGTTTAAAAATGTTCTCAGCTCTGGCCCCTGTGAACTGAAATTTGAAGCGTGAGATTCTTCATAGGCTGAGAAAATCTTTCTCCTCTCAATTCTTTATTGGATGTTGTAGACCATGAAAAAGTCTTGATGCTTATTCTGTGAATGTGGATTTACCATCCACATTCAGAAATAAGACAACCTGGAGCACAAAAATTTTGGAGAAAGAAGCATCCATAAAGCATGAAAGGAAAGGGTGGTGGCTGAAAAGGGTAAGTCCTACACTGAGTTGCCTGAGTCTCACCTGACAAGAAAACTCTTCTGATTTTTGAGGTAAATTGAAACCTCCCTGGCATTGTCCTAATTTATGTCAACATCTAACTGGGATGTTGTTACAACTACGTGAGATATTCTCAGTCTTCCAATGCCTTTCACTCACTGCCTATTTTTGTTTCCTGTGCCAGAGATCCTTGCCCTCTTAATTATGGTGATGTTGCTCTTTCTAGGGCTACTTTACAATCATTTTCACAGAAAATACTGAAATAAACAAATGAGAAGAAAAAGAAAAAAAAAAAAAAAGAAGATTTTGCTACTGAAAAATCAGTGAAGATTCTTATTATTTTAGTATTTTACTATTTATTATTTATCACATACAATTTTATTCCAAAATAATGACGCTGTTAGGGATAGTCCCAGACATCCAGGGGACTAATTGTGGCACTCCTTTTTCACCTTTGCTTAACTCTAGCATCTCTTCTTCATCCATGTCTTCATGAATAACTTCAGAAAACACCGAAGGACATGGGTGGACCTACTGTGGTCACAGAGAAACCTTCCTCTCCTCTGCTCATCGTGTCCTCAGATGTCTTTTACTGACTCAAGACTGGCCAGGGCAGAACCTCTGTAGCTCATATTCTCACCTGTGTTTTAGGACTGCTTCAGCCAGTTCTGGAATAGGCAGAGTTCTTCATGGCAGTTACTGTACTGAGGTGTTTACATCTGCTTCACAGCCACAACTGGTCATTTCTTCTTGGCCACATGAGATCAAAAGCTATTGCAACACAGTTGCTAAGTTGGCAAATGAATGCAAATGACTAAAGTGTTTCTTTAAACGAGTGATTCTTTGTTTGTTTTGTTGGAGGGTTTTTTAAGTTTGCATAATCTTTGATTTTTGTCTTTTTGCATTCATGATTCATGAAAATAGAAGTGCCTAAATGCAAATAAAACTATTAAACAACTTCTCCAGAAAAGTTGTTGAAATAGGTAATTCTAGTTGCAGTATGAGATAGTCATGATCGGAGACGGGCAAAATAACCTTGTATCGCAAGGGGAAAAAGATTAAGATGTTTCCTGTTCCATGTTGCCAGTTTCACAGATAAGGTGCTTCAATTCTCACTCGAATCCTGCAAGAACTCATAGCTAAGTCAGAACGAAAATTACTGTGCTGTTTTGATTTCATATGTTATCTTAGCAGTTCTTTAACTTTCAGTGCTGTCTGGGAGGTGAGATCTTGAAAAGTCAGTCAATAAAAGAAAATAAAACAAAGTGCAAAAATCTCGAATTGTTCATTTCTGGTTTACTACTATATGTTAATTTGTTTCTGCTGCTACTAAAAGAGCCTAATGCAGAGTTCCAGCTTCATAGTCTAGGTTGAGGTTTTTTAGTATAATTTCCTCAGGCATTAAGACTTACATGATGGAACTATTGCGCTTTTTTTGGTCAAAATGCTTCTAATGCTTATTACTTTACATACTGATTACTTTCAACTAAATTTGGTACAGGTGTAGCTGTCTGAAAGGTAAGCACAGTCTTATTTATATTTAGGTAACAGCATCTTGAAATGGAATAGTGACCTGAAACTGTTCCTGTACAGAAAAGGCAGTGGCTGGTAGACACCAAATGTATTTGGTGTTTGGTAGCAGCCCATTGGTAAATCACATGGTGGTCCACCAATATGCATAAATCAAATTACTTTCAGTAGGTACAGTAGGACGTGCGTAGGACTTTAGGAATAGTAGGGATGTGGAAGGAAGCCAGAAGTGCAGCACTGAGTAGACTGTAGACACAGAAATGATTTGTGAGTATCTGCACTGTAGTGGTGAAGGAGACATGAGATAGTAACCTGTAGAAAACCAGGTTTCTTTAATTCTGATGCTCTTGAAGCAACTTGTCTTTTGTACTTTTACTTTAGGATTTATTTTGTTTTTACTATCTGCCTTCAAAATAGAACATAAGGAACTTACACATTGTATTGTATTGAAAATTCAGCAGAGAATTTTGATGGTAAGGAGCATGTAAAATCCTCAAAGTTCACAAGCTGGACTCCTTGCCTGTTTTTCCAAATGACTGTGGAGGTGCAAAGCCATATATTATTTCCCATGGATAAAGATTCATTCTGAAAAAGCAAATTTTCATTTGGGTAATATTACCTGAGGGGAAAACTGAGCAGTGGATCCCATGCTGTGTAAAAGAGGTGGTGATATAAATTCATGCCAGTCTCCCTGTTAAGAAGATCTCTGTTAAGGTCAGATTTGTCTAGTGTACTGTCCTACAGGCTTATCTCTCCATGACATCTCTATGACTAACATTTTATTTATCAATTTGTTCAATTCTGCATCTCTATACCAACACAAAGAAGGAAAACAATCTGAGCTCCTATGGAAGGGAGATTTTGGTTTTTTTATTTTCCCGGACTCAACACAATTCTGCCTAAACTATTGAACCAGAATTCATATATAACTGCACAGGTAGCTTCTGAAAGCTAATTTTTTACTCTTTAGCTTCCAGGACCAAATACAGGAATATATAATACTTTCCATTTCAAACATAGTATTCGATTTTCAGAAAGAGAGGTTTACCAAGTAGGTGTTTCCATCTGACTCTTAATTGTAAAGCATAATAAAAAAGTCTGAAATAGCAATCAAATGTGAACTTCTACAGCTGCACTTAAAAATCTTGTGGTTTTGCAATTTTTTGTGCAAGTATTTTGCAGTTTTCAATGAATTATCTAAAATGGATACATATCATAATAAATACTTACATATCTTTGATCTTCCTTGAGACTTCTGCATGTAATTCTTTGCTAGAGAATGAATACCGTTACTGACAGTATCTCATCTGGTAGTGTCTCAATCTAGTCTCCAATCCTCCTTGCGTTTGCTCACATACTGTAGATTTTTGTTGTGCTATAGAAAGTAACGGAACTAAATATTTGCCTTAAACATGCTACTATATATTGCTGAGATGCCTTTTGTGTTTTTTTCATGCAGCTTCATCATACACAATAAAGATACTTTCTTCAATAATGCTACAAGAAGTAGAATTGTACACCATATCTTACAAAGAGTGAAATATGAAGAAGGGAAAAACAAAATTGGTAAGTACTGAGCAATGTGCTTTTAAAGATGAGTTTAAAAAAAAAGAAAGAAGAGTTCTGCCTTGGCTCATAACAGGCTCTTTTACTTCCTTTTTAATCACCTCAGTTTTGAGCCGTTTACATCTCAGGCACTGTTGTTGTAGAAGCTTTGCCTGAAAGATGTGATCATTTTCCTGTAATATCAGTCAGTTTTCATGGACACATGTGTGATTTATCAGCTGTGCGAGAGAAGAGACTGATTCAAACTGGAAATACGAACAGATAAGCAGTGGAGAGGCAGATAGACTCATGCAGGAAACTTTTACTCCTTCATAAAAATACATTTGGAAGGATGGCAAGATTTGTGCTGCTGTACATGGCCCATAGGGCTTCTCCCTGGAGACCTGTCCATCCCTAAGGGAGATGGGAGCTCCTGTATCTCTGTAGTTGCTGTACTTCAAAAGGGAGTTCACCACTGATGTCCTCAGTGCAAAGAATACCATGCATAACTGTGGCTTCACTTTCAAATAGTGAGTGGAGTGGACATTCATAGCAGCACATATGCAGGTCCAGGAGAGCAGGCAATGATAGAGGAGGGATAGAATACAAAACAGTGGCTGCCTTCTGTCTACTGATACAAAGCATGTGCTGCTTGAGTACCACACAGAGACTGTGGCATCACAAATGTACAGGCAATCCCTATAAAACTCTGCAGCTTATTTCATTTCCCTGCTGTTTAAACCCCACCTTACTGAAGAGGAAGAGAAATAACTCAGAACTTCACTTTTTTCTTTCTTTCTCAGCCACTGGGGTGATGGCAGCAAGCAGCTCTAAGCAGAGCAGCCATCACATCTTGTACACACACTTGCTGTCCCTGCCTACTTCAAGTTCCCAATCTCCCTCACGTATCAGCTGGTGCTGCACATACAATGAACACACCTTTGCATTGATGACTGGGCAGAGCAAAGCCCAGCTCAGCAGTACAGGGTTTGCTTTTCTGACAGAGATACTGATGCTACCACTGAAAGAGCTATTCATGTTGAATTAACACTTCTCATTGCTCTGTTCTTGCTGCTATCAGTCCTCTGTGAATTAGGAGAGGAGTCAAGATTCTATTCCTCTTGGTCAATAGGGTTCAAATATCTTCAGGCTGTTACCGTCGCTATTTTGATTTGCATTGCCTGGTAACTGTTCAATCCTATTTTGGTGAGTCTCCAAGTGAAAAGCACCCATAACTCAGCAAGCATTATTATTTCTCTTAAGGCTCTCATTGAAGAGGGAAAAGACCTAAGTGAGCAGAGTGTATGATTACTTTTTCATGCCACAAAAGAATCCTTTTTGTTCATGTTCCTGCTTGGTTTCTGATCTTGTACTGCTGCAGCCAGTCTTGTTCCTGTATGTCTATTTCTCCAACACCTTTCATAAGACATAAACTGAACGTATTTTAGAAACTTGTTATCATATGGAAATTCAGAGTTTCAGTTGCTTTAGTGGCCTGCAGTTCAAAAATGTACAGATCTTCCCTGAAGTTTTCAGCTCCCAAGGTATGCAGCCTTTCATCTTAATAGCTTTCTTAGACCATATTTTATGAGGTCAAACTTCAATCCTGGTGTGAGGTTTCCAATTTCACTGAAGTTACACTAAAGGTGGATTTGGAAGAAGACTCTTTAGACCTGTAGCGTAATAAATGATACATCCTGATTAATATTTGATCAAGTCTTTACTTGTGTTATATCTTAGTTATCAAAACCTAGAAAGGATTAATTTTTTTACATGTATCTTGTACTGTCAATAGACTTCAATCTTCACTTAGCCACTGTATTATGAAAATGTGTTTTCCTTTTTGCCTAGCAGTTTTTCTGCTTCTATTGGGAAATAATTGAATACTCTTGATTCTTAGGTCTGAATCGATTGCTCAGTAATGGCTCCTATGAAGCTGCATTTCCACTTCATGAGGTATTTTTCTCCTTTTTTTTTTGCCTTTTTTTTTTTTTTTTTTGCTTTTTGATCAGACATTTCCCATAAAATTGTTCCTTAATTGTATAATAATTTATTTTCAATCTTATTAATGTTATTACTCTCTTATATTCTGTGTCTGCCTCCGACATAACTTTCATTTAGCAATGCTTTCTCCTTGTGGAAAAAATATGGGGGCTTTTCCTTGCTAAAAGAGATGGACAAGGAGAGTTGTTCTGGATCTATTCTGTAACAAGTATTTGATTTGATAAATCTGTATGTTTTCAGAGGGGAAAAATACCATGCTCTGCTCCAGAGAGTTTTTTTGAAATTCTCCTATTTATAACCTTTGACTTGAATACCATTTATTGTAAATTTCTTAAGAAGAATTATGTCAAGTCTTAGTGAAGTCAGATGATTTTTTTAATGTCATGTTTAACTTTTGGAGCACAAATATGGGGTTTGCATAAATTGTGTTATCTACACTGCTAGTGAGAGAGATTTCTTAAATATTCTTTTTTTCCTGCTGGTGTTCACTAATGTCCAGATTTGTATTTTAGGGAAGCTACAGAAGTAAGAATTCAATAAAAACCCATGGGGCAGAAAACCACAGACACTTGCTCTATGAGTGCTGGGCATCCTGGGGAGTGTGGTATAAATACCAGCCGCTGGATCTTGTAAGGTAAGACCTTCTTGTCCTCTGTCACATTGTGGGTGTTTTGAGCATAGGTTATCTCACTTCTGACAAAACCATGAAACCTCAATTAAATTTTATTTTTTTATCAGTTTTTAAAAACTGATCCTGAGGTCATGGGACTCTATTTAGTTCATGGTTTAGACACAAAGAAATATCTATAGAAGAGTTTATAGAAGGGCCCAAAAGTGAAGGGAGTTTCCTCCTAGATTTTCATGATACCATAACTTCTAATGAGTGGTTTGCAAAGTATTTAAGCAAGTGAAAAACAAAGAGAGAAATCTGTGGGGGTTGAATATATTCAGTTACATATCTGTCTGCTAGAGGAGTTCTTCCTCCTCAGCGCATGGCTTTGGTGAAAAACAGGCTCTCGTGGACTAGATCTTCTTTTTCCCAAAAAGCAACCACAGAACAGGCCCTGCATGAAGTTTCACGATGCTCATATATGGTGCAAAGCAGAGCTTACAGTCACTGAATGTGCTTCTGTGTTCAGCAACACTTAGTAGTAGATGGGTGGAAACCTTCTCTGTGCCACTGCCCTTCAACTCAGACCTTCAACTCAGAGGCTACGTCACCACTGTCTGGATTTGTATTCATCTTGGAAGTAGCCTGCAAGGAAAACACACTGAGAAGGCTGAGATGTGATTCCAAATTCTACAGCCCTTTTAAATAATGTTTTCAAATAGGTTTGCATGTACTAGTAGAGGATTACATATTTTTTATGCATATAGAGAGAGCCAAAGCCTCTACTGATCATGTTGGTAGAACATTATTGGACACTAATGGGCCTTTTCTACTTGAATAGAAGAATATGAAGCTACTAGGGCCTATTAATAAAGTCTTTGGATCTACCAGGAACACTGAAGATATTGATACATTGGCTATCAAGAAGAGATATCTAGAGCATGCAAATTAGTCCAGAATATTAATTTCCCCTTTCATAAGTCCTGTAAATGATAGAAACCTTTGTATTTATTATCCAAATTATTTCCAGATGAAAGATTTGTAGGGGGTGGCCCTGGAGATAGACAGTGTTACTGATTAAGGCTATATAAAATCTATCCATTTCATGAAAGAGAAGGTGTTCAGTTTCCATGGATAAAACGTTCACAGATAAATAAAAAAAATAATTAACTGAGTTTTATAATTTTGTAATGCTTCAAAAAAATCATATATTTATAAAAAGTTCCTTATTTCTTTTTAAATACACTGGACTCATAAACAGAAATATGTAATTTTTGTCAAATTGCAGGATGGAAATCACTGATTTATGGAGGAGCCAACAGTTATACTAAAGAGGCTTTTTACTTTAAATTTCCTGGTATACTATAACATATTAATATCACAGTATAAGCAACTTATTTCTGTAGTGGTTTTTATTCATTTGTCCATGGTGGTCAATGCTACCATTCTTCATCAACACTTCTTGTTTGTGAGAGTGCTGTTGAGGCAATATCTGGTGTTTGGTTTAATTTGCCAATCAGGCATCTGAAAGGGGTTTTTAGGTATGAGAATAAATGGTAACAAACTGAGCAAAGCTAGAGACATGGTTGTTCTGGACGGTGGTAGCAGGCTTCTTGAGTAGGCTGGGCTTAAAGTTGAAGATTTTTTAAAGAAACGTTAGGCTTTCTTCAGACAGATTTTTCCAAATCTATTTTGGAACAAAAACAAAGGCAACTGAAAGAGCAGACCCCCTAGCTGAGGTCATAAGTATGCTGTGGTTGCTCAGAGTAGGAGTTTACCCACAGAGGAGGGGGGCAGTGGGAGTTGTGTTTCCCTGTGCATGGACTGCAGCCCAAGTCTCAGAAGCCGCCAAACTCAGCAGGGCTAAAAGCTGCAGCCCCCAGCCCAGCTTGCCATTTGCTGCTGGAACATATCCGCTGCTGTGACGAACCACTGAAGGAGGGGTGGCAAAAAAGCAAAGGGAATGCCTTTTTTTTCTCACTTCACCAATGCTGGATTACTCGTATTTCCTTAGCTCCTGCCGAATTTTCAGAGGATGCAAGGATTTGGCAGGAGCTAAGGAAATGCGAGTAACCCAGCACTTGTGGAAGAATCTTTCATGCCTACTGCTACTCCCAGCAGTTCACATGTCTATTGAGCTGGAGATTTTCCCTTGTAGAACTGACAACATCAGCAAGACCTGTTGCTCATTTCACATGGAAGCATCTCAGCAGGCATATTTTTAAACAGAAGCTTTTTTTTACTAACAGTTCTACAGCAGGAGAAACTTTTTCTTTTTTTTAACCCCCTTAAAAACAGCTATGTGGGGTTGTTCTTGACCGGTGTAATGTTGCCATCTGTACAAAGGGAGTGGATAGATGTTGATTCTTCCACAGACATCTGACCAGAACTTATCCTGCTAGTTAATAATATACTTTAGAAAGGCTAAGGAGTGACTTGGATATAGATAGTATAATTATCTCATTAATAGATATTCTACCTTAAAGACAAGTTGCCACAATGGTAAGTGAAATTGTTCATACTTCTGTGCTGTTTTATTTTTTTGTCAGCTGTTGAAATGAGGTTTCTGTCTCCTGTGTTGTCAATTTGGTAACTCCCAGATTTCATTTAATCTCATTAGCTGGCTGTTATGGAGATAGCAGTCACTAGAAATAAACGAGATAAAGTAATTTGAGGGGAATTGCATGATTCTGCTTTCATTCTGTTTTGAAAAATGTGGCAGTTTGAAGACACAGACTTGGCATAATTTGCAAAGCCACTCTTATTAATCAACAGATGTGGTACCAGGATTTAATTATACTTCTCTTGGAATTCAGCATCCATAGTTATTTTACAAGAATAATTTAACATCTTTAGAACTGATAATAATTGGAAAGAAACAGGACTTACATGCTCTGGGACCATGTAAATCCATGGAAACAGTTGCAGTGATTCCTAAGGTCTTTGGATCACCTCCTTCACACTTCTGTGCACAGCTGCTTCCCTCTAGATTGTGCACAAAGTGCTCCTGCTGCAGTTGTGCATGTTCTTCACAGGGCAAAAAGGGAGGGAGAACACAATATTTTTACAAGTGATTGTAAAACTACCTAAATGAACCTGAAAGCAAAACTAATGCATGGGTAACTTGCATTTTGCTCCATGTTTGCATTAAATGTCTTGATCTTAAGCTGAACCACTCCCTTTCAATCTCCTGTCAAGCCTTTCTCCCCGTCCCATTGCTCCTGACTTGAGAGCTTCATATGTCCAAAACACTTGCTGGAAAGCTCTGGTTTCTGTGGTGTAAAAATTTCTGCAGAGAATTTCATTCTGACCTGCAAAAGTGTTAATGAAAATAGATAGGCTCTTGGCTTGAGCCCACACCAGTCTATATTCTAGATCCATGACTTCCTTCTAGGCATCCTGAAAGCAAAAGATTCTATAATGAAGGTCAGTAAGCACAGAATAATCCAATATCACATTTCATAGATCTGAAATTTGACCTTGTAACTTACTACTATCATTATTAAGTTATAAAAATTAATATTCTATATTCATGATTATATAATGTAATGTTATCTAAGGTAATATAATATTATATTATAATTATACATTCTATTCTATTCTTTAAAATGTGCCTTATTGATAAATACTGAGATTGAAATCTTGCCCCAGTTAAGTCATAGTTCTACCACTGGAATGGGGTGAGAGGCTAGACAGTACCCCATAAAGGGAGACAGTATTGAAGGGCTAGTCTACAGGGTAGCATATAATTGAGAAGCTGAAATAATGTTTTTGTTATTATTTTAGTGGCACAGCATACATAAGGATAGGAGAGATGGATTATTCTATTTGGTGCTTGGGGTTTTTTTTATGTCTGTGCTTTTTAGGTTAGTTGTGGAGAAAATTTGATGCGGGAGAATCATCAAATACTTAATTTTTTTCTGTCCTCATTAATAACCTGTAAAATTTGACAGTAATAAATTAACAAAGTTAACAAGAATGCAAAAATGTTATCAATGCTGGAAAGAGGCCTTCAAATGAGCAGAGTGATAACAGGTGAAATTTAGGTAGAAGTAATGCACAGTGATACATTGCAGAAAAAAACCCTCTGGAATCCTTCATGTACATTGCTGAGCTCTGGCTCAGAGAGAACTGTCATCACTGTGGAAAGCTATATGAAATTACTGCTCTCTATCTAGTGACAGAGAGGAAATAAAGAGTTTGTTCTTCATGCAAATGTTTGGGGCATATTGAAGGGAAAGAATGGCAACGGTATCTCTAAACCATTTATATCTCCTGAGGGTTATGATGGTCCAGACTAGCTGAATTACATATTGGAATAAATGTAGAACTGCTCTGATTATGGCACCTGCAAAGGTCTGCAAATACCTTCCTACTGCCATAGTTTGTTTCTATAGCACTTAATACAGTGATATCTGAGCAGAGACTAAAAGGGAAAATATGCTAACTCTAGGGCCAGAAGACATAAAATACTAACTTGAACCTGATGCACATTACAGTAGTACAGCCTGTGGAATACCAGCTGTGTTGCAAAGGGCAATAATGAAATATCAAGGCTGTTTGTCCATACTTAAACCAATACGTATCAAAGAAATGTCAACATCTCTCACTTATTTTTAAAACCAGACTCAGATGCCTTTTCCTTATTTTGCAGCAATGGGTTGCTCCACATCATGGCTATTCTTCTTTATGCACGCACCGAACCTTGCTTGGGTCTTCATCCAGGATTAAGCTGTTTGATCTTTAGATCAAAAGAATACTGTGATTTGCACCATTAGATTGAAGGGCTCAAGAGGATAGGACATGAATTTTGTCATGAATGTTTGTCAGCTAGGGGGCTAGAACAAAAAAGCATTCATCCTTGAGGGAAGGGAATAAAATAAAAAAGTAAAGCTTGATGAAGGTCAGGGTTTTGAACTATGTGAGCTTGCCTCTTCAGAGGAGCAGGCACAGCTTGATATTCTAAGTGCCAAGAAAACAATTTGGCCAAAAGTTTCACTAACACTCCTAAGTCAGGGCTCAAAAAGCAGTTTCCAGTGTGTTTTTTGACAATCAGACCTGCTGCCCCTGTCAGAAATGACTGCATTATTGCTAGCTTATCATCTCATTAGCCTGGAAATTTGTTGAATGACAGAAAAATTAAGGCTTCTTACACAGAACAGGTAAACTCAAATGAAAATAGTCACTTCAGGTCAGTATCATTCAACAGAGTATGAGTTCAGCCCACACAGATATTTCTCACACTGGAAATTTTCAATAACCATTTGAAAGCTGCTATTTTTGCGCAGTCCAAACCAAGTGTCCTCCAGCGCATCCAGCCTAGAAGCATCATAGGTCTTTCCACTCTCACAGTGAAAGTTTGGCCAAAGATGTTTTCTGGTAACATAGAAGAGCCAACAGGGCTGGCTCCCTTGTATCTCAACAGATCTGTGGTTGCATTATCAGTGTGAAAGTGGTTTTTCAGGAGCAGGTATTTTCCAGTTCAGTGGATATGCAAGTCTGTTGCCTGCAAAGTCTCTGATACACAAGCATATCATCTTTCCTCCTTCTTTAAAACTAATCTTGCAAATAATCCCCTAAAATCTCAGCCTGCTGTGCACAAGTCACCAGACACAGGACAATATATGAACCTGTCCCTATGCTGATGAGTTCAGCAGGCTTTTTTTTTGCTTGACGTATCCTTTACAAATAAATAAAGGTTTGGTTCTGTTTGGGAGAAGGAAAAGTGCTAATGAATGTGTGGCAAACTTTCTGGATACTTTGCTGCTAATTTTTCAGAAAGGTATCTCACAAATTAGGATTAATTCAGACTACTTTCCTCAAATCAATGCAATGTGATGGACTGTACTTGCACTTCACTTTCCATCTGTGGTAGAATCATGAAATTAGTTTTCCAGGAACAAATGAAAATAAACTGTATTAGAGAATAAACTCTGGTTAACTAATTTCTTAGAAATAATTTGGGCTCAAATAGTTTTTGTTGTTATAGCAGTTTTAGGGATGAAAGTGAATTTAATGCAATTATTTAGGCAGTACTGTTGCCAAAAGACAAAGCAAACCATCAATTTTTCACCTATAAAGAACTAGGTTTTGAAAAGTAACTCAGTGTTTCCTTTATGAGGTCTTCACTCATCTAACTGTAAACAGTGGTTAGTGAATTTTTAAATTTATGTTTTAAGTTCATTCATGAAGCAGTGTGGATTTAGAAGCCTAGTTGAAAGGTTTTTCTTCAGGAAATTCTGACTCTGCACTCAAATCCACACTTCAGATATGATAGAAATATTTATTTTCAATTAATGAGCAAGATTAAGCAGATTTATTCTGATTAGTAGGTAACTTTGTTGCGTTGTGTTTTAAAACAGGCGGTACTTTGGTGAGAAAATTGGACTGTACTTTGCCTGGTTAGGCTGGTACACAGGGATGCTCTTCCCAGCTGCCTTCATTGGATTGTTTGTCTTTTTGTATGGAGTCACCACTTTGAACCACTGCCAAGTCAGGTAACACGGGAACTTTTATAAGGAAATTACAGCTGTGGGTTATTATGAATAATTTAAGAGATCTTCCCATGAGTTGTAAATTATTTAATTTTGAATTGTTGAATGAACAGTTAGGAAAGACTGCTTCATCCTCATATCAAACTTCTCATGGTTTGTGCTCCCAAATTGGGATGAAAGGAAATGGTTCTTGCCATATTCCAGTTGCTGACGGTGCTGATGAAGTAGAGGAAAAGTTAAGCCCTTCATTACTCTTGTAACAGGGCAGCAGAAGAGTGGGGAATTTTCACCCTGTTTAAGGCCTTTCCCAATGCAGAAAGCCCTGGACCTTCTGCTGAATGATTCATCTCTAAATTCTTGCCCATTTAAGACAAGTCACAAGAATAAGTCAAACTGAACTTTGTTTTCAATTACCCTCACCCTCCTTCACTCAGACTGAAGGTGAAGCTGGAAATGGTAAAGGCATGCTGCTAGGTTGTCCCTGAAGAACTGTACTCTGCAGTTATGCCTGTAAGCTCTGCAGTCTTAGACAGTCAACATATATTAATTATACACATGCAGTTATGAACATCTCGGTTCCAGTTACAGACTGGTTTTGTTCAATCAGTAAGTGAGTATTAGTGAAACCTAACAATACATTTTAAAGTAGATTGTTGTGCAGATTGTTGTACTAATCAAGCCATTAATTATTGTCTATTCTATTTCTCCAGTAAAGAAGTCTGCCAAGCTACAGATATCATAATGTGTCCTATATGTGATAAATACTGCCCCTTCATGAGGTTGTCAGACAGCTGCATTTATGCCAAGGTAAGTTTAAGCTATGCACATAGAAATTCTTTCCTGGTGAAAACATTAATTTTGCCTTTTGCATTTGTCTTTAGTGAGCTTGGGTAGATGAAATCTTGAAAGGTCAGATCAAGTTCAACCAACATTAACATTGCCTTTCATCAATACTTAAATTGGGTTGTAAAACACTTGAATGCAATTTGCACTTAGACATTCAGCAATCTCAGTGATCATGTGCTAGATGCACGTGCTATGGTGTCCCTGACATCAACCTTTACCTTCTGATCCACCTGTTGGGTAAGAAATAATGCCCACATCTAGTATTGGCAGCAGTCAGTCCCAGGCCAGGCTGGTAAATAGTCCTGTCAAATGATAGGTGTATTTCACATGTCAAGGGAATGATCATCAGGATTGTCAGGCCAGCTACACTCATGATCACATTGATTCTATAGGGTGAAAATAGAAAATATAGGCTTGATACCACAAATTGATCACACTATTAATATATTCCTCAGGTTACCCACCTTTTTGACAATGGAGCTACTGTCTTTTTTGCTGTTTTCATGGCCGTGTGGGGTAAGTTTTCCTTTTGATATTAAGTAATTGCGCCATGTATTTCTTGAAGATTGTAATGCAACATAGGCCTTTTTATTTTCCACCACACCTTTTTCAGACTCTGAGAAAAACAACATAGGCTTGAGTCTTTTCTGTTTCTGGAAGAGGAAGATGGAATTGATTGAATCATGTTTTTGTGTAATAATAATTTTAATTAAAATAAAAACATGAATGCAGCACATAGTGTCTATGTAGATTATATCTATGTTATATTTTGCAGGAATTTCCAACTGTTTTAAAATCCATTGGTACTGAAGCTTTTTCTCTATTACTGTTCAGGGCTCCTCTTAGCTTAGGGCAGCTTAGTTTAGTGCCAGTATTAAAATGAAGTAATGTATTTTTTTCCCACTTTGCAGAAAGGCAATAAAACTTAAATACATATATACTGGTTGCAGTTAAATCAAAACTCAGATGAAATAAATGGAAGAGTTCATTGAAAGGCAAATTGATCTGAGAATGGTCTAACTGTTGCCATGGCAGCTGAATTTTGCCAATAGAATAGTTCTATTTCTGGCTCAACTATTTTTCCTACTGTGGTCATATAGGCATAATTGAAGGCAAGCGGAAACAGTCATTTCTGGCAGCACAAGCTGCCCTAAGCATGCCCAGACTCTTAGCTGCTTCGTATGCCATTCTGAGAGAAGGTTAATAACTTTAGACATAGGCTCAGTGAGGGGACTCAAAAATGGCATCCATCTCACTGCTCCAGGTGCTTGAGAAATCCTGATTTAGTCACTATTCTCCCGTTTTTACTTACACACCTCCAACTGCTTTGGAAAGGTGTCCAAGTAGTTCCTATAATCTCCTTTTTAAATTGCAAATCTCTTTACTGAACCGCCACGGTTATGGGCAAGGGAAAAGATTCAGACCGGCGGGTTCTTAGCTTCTAAGCTGCAGTTAGCCGCGACTGAGCCCCGAAAGAAGAGACGCAGACACGGTGTGCAGTTCAGGCACATGGACCGATCTACTTTATTGTAAAGGGTGATGGGTATTTAAAGGGCAGGAAAAGGGGAGGTCCTGGGAAATCGATCCCTGGACCAGTGATTGGTAGGGTGACAGGATTGGCAGGGGAATGGGAGTGACACAAAGGGAACATGTCCAGGCAAGCTACCCTCAATGACCCTGTACCCAGTATCTCAGGTGGCAGGCTGGAAAGCCTATCTCCCAACACTGAACCACAAGAAGGCAATGTGAGATCCACTGGGACAACATAGATTAGCCTCTCAGTCTGTCTCAGTTCCTTTCTCTAAAACCCTGGTTTTGTGTAAGTTAACTAATTAAGTTAGGTCATAAACCAATCAAGCTTATTCGTGTAATTTCATGTAATATTGACAGTGTAAAGTATCACAAATTGCATTTAGGAAAAAATCCACAAATCATACAGATTTTATGTTTCTGCTTGATATTTCTGCTTTGTTTTAATGCTACACCAGAGCTGAGAACCACCAAAGATCTCAAAGCCTTAAAGATTTTTTTAGATGTTTACTCAGCTTTTCCAAACTCTTTCTCTATGTGTTCACTGAAGTTGAGAATTTCCAAGATAGTGTACAGGCAGGGGCTTCCATCTCAGCTGGGAAAACTGATGGGTTAACGCTGCAGAATACTTATGTCACTGTTCCTAACTGCTGGTGAGCATGTCTTTGGAGGGCAGCTTTTTGCACCAACACTTTTGTTCCTCCTGAACAATGACATTGCTCTTAGAAAGCAGCTGTGCTCACAGCATGGCATCTGTGTCTTAGCACTGCCCAGATGTGGAGCTATAGGAAAAATACCTCTAGGTGAGGGGAGTCCCTCATTCAGGTAACCATGCCTAGTTCTGCCTTGTGGTCTTGGCCTTTGAGAAGACTGAGGAAGCCGACCATGCCTGCCTACAAAACATTGTAAGTCCTCTCTCTTTCCTGTCTCTAGCTGGCAGGAGCTGCATCTCACTGTGGTTAGTCTCTCTTTCATCCCCCTCTTTCAGCATCACTGTCAAACTCCCTGACCTAATTCCCTCTGGGAATATCTCCACACCAGCCTGACAGGACCGGGAAATGCACTGCCCATCTGTGCATCTACAGCACCTAAGTCCATAGCGAGATTAGAAAAGAAAAAAATAAAATAAAATCTTCCCTCTGGACGATTTGGCTACTGGAGAAGAGACTACAGGAGAGCAGCTGGGAGTGAGAGCTTTCTCTGCCACTTTTGTTGGCTTACACTGTGCTTCTGAGTTTGCCACCAAGACAGAGGTAGAGGTAGCAAGGAAGAAGGTGTGAGCGCTGGGTGTGATTTGGGGAACAGGGCAATCCTATGGCTCCACCCAAACTCTAGTTTCTTAAAGAAAACCTTGCAAAAACAACAGCGAGACTGTGGAGCTATTTTCCATGCAGATAGGGCTAAAGCAGCATTAGAATAAGGGAAGTCACTCCTTCCAGCAATTTTCTGGTACTGAATTTGAGAGTTGTCTTACTGCCTGTGTTAAATGGGGTTTCAGTCTGCAGTAGGCCTGTTGGCATCTGCAGGCATTGCTATCATTGCTGTAAATCATAGGGAAGAGAAGAAACAGTGATACCAGTTTGATTGTGAAAATGTTTTTTCTGCCAGCATGAAAAGACAGGCAAGTGCATGAAATACTGACTGTGAAAAGTTCAGCCTTCCAGATGATCCAGTTTGATAGACACTAACATATAAAATAATTATGGCAGTGCTTTAATAAAAAGAGAATGAAAGCAGAAAAGGCAGCTGCAGTAGTGTTACCTCTTTAACCAGAGTTTAGACACTGTCTTACTACTACCTAAAGTAATTTCTTCACCATCTTTATAATTCATTGGTGAGCTCTCATCTTGAGAAAGAAGCCTCAGCCATTCGCTTATGGGTTTCAAAACCAGGTGTAGTCAGATTAGTCTTTCTATGAAGAGGTGATCTGTATGGTGCTTTCCTCCTTTTACTCTGGTGACATCTTTAGTTGATAGACAAGGTGGTTTGCTTAGATTTTAAATATAAATAAAGTTCTCCAAATGACAAGCAAACTCCTGTGGCCAGACTAGGGAGAGGAATTACCATGACAAATACCAGCAGGGACTGCTTGATTTGTGGACCAGCAATGAGCCTGACTGTGGGACTCTGAAGCACAGGGACCCATCTTTATATAGTGCTTCATTGTGGGATAAGGGAGTCCCATCAAAGTAAGGCTGAATTGTCAAGTGCACCAGGAGACACTGGAATAGAAATATGCTTTTCTTCAAAATATATATTGACCTCACTTATTTGACTTTTGCCTGGTGTAAGCAAAGTTCTATATAAGGAGTAAAAGTAATTGATGCAACAGAAAAAAAACCTGTGATTCTTACTAAAGTATATCTGAAAACTATGTGACTTAAACAACTTTCATTTTAAACTGATGTTGCAAAGGGCAAAAGGTGGTCTCCCTTCAGTACACTTAAGGAATTCATTGGTAGTTTGTACAAGCTTTTCTGTATCGAAGTTTTTGTTGAAAGGAAATACCCTTTCAAACAGACTGAGGGTACATAGGAAAAAGTAAGTCCCTATAAAGACTAACACTTTGGTTTTTATTTTTCATTGCTGAACAGTTTGTCATTGATGCTCACTGAAATGTCATCATCCCAGAAGATGGAAAATAATTTTTTTCTTCTGAGAATCTCTAGTCTTGATATTTTTCAGATGTTCAAAACTTTCAAAAATAGGGGAGCAATAGCATATTTTGTGTTTCTGTGCTGGGGAAAGACCTAAACTTTGTCCTTTATGTATGCCTTGAGATATATTGGGCTCAATGAAAAGGTAGGTCCCATTTCTAGGAAAAACTCCTCTCTTTTCACTGTCTAAATTAGATTCTTACTAAAGGCAGAAAATGAGATGAAGATGTTAATTCAAAATAAACATTGACGTTTAAAATGCAGTAGGAAGTAATCATCATTTAAAAAAAACAAAACAAGTAAATTTGATACTCAACTGACTCCTAACATGTTTCTGTAAAGCCAGATGGAATTGTAGCTTTTGCTTTTCCGATTGAGATATGGGGGAAACCTATTGCAAAGATGTTACTGTCTAGATGTTTCCTGAAGTTCTGTAACTGTTCAACAGGAAAGTCCAGCAATTTATAATTTCTAATGCATTGCAAGAGACAAAGTGGGCTGGTGGTAGTTTCTCTGTCTCTGCATATCTTTGGGGAACTAAGGGACACAAGAAAAATCCTTTTTGAAATTTCTTCTTGTCTAGCTGGAAGCATGTTTCCTTTGATAAAGGAAGTAGCTTTAGAACACTTGCTGAAAGGCAAAGTTAGGCGGGGGAAAAAAAGGCCTGGCATGAAGAATTTCACATTTTTTCCAAGCAATAAGCAATGCCAACATAAAACAATTTTTTCCAAATGTATCAGTTGGTCTAATATAAGATGCTACTTTCTTACAAACCTTGCCTCTAGCATAAAATGTTCACATTGATCTGCTCTCTGAGGAGATAGAATTTAGCAATGTTCCTCAGCAATATCCCTGCTATATAAAATACATTCAAGGAGTCAGGATGGATGTATTAAATGGTGTTCTGAAATACAATAGGGAGACGATTTCGGAGAGAAGGTCAGGATAAATCTATTTGCTGCAAGAGGCTATTTGCATTAGTAGATAAGATCACAATTTGTTACAAAAGCATCTGAGGAAATGATGTTAAGACAGCTGTTTGTGTGAGTGGATATTGAGGACTCAGCTGCAAGGTTGAGCTCTGAAGTAGGACAAGCACAACACAGAAAAAAGCTAGCGAAAGATCTGGGAGCTAAGGCAAATGAGAAATTCAAAATTCCAAGCAGGACTTTCTGAGAATACTCAGTGTCTCGTTTAAACATACCAATTGGAAAACAGGGGAACAATAAGTACAACCGTGTCCTGTTGAGTGTCAAAGTCAAAAAAGAATGCTGAAGTTTGTATAGGGTATTAGTAATTACACCAGAAAACAAGCAGAGAAATTTCAAAATGCAGTACCTTTTAGAAGACCTCAGCACAGTGAATCAACCAAGCATGGTTATTTATAGCACATTTTAAAATATCTAGCATAGTGACCTGGATAGAGGGAGAAAAGTGTAACAGTGAAAGCTAAAACAGCACTGTACAGATCACCGTATCTCCTACTTAACAATTAGAAAATAGCTTTCTAAACAAGCTTCAGGAACTGCACATACTTGCTCTGACAGATACTAAATAGGCTAAATATATGTATAGATTCTTCACTCGAGGTGTGTGAAAAAAAAGAAAGAGACGTATTGCTCAGCACAGACCTATCTGAGAGGTTTGTGTCTGATCCTCATACACCCACTGGAGTCCTGCTACCCACTATTTTTTGGAATGGAAACAGAGTGGCAATAATCAGGCTTCTTTCTCCCAGTTCTCCAGAAAGTGCAGGACTAGTTGTTTAGCCTATACAAAATACTTCCACATGAGCCAATAGAAGAGTAGCTGCTCTGCCAGAAAAAAAATCAGGGAATTAATCACGTGGTGGTTCAGCAGCGATGGAGCCACATTAGCACTTACTAGTTTTGCTGATGGCAACCAATCATACTGCAATTATTACAAAATTTTATAAAAATGTTAGGCTTATTAATTTTATTACATTAAATCAAAGCAGCTGGTTAGTTGGTTAGATCACGGTGCTAATAACACCAAGGTTGTATGTTCGATCCCCATATAGATCAGTCACTTAACAGTCATACTTGATGATTCTCATGGTCCCTTCCAGCTCAGAATATTCTGTGAAATCTGTGACCTGGTGTAACATAATTTCAGTTCTCAGAAAAAGAATTATGTGATATATGAAAATGCCTTCAACCCAAATACCTGCCTCCTTAAACAAACTTTTGACATGTTACCTTATCTGCTCATAGTGTTCATTTTCTAAGCACACCTTAGCTGCATTGGCTAGCACAATAAAATATAATTCTTACTGGCTAAAAATTCACTTTTGCCAAACTGATGCTGGTGCTTAGTATCATGTCGCATTTTTATCAGTATGCTGCAGTAGAGCAGACAGACTATTCAGGAGGTGCTTTTAGGACTGGATGTGAAACATATTGCCAGACTATTGTGACACTGTCACTGCTGATACTGTGCTACCTCATGAACAAAGAAGTTTATATTGTCTGTGGTTACCAGCCTGCTGCTTTTCAGTGAGCAATAAAAGAAAGAGACAAACTTCACAGTGGGAGAGGAAGCCTGTCCATTGATTTGTGTTGGCTTTAGCCAGCCTCTACATTCTCTCTGCAAAATAAATTTAAAAAACCCCTTTAAACAGGCTCAGTATTAATCTTCAGATTATGAGCATATTATTTTATTATGAAGTGTTTCCTTGATTGTTCTTTCCATCGCAAAATGGAAGGACAGTTGGCACGTGAAAGAGTGACAAATCCTCTGTGTTTGACTGGTCTGTCAGTGGTCCAGAAGAGCCAAGACCCTTATACCCAGTCAGTTTGTCAATATCCTGCTATGGGGACTTTCCACTGACCAGCCCACTGGATTAGATGACTAACTAACTTGTTCAGGGGTATATGCCAACAGCATAAGAGAGACCTCCTCCCAGATCTTCACACTTTTAGCTGAGCATGTTACCCACTGCTGGCAACTGCTAGCATCCTTGAAGGACCCACACTAATAGTTTAGGGGATAACACTCTTTATTAATATGCACACTGATAATAAAAACTTGTGACAGGTAAAGGTTCTTCTCTAACTTTTCCCAATTCTTAACTTACTTTTACACTATTTCTTTACATTTAGATGGAGCTGGAGTGACTCTAGTGATACATACCTTTGTTACTTACTGATATAACATTCTCTCACTTCTCTTTTAAAGATACAGTCAATAAATATAAAGCTCATACCTTGGAGGTGGGTAACTTTGGGAAGGAGGTGTGCATTAGTATTACAGTTAGATTATAATGAACGAAGTTCATCCAAACAGAGTGATTTTGCCACAGTTGCTGGTTCAGCAGCAAGACGTCTCCTGGGCTGACATCTGCTATGTGGTTTATCAGCTATAGGGAACCACCGAGACCCCCTCCCTGCAAGGATCTCATCAGAGCCTGGACGCACTTCCACTCCACCCTCCATGCCATGCCCTTTAGCATGTGCTTAAGGTTGCAGATTGTGTGTGTGCGGGCAGTCATCATGGAATAGGCTTCAGGCATGTCGATCACATTCCATTCAGGAAGTAGCAATTGCATTTCATGTTATATTTCTGTATTATTCTAACGTCTGTTAGAATGTGAATATAGTTTTCCAGTTCTCTAATTTTACTCCAAGTCATCTTCCCACAGCAGTCATTTGCAGGCCTGTTACTCTATCTTGAACTCCATCAATAAGGGCTGTACAGCACAATGTTTAATTGTCAGATGTTAATGCCAAACCACATATAGGAACTTACGTAGTGTAAAAAACGGGTCTGGATTAGAAAGGTGTAAGACAGAAGTTCCCAGTTCCTCAGTAGTACTCTACAGATTTGCATATACACTGGAATGTGCTTCCTTCTGGGTTCTGGTTTCTGTGTATTGTAAATGGTCTTCAAAGAAGAAAATTACTACTTTATCTACAGAATAAAGCTCCAAAAAACCTTTAGCTTCATCAGAAATCTGCTATATCTAGTAGTGGTGAGTCACAGGAACAATTTTATTCTTTGAGAGCCCTCACTTGTTTGGTTAGAAATTAAACATTCTCATTTAGCACTAAATGAAATTTCTAAGGCCTCAATCATACTTGAAGCAAGTAAACTAATCCTTAGAAAGCAATGCTTTTTGAAAGCAGTTTTTGATCATCAGCATGATTTGCTGTTCAAATGAACCCATTTATGCACAGAAATTAAAATAGTGTAACAGCTTCATTCAACAGTTCTGTGACAGTCATTTACATTTTCTTGACTTAAAAACAATTTTCTGTCTTTTTTCTACTTGTTCCAGCTACTGTTTTTCTGGAGTTTTGGAAAAGAAGGCGAGCAGTAATTGCATATGACTGGGACTTGATAGACTGGGAAGAAGAAGAGGTTTGTATAGAAAAATGTGCTCCATCTTTAATACAGAAAGATTTAGTTTAAAATCCATGGTTTTATTTTGGATTTATTTTCAATTCATTCTTAAAATCTTTATAAACTACCAAATAAGCATTCTTCTCCTCAGATGTTTCCTCTGGAATGTGAAGAAACTTTCACCAGGCCAAACTCTCTTCTCTTTTTCACCTTTGTAAATCTAAATTAATTTGAGAGATTTCAGGGGGAAAAAATACACTTTATAGGAAATGAATTTTTGAAAGCTAGTAAATTTTGCTGTTTGATCCAAGGAAATTCTTGACAGCCCAGGGTACCGTGAATTTTGGCAAATGAGCTTGTATTTTTTTCTTTTAAATAGTCACTAGGAGTATTGACAGAGAGAAAGCCTTTTGAGACTTATACCAGCTTGTGAATATTCAATTTCTGCTTATCTAAGTGCTATGAAGAGACAGAGGGAGATTAATCAACTAAAGGACTTAATTCGTCCTGTGTTGGTAGAGGAAATCCCCTTAGGAACTTAAACAGCAAAAAATAACCTTAACCTTTCCCTGTGGTGGTCAAGAAAGAAACAAACTGCTCTTGGGACTGAGAGCTGAGGTCGAAGCAGAACTAGAAGGTTTTGTTATGCAGGACAAAAGCAAGACGGGTATGGCAGATACAAGTGCTCCTGGAGTGAGATTTGGACTACAGATGTCCACAAAATCTGTTTTCCTTCCTCTGTAGAGACTGTCCTGAAGCTCTCAGAGAGATGGTAAGAGGCTGCTGCAGTTGTCTCAATGCAGTTGAACTTCTGTATTCCTGCTTCTGTGGAAGAATTTTTTTATAGTAATAATTTTTTTTTGTCTCTGTCAGGTAATGTAGTTCAGTGAGGCCAAAAAATGGTACAATTGCTCATTTGCTGGTAGGATTATTTTTTTTTAAATGCTTAATGACTAAGAAAATAGCCCAAGAACATAATATGAAATAACTTACCACCTGGAAACTGATTTCTGTAGAGCAACAAGAACATCATTATTTGTGCACATATTCAGGCAGTTCTTGATGATACCTCAGGATACTTGTTATGTATTTAGGAAATACTGTAATACTGATTCAACTCTCCTGAGATTAGCAGCCTGCTCTTGGTAGTGCTGGCAAGTCACAGTGAGACCAGACTTAATTCTTGGGATGCTATAATTGTACCAGTGATCATGATTCAGATTTTCAATCTACAAATCTTTTTTCTACATCTGGCCTACTGAGGACAATATATCCTTGGACTAGGAAGGATAAGACTATTTCAAGAATTCACCTGTTGAAGGATTAGAAAACTCTGGGGAAAAAAAAAAAAAAGGATATTTCACAAAGAAATTTAGAGTAGCTCCTCTAGAGCTCAGAGAGCTGGTCTAAGGCAGTTCACATTAATCCTTATCTGATACTCCAGAAATCAGTATGGTTTCACCTGTGAGTGAAAACTTGGAATTACCCATTTTTGAGAAGTAGGAAGAAAGGAAAACAGTTTGTTTTATGTAGGTGGAGAAGTACACATCCTGTGGAGTTTGATGGTGAAGCAGTCCGTGAGAAGTTAATGAGAATTTTGTCTCCATAAAGTGAAAATATTACTCCTAAAAGTGCTACTTTCTAATAAAATCACTGCTAATTAAACTTCCTATCTACATTTCATTCAGTTATCACTAGACAAAATCAGCTGATTGTTTTTATCAGTTATTTCAAAAAAATCAATTAAAGAGATCTAATTAACATTTTAAATCACAAGCTTTGGATAATGAAGATTAGTATTTTATTAACATTGTGTGTCTAGCTTTTGCTTGCTTTAATTTTCATTGTCAAATTAAAAAGTGTTTTGCTACCGAGTGAAATTTATTCATTCCTACCGACAATAGACTGAAAAAAATTCGTAAGACTTTCTATCACTTGATCTCTTTCCCGCTCTAAATTAAGAGACGAATAAATGAAACAAGAGGAAAGGAGAATTGCATCTATTCAGATATCCAACCTTGTGAATCCCTCACTACTTTAGATTTTCACCCAAGGGAGGCATGCAGCAGCCCCTGCAGTGTCCAGGTCCCTCGGTCGGGAAACATGGACTGAAGGTGTTCTGGCTCTTTCTACCCTACATATCTGGATTTCCTTTTCTTGTAAATCAGGTGCAAGGTGGGAGACATGGAAAGCAACTGGGTCTTGGGTGGGCATCCACAAGAAACCAACTGCACCCAGTTCCTGGCCCTCCCAGATGGAATATGGCTTCTGTTACTATTTATAGCATACTTTTTTCTTCAATGTCACTTTCTGTGTATCATTAACCTCAGTCAGACATAGTACTGCTTACTTCCAGCCTCCAGCATTGCTGAGTGTCATTAAAGAGGTACAAAGGCTCATGTCAGAGCTTCTTTTTTTTCTTTTTTTTTTTTTTTTGTGGAGAATATCCATAAAAATAGTGTTTGCATTATCTGAATTGACTGGATATTGTTGGACATGTTGATATGATAAGGACTTCCCTATAGCGCAAATTGTAGGAGATAATCAAACCTTGGCTCAGAGAGAGTTGCAGAGAAGTAAAGGTTTCTTGTCTATGACTCAGCAAGCCAGCAGGCAGAGCCCCTGTACAGTCTACAGGGTACAATTCTTGAGCACCCTGCTTCAGTGCTATTACAGTCCGTCCTTTTGCATGCCCCTGGGCGCACAGGAATACTGCTTACATTGTTCCTTCTGCCAGATTACAGTGTGCTCAGCTGCCTGCGGCCCTGATACGGCAGGAACAGCTCAAGCAAGGGAGAATAAGAACAAGGTGTTACCCTGCCTGCACAGAAACATACTTAGCCTTTGTGTATGGCTTACATAGGGTTGGTTCCCTCAAGCACATAATTAGTTACTCAGGCATTGCAGCCAGGCATGCATGACTCAACTAGTTTTTATAACATGTTATAAACATGTTTATAACAGATTACTTTGTGGATTTGGAAATTAACTGTTGCTGATTAAGGGTTTTCAGAACTTGGGAGAAGGAGAATGAGACAAGACTTCTATTTTTTCCCCCACTTGAGGGGAATTTTTTTTAAAGGATGTAGGCTTTTAGGATATCTCACTTTTATTCACATTATAAAGACTTGTGTGAGCCGTTAACATTCACCTATTGCAATGCAGTCATTTAAGGTCTGGATGCTTACAACTTTAGTCAGTCAGAGTTCAATTAAATGCAGTCGAAAGGTTGGAAGTTACTGAAATTTGTAAGCTGGATTCATGTATGCTCCCTTGAAGCCAGCTGTACCATGGACCAGTTCTCCAGTATACAGCAGAGCACTATAAACATTCATCTAATGTCTGCCAGCAGCTGTGAGAGTCCATCCTCACAGGCTGGTGCTTTCTCTTGTCACTGGCAGTAACCTGTATGTCAGACTTGGGTGAAGTGGCACAGGGCACGTGGCTGCGGGTGAATCTCCACATGTTCGGGTAGTCCTACTGCAGCTGACAACCAGGAGATGCTATCTGCACTCAGGGCAAACTCTGTCTTCTGACAGTGCTGTAAACAGATGTAATCAAGTCTCTCCCCAAGTAATCCCCAGGTTTCACTTCAGAACAGGGTTTTAATAGCAAAACAAGATTTGGCATTTCTGCTGCTGAAAATTGTTCCTGATAATAATATTGTCCTAAGTTAGGAAGCAACTGAGTAGCATTAGATGGCATGGATTCCTCTTCAAATGATGAGAAGATTTTGCTGGTATTGGGAAGGTAAGCAAATACCTAACAATTCAGCAATTCAGTTTGAAAAAATTAGGTTCATTTTTTTGATTTTGGGGTTTGTTTGGTTTTGGGATTTGTTTTGTTGGGGTTTTTTCCTTTTTTTTTTTTCTTTTTTGTAAAATTCCAGTATTAGTATGATAATGTCAGATTGAAAAATTCTGTGGTATCAACTTTAAAATTATTTGTCTAGCAGCCACATAGTTCAAAAGAGCATCGTTTAGAGGAGTAGCTTATTGGGGATTTTACTAAATACTTCCAATACTTACTTTTATGGGTACAGTGACTTATTCCAGTTCTCATGAAGGAGACCTGACTTCCCAGCTCAGCTTTTATAGTAGCTGTGCCAGCTGATGAATTCAAATATATAAATCCCAATAACAGCGATCTGATTAAAGATCTGAAGTTTCCTCCAGTTTTTCCTAGCTGTGCTGTATGTAAACATTGTCTGTCTGTTCTTTAGGAGGAAATACGTCCACAGTTTGAAGCCAAATACTCCAAGAAAGAACGAATGAACCCCATATCTGGGAAGCCAGAGCCTTATCAAGCATTTGCAGATAAATGCAGCCGACTAATCGTTTCTGCATCTGGAATATTTTTTATGGTTTGAGAACTTTTATTTATTTACCCCTTGAAAAAAGGCAAAATAACATTAACTCTGCTGATAGAGTATGTAAATATTGAATACGACTGCTTGAAAATGAAACGAGCTCTGGCATGCTTGCTGCAGGTTGAAAATCTACATAGGAAATAACTCAGGTTTCTGTAAAGTCCTACACTAGTTCACCCCTCACTAAGTCTCAAAGATAGTTAAATCCTTCCTTCCAAGCTATTCCTGTAAGACTATATGTAGCGACATGCATGCCAGAATAGTGATTCTATCACACTGAGGCACCTGCTTCAGCTGAGCCAATTGCCTTCCCCATGTAGACAGCACAGAGTGATGAGGAAAGATGCCATAGAAGAAGCAGTTGTTCTTTGTAAACTTCACAGAGAACCTAAGGTACCTAGAGTGCCGAATGATGTTAAATATGTCCTAGTTTTTCAGTGTATTGAGGAGACAAGAAAAGAGGGTTCATATTCCTAGTGCAATTGAAATGGAGAAACCAATGTCCCTTGACTACGAGGCATTTCTCCCCTTTACAAAGTGCAAAACTAAATGCAGCAACAAAATGCCTCCTAAGAGAATGCTGCATGCATTTCTGCTGAAATGCCCCCATCCTCTAACATTCAGTGAAGCCTTTATGGGCTGTTACTCACACGGAAACGGTTGTGGTAGTACTGGTCTTGAAAACATAGCTAGCAACAACACAGACGTCAAGGAATTTACTAGGGCTTTCCCAGGAGTCTAGGAAATGATAGATGATACGTCCTCTGGAGCTGTGGAGAGCCAGGTAGGTGAGCTGGCCCAGCAACAGGGCAGAGGACTTCCAGGAAACTGATGGCTTCAAAACAGTGCAAAACAATCTTGGTCAAGAAAGGCAAATGCATTATTGAGATGAACTGTGCTCTGGTATGTCAGATGGATGGACATTGACTCAGCCCGTGAAGGCACATGTAAGCAGGACTACAGTCTCTGTTCAGAACTGATACTGCACCTGTGATATTTTGCATATTTTCCCTGTGTTTTTTTCTTGAAGGAGGTCAGTCTTTTACTCCCTATCCTTTGGAAATTCAGTCATTAATCTTCTTAGCCTAGTTATAGGTCTTGCTCCAAGTGCCAGAGAGAGTAGCCTTGCTCTGAATTGCGTGCACCACAAATTATTGTCCTCATAACAGCCCTTGAAACAGGACAAAAATTATTTTCACTGAAGATACTTTTTATTGTTGGCATAGCATGGGCTTTCAGCTAGTTAGAAAAACTCTACATTTTCAACCATTTAGATGAAAATATTCCTTTAAAATTACAGCTATAAGCACAGGAGATACACACTTACCAAAGCTTCCAGTTAGAGGAGTTCACAAAATTTCTCAGCATTGACTCTCACAGTGCAGTTACTAATACAGCTTGAACCAAGATAGTGGTTCCCTGTTAAGGAAAAGAAAAGTCATCTTTCTTCCCCTCAATACTATGTAGGGAATCCAGAGACAATCCTTCACGTTCATGCACACTTTCCTTTTTCTTCTGCACTGAGATTATGTCAATCAATTTTGTAATGAATGTGAAAACATGAAACCAGCTTGATTAGCTTTCAATGGTTTCCAAGTAATTTTGCCCACTTAATTAGCTCAAAGATACTTCAATTTTGATCAGTTTGTCTATGGACAACCTTACAATGTACCACTTTTGCAAATAATTTTTTATCTTCTACTGAAGAAACTCTTTTTTCTTGTCTAATAAGGTGGCTAATGGGCCCTGTGTCAAAGTGCCTGTGAGAGGAGTCACCCATGTAACACCCAACAGTTTGTCCTTTAGGTGACTTTGTAAACTGTGACATAAATTGGTTGCAATGGAAAACAGTTGACATTTAGTGCTCAGCTATTGCATAAGGAACATCAAGCAATTTGGCAGGCTGCCTCAGCTTCACGGCTTTCTCATTGTAACTGCTTCACTCGTTTGCTGAAAAATCCATCAGAGAAGAAATTACAAGGGCAAGTGAGCTTGTTATCTTCTCTAGGCAGAAACTTCCCAGAACTACAGGAAGAAACAGCTAGCTAGGGTAGCTTGGCAGGGTTGTTTTTGAGGCAGTGCTTACAAATGGAGACATTTTTTTCCTGTAAGCATGACGTCTATCATATCACAAAATCTATTGCAAATAATACCATCAAACTGGGTCATCAGCTTGAGTCTAGCTTTTGCATATCATGTGCACATAAGAAAAATTTCTAAGTCCCAGAGCTGTCAACACTATTTACTACATTATTGCTAAAGAAGAGAAACATTTTCAAGAAAATGTTCTAAGCTGAATATTATTTTAATACGATTTCAAAGATATTTTTCATTATGAGAAATAAAAAGGACTTCACAATAAGAATAACCATCATGTTGAAACCTTTCTCTGGAATCAAATGGGATGCATTTTTAAAGTCTTTCATTTCACTGGTTCAGTTTTCAGAGAGAAGCTAACTCTTGTTCTGCTGGAAGTTTTCAGGTTCTCTCTGATTTTTTTTCCTTTAGATCTGTGTGGTGATTGCTGCTGTTTTTGGCATTGTTATTTACCGTGTCGTGACTGTCAGCACTTTTGCTGCCTTTAAGTGGGCTTTAATCAGGAATAACTCTCAGGTTGCAACTACAGGGACTGCAGTGTGCATCAACTTTTGCATCATCATGCTACTAAATGTGGTGAGTAAAATAACGTATCCAGAGTTATGCCCATACCATCAGAGCAGTAGATATTTTAGTCTGAAGACCACCAAATGCTTTCAGTTCCTTTTGTCAGCAGGAATGGAGTGTGTTGCTGAGACAGACATGGAATTATTGTTCATGGATATCATTCACTATTTATGTAAAGTACAATTCCAAACCCAAAACACTATGTAAAGCATGTTTGAATGTTCTAAATACATTTTAGGGAGACACAATTGTATCCCTGTTTTATCCCCTGCCTCTTTTTGTTTTTAACTTTTATGTGGTCGCAGTTTTCAGTCCATTTCACTAATATTCTTCTTTCTAATTGTGTTTTGATGTAACTTTTTTTAATACAAGCTAAATTCTTATTTATGCTATTTTTAGTAATTCCAGTTTCAGTTTTCACAGTAGTTTAGCAGTGAGGATATGCATATACAGACACAATGTCCATATGTCTGACAACTCTCTTGGGCTGAAAACTTCACAAGGCTTGAGCAGACATGACTTGTTCCAGAGCCGTCTGTGGCCTTTGCCAGGGTACACCAGCGACTGGTGCAGTCTGGGTGCAGTGCAGTGGGGCTGGCTGAGGTCAGGTTACTGTTGTGAACTGATTTGGAACAAGACTTGGGATAAAGACAGGAATACAATTTCTATGTGGCAACAGTCCCAGTAAAATAGTATAGCGGATATCAGATGGGAAATGAGTTTCATCCTTGCATTGAGATGCTGATGCTCCTCTATATTGCTCTGATAGTAGCGTGACTTCTATTTGTTGTTCTTGGCAAGAGGTGTATGTATGGCCTTTCACTCTAGGGTTTTTGTCAACTGGCATTATAAGAATGCATTTTAAGGGGGAAGGAGAGATCAACCTACAAACCACCCAGGTCAGGTACTGGAGACAAGGTGGGGTATCTCTAGCCACTCAGTTGCTGACATCTTCTGCAAAAAATGTAAGGCTTTGCTCCAGAAGATATGCTGACTTATTTCTTGGAGAAAGTGTTAATTTTAACAGCTCCTTGTTTATATGGCAGGAAATTTCAAGAGGCTTTGCTGCAGGACTTTACTTTGCCTTTGGCATAGGCAAGACTGGATTAGTGACTGATACAGCCTATCTAGAACTGTTGACTTTCCTATGTTTTCCCTTAGGTGAGACTGTAGGCTGAGAAAGGACAGAAAGAAGAGGAGGAAGGTGTTTTTCTGCCTACATTTGTACTGAGGGCTCTCTTCTTTTGTGCTATTTTTGATTTATTGTTTGTTGTCTGTAACTTCTGGGGATTTTCTTTACTCCACCTAGAGTACACAATATGCATAGAAGAAATAAAAAGAAAACTATATATATCTATGTCAGTGCAACATCCATTTCCAAGCACTCTGTATAAGTCATTGTATATGCAGTGAAGCAGCAACAAAGAAACATTGCACAAAGAAAATTATTTGGTTCTCAAAGAGTTTTACAGCTTAGAGAATTTTTTTAAATAATGTAAGATTGCT
The DNA here is from genome assembly GCA_013396735.1 of Grallaria varia. Classification (NCBI taxonomy): domain Eukaryota; kingdom Metazoa; phylum Chordata; class Aves; order Passeriformes; family Formicariidae; genus Grallaria; species Grallaria varia. The sequence goes on from VWZG01011437.1 coordinate 686,552, forward strand.
TGAAGGTGCCTTTTGAGAAACTTTGCTTTATATCTCTAAAATACTTCAAATAAGTGGAGCACTGCAAAGATGGATTTCTTAAGCCTTACACTCATTACCATTCAATAAAGACCACAGCCTTAGATCCAGATATAGCTCACGGAAAAAAAAAGATCCACAAAATATGAAACTGCAGGAGCTTTTCAAAGGAAGGATTTAGAAACACCATCCCTCACTTCCCATGATGGATTAATGTAGTTTACTGAAGGGCAATGGTCGAATTTCTTTTGGGGCAAAAAAAAGAATCTCCAGAAGCAATTCAGGTAGTTGAGTCCTCCATGAACTCTGACTCAAGCATTCGGACAATGCTTTCAGGCATATGGTGTGGTTCTTGGGGTGTCCTGCATGGGGCCGGAAGTTGGACTCAATCCTGGTGAGTCCCGTCCAACTCATCGTATTCTATTATTCTATGATTCTATGAAAAGTATCAGAAGAGCAAGCAAAGATACAGTAACAAAACCAGAATGGACTACTATGTGTATAGCACTAGAGAATTCCCTGCTAGGAAGCCTTGAAAACTGCCGGTGATTCTGATACAGGTTGACGGCCTCTCAAAGCATCAGGGAAAAGGTCTAGACCACAAGTAAATTCAAGACCAGATGCTCTGAGCACTAGGTACATACATCCATCATGACGAAACAAAATTACCTTCAGGCATAATGTCTCCCAGATAATCCTGGAGCCTGACCTTAAGTCGATCTCTGGCTTTACCTAGGTTTATAAAACCTCTTAATTCCAGTGATATTGCTCATGGAAAATAAGAACATTGAACAGAATATGCCCCTAAACAAGGACTCTTGGGACTAGTAGTGATAAACTGCAGTAGCAGATAATTAGATCCAAACATTGTTAACAGAATCTCTAGCACAGTCTTACTGTTCCAGAAGGAATAGCAACAAAATACAGTTTTCATACCTCCTTCTGCAGAGCCACGTACATTTTTAAAATAGCACACTCCCTGCTGGGATTAGGATATAGATTGACCTAGACGTTTTGCACTTCTACAGTTACCCTTCAGAGAAGCTTTTAAACCCAGAAGAAACTACTTTTTTCATTACTTGTAATAAAATCGTTTACTCCAAAGGCAGTAGAAAGCTATTCTAAGTAAGAAGTGGTTACTAACACGGATGAGAGATTTCAAGGTGACTTCAGTTCTTAAACAGGCGGTTTGATCTGTAACTGTGCATAACTCAATTAAAGCAAGAGTTTATAAGGATAATTGCAAATGAAAAGAAGCATTGCTGATCTGCATTTTAGGGATAAGTAAGTACTAGAGCCTGAAATACGGAGAGGTTTGTATCCCACTAAGCATCGGTGAGAGTTAAGGACATTTAGCAACTTGTGGAAACAGGCTTCAGTTTTATTTAAAGCGAATGGAAATAATTGTATTAATTTACACTAATACTAATGTTGGCGATGTACTTTATAGGTTCAAAACTCCTTTGCAAATACTGATTGTAAAAACCCTCTGAAACAGTTTTGAAAGCTTTATGAAGTTAGCAGTCTCCTGTAGGATTTGAGAGCATGTTATCTGCTAAGTGGACCAAGTACCAACTAGGATTTAGACAAATTACTAGCTCAGAGTAAGAAATGAGTCTGGTGGCAGGGATAACTAAAGATTTCCTCTGAAGTAACCCTGTCCCCTCACAGTCTTTCCCTTCAGTACCTGGAAAAGTCCCAAACAAAATAAAGAGCCCAAAATACCCAACATACATACCAATACATGCTCTTCCAGGGTGATTTTTTTTTTTTAATGTGGCATAAATGTTCCATAAATAACTAAAAAAATCCTGGTCAAGCTATTGTTCTGCTTTGTGTTTTTGGAAAAGTTATTTCACCTTTTTTCACTGCATATGCAAAATAGGGACAGTGGCAGCATTGTTTCTCCATATATAGTGGATGAAAAGCGCTGAGCATAAACTAGACAAATATTACTTTTCCATGTTTAGTTGTATCATTACTGTATTGTTACTATGTAGTTTTATTTTCATTGTCAGAACATCATATAAATCATCTGGATGTCAGATTTAGCATGTGAGAGCAATGATTCCACCTAGAAAGCAGTTCAGTATTTTTCAGGTGGTCATGTAACTAAGAGGTTGCTTCTTCTCTATTACAGCTGTATGAAAAGGTTGCTCTTTTCCTGACAAATTTAGGTAAGCAATGTTAAATACAAAATTGAATTATATTGTACTGATTTATTGGTCCATATACTGTGATAATATTCAAAATGTCTGTATAAATATGAAAAATCCTAATTAATTTGCAATCTATAAGAATTAATGTTTTTCTTAAGTTTATAATAAGACAGTATAGAAACTAAACTATAGTGCCATTCAATCAGTGGCAAAAACAATCTGCCTTTGTTTTTGTTCCATCCCCTTACCTTGTAAGAACATAAACATATTGTTACCTTAGGGAAAAAGGTATGAGTTTTCAGGCAGACTGAATAGTCACAACCCCCAAGTTTTGTGAAGACCTAGAAAAGGGGAGTTCCTTCCAGAAAAAAATTGGCAATTGGCAAGGGGTCTTCAGTGTCAAGAAGCATGAAATGAAAGTCTTACTGAAGGCCTATTAAGTAAACCATATTACGGCATGTGTAGAGGTAATTTGAGGGGATTATTTTGAGCTCCTGGAAACCTGTGTACGTTGACAATGTGCAGTAAAGTATTTTGGACCAGATGGACAGATTTTGATGGCTGCTCAGAGGAAACAGCTGATTTAACTACTATCAAGGTTTTTCTACATCTGGGAAGTCATTGGTGATGTGTTCAAAGCACATCTATGTAAAATAGTATTTTACTCTTCTGATTCTTCTTAAACTGAACTTCTTCATTTGTATGCTATAATTTTAAAATACTTTTGCTATCCTGTGTCCATGAAAAAGATACCTGCTAGTTACAGTTGAGAAATATGACCTTCAAGTATGTGATTTGCACCAGCTACGCTCTCATAGTCCCTATGACATCCTGGGGACAGTAAGATATCATCTAGAGACCTTGATCACTTTCTTTCAGGTTGTCATCAAGGTGTGTCTGCTTCTTGTAACCTCTGTAGAAAGCACTTGTATGAAAATCCAGTGAGTCAAGATGCTCTGATGATGTTCAGTCTGCTTTGTGATTTTTACCCTGATGACCTAAGGAACTGATTTGGTTTGAATGATCTTTATCAGTGTAATAAAGTCAGAGTGGAACTCTCAGGCAAACTGCAGTCAGGATATCCTTCTTCAGCCTTTTTCATTACCTTTTTCAGAACTCGTGTCCATGCTCCTCCAGAGCATCCCCATTGTCTCTGATGGGCATATGAGCAAAGCTTCAGCTGCAACAGCCTAGTTATAGTCAAACTAGTCCTGCCCACAGACTGGCATCTAGTTAGAGAGCAGCTCCAAGTAAAGAGAATCTAGTCTATAATTGTTGCTGTACTTCCAGTACTTTACTGGAGGCTCCTTTGGAAGCAGTATATGCATACTATGATTATGATACTCAGAATCACCATTATTATTTCCACCTCTCCTCTGATGACTTCTGTTCTCAGCAATGGTTGGCTAGTAACAAGCTCCTGCCAACTGGAAAGTAGTTCCAGAATGTGCTACAGGTATGTTGGCATAGAGGTTGTCTTGTTATCTTCTGTCTAGCTATCTCTTTACATGGAGATTAAGCACCTACCTGAATGAAAGAATATGATTTCCCATTTGCCTTAGCCCATCCACTGCAAAGTTGTTTTTTTTTCTCAGTTTTCTGTGTTGAGTTCCCTGGGACAAGGAAAGGGAGTCATGCAATGGCACTCCACTGATATCTGTGGGCAAATCCATAAATCAGAATTACAAGGAGGATTTTCTCCAGTTTAGTGTGACATCTCTGACAAAAAGGCACTTAAATAGCTTGTAGTGGAGTGCTTTCTAACACTGTCATTATGGTAGGATACAGAAAAGGAACTGAGAGGAGCCCAAGCCTGTAAAGACTACTGAAATACAGAAGGGATGTTTAATATACACATTACCTTGATCACTTTCTTACAGTCTACTGAGAATATACTTACCCAAATATCAGAATAGTTTTATAAGCTGCTACAAGCTCACTTGGCAAGTGCTGTTTTTGGATGCAATTTCTTCTGTCACCTTATATTTTGAAATCAGCAGGCTAATTTACAAATACACTGCCAGCTCTGATAAGTGTGTGGAGTCCTTGTGCCAAGAGAAATTGTTAATCTGATTAGACCTCTGAAACTCTGATAATTTTCTTCACAGAGCAGCCTCGTACTGAATCTGAGTGGGAGAACAGCTTCACTCTGAAAATGTTTCTTTTTCAGTTTGTCAATCTGAACAGCTCTACCTTTTATATAGCATTCTTCCTTGGAAGGTAGGACTGATGACTGCTCCCTCACATATGCAAAAGGAAGTAGAGAAAAGAAATAAAATTGTATGTAATGAAACAAAATGGACCATATTATCACACAACTCAAAATGCAAACTCCATCCTAGCAAAGCAGAACAGATTGAAGTTTTATTTTTCTTTCAAAAGCCCAGAAACAGGCTCAGTTTTCATTACCTATCACCACATGGTCTCAATGCTAACTTAATAATTTTGCTATTGAGAACAGATACATCCCACAGTATTATACATGCAGGTCATTTCACTCTGTCTTTATGTGTGTAATTTGTACAGAAAAGTAAAGGATAGGCCCAGTTAGGCTAAGCTAGGGTAGAGTAGTTCATCTGGAAGGGACCTACAACAGTCATCTAGTCCAACAGCCTGAATACTTTGCTGCTTCTATTACATGATTTAGATTATTAAGAGTGAATTATGAGCTATCAGTTGGGGCTTTTTGCCATAGAATATTAAATATATATATATATATATTTTGTATATGTCTTTCTGCCACCCTCCTAAATGCAAAAGAAGATTCTTTGAGTAGAGNTAAATATATATATATATATATTTTGTATATGTCTTTCTGCCACCCTCCTAAATGCAAAAGAAGATTCTTTGAGTAGAGAAGGCTTGACTAGAAGAATCCTTGAGTATGGATTATTTGCATATGGGCATCATTTTGGGAGAAAACATGGGTGAATAGTAATAAAATTATGGGGTTTTACTGAAAACTAAATTTTTCACTGATTTCACAGAAAGATATATTATAGTGTAAGAAAGTGGACTTGCAGTTGAAAGCCATTTTCCAAACTGGCATGAATAGTTTCAGTTAGATTTTCCCTCTGCTCTGCATATGTTGGATATTCAACAGCAGAGGATGTGGTATTGAAATAAAAGTGGAAGTAAAAATATGCTCAGTCCTTCATAGAGATTATTCCAAGAATCTCCCAGATACATTTTGCAGCACAACATCTTTTATAGTTATATCAGTCACACTAAGATAACATCAGATTCAATAACTCTGTGAGCTTTCTTCTGCTGCTGTGTACACACAACATAGTTGATATATATTCCTGTGTTAAAGATTTACAGGACACCCTGGTGCCTACTTAAGGCTGATAAACCGGTGGAGACTGGAAGAGGTGAGTGTTTGATAACTGCATGCTGATTTATCCTCTGCCCACAAGTGCCGTGAGTGCAAGCAGAGGCAGACACATAACCCTGTCTAGGCATTTTTGAGTGTGCTATTGTGTTTTCAGTTGCTGTCTAACTCCACACTAGTGACACTACCATCTGCTACAAAAACACCTACGTATTGATATATATATTCCCTTTTCAATGCTAGCAGTTTTAGTGTTTGCTTCACATTTGAATAGTGGTATCACATGGTTTAAAGATTACTCACATATCAACATTGGAAATATTTCATCCTTGCAATGAATCAAAGTTAGATATGAATCTGACTAGAAAATCCTTTCTTTACATCTTTTCTAGCCTTGCTGATCAGGGAGCTAAAATAATAAAATTACAAGTTAAAAATCCAGACACATAAAATGTACATAAAATTTGACCGAAACAACTGAACAAACTTCCCAAACAAATTACTGGCATAATGTTCCATGTCTATAAAACCAAATGAATATGGAGAGCAATGAGAGTTTGACTTTGCAAGGCACTCAAGGACCAATCCCTTTCTTTCTTTTTTTTTGGCAAACATTCAGAATTCAAAAACCGTTTGACAGTTATTGGAGGTGAAATGCAGCAGTTTCTGGACCAGTTATTTAGTTTCCAGTGCTGCTATTCCCACACTTAAATCCCTTGGTTCCTTGCCTCCTTCACAGCTGAATAATTGAAACAACTTTGCTAATAAATGGTAAGTGAAAAATGCCTGCTAACATGAATTTTCAAACACTTCTGGGTATGTAAATATTTTGGTTAATAGAGGCCATTCAAATACAAGAAAAAATGAAAGAAGTAATGAATTCTATTCATTCAAGAAAATAACAATAAATGGGCAGACAGAAATTCACTTAATCCTTCAAAATCTGAATGGATTGATGACTGATCTGACCTAAAGCTTGCTGCTGCCAAAAGAAGACAGTTCTGCTCCTTCTTCGAGCCCTCTCCCAGAAATTTGCTCCTTCCTCTTCCTCTGCATTGGCTCTGGCTTGTCCAGCCCAGTGAGGAGCCCACTCAGTTCCTTGTATAAGCAGTAAACTTCCCCTTTCTGGCTAAATTGGTTTTCTGAAGAGTGACTGGCCTGAATCATCTCACAGAAGAATCAGAGAATAGGCAAAGAACCTCACCTCCCCGATGGAGCAGAAATGGAAGGAAAAGAGAACCAGGTTTGTGAGAGAAATGCCAGTGAGGTGTTACAGGTTGGGTCCGTTTCTGGTGGGAGCTACTATTAGTAGTCCCTACTTTGCTTTTTGCAGAGAGAAAAACCATCTAATAATAAAAGAAATGTTTTTTTTAAAAAAAGTTTTGACTTTATTGACTGTATCTGTATTAGGTCTTATTAGAAATATGCTTTAGAATATAATGTCCAGATATCCCTCCAATAGCCGTCTCTTCACCTCTTGAATGAAGGCAAGTCCAAGACACCTAGTAACACAATGCAGTGAAGTCATGTCTGTGGACATATTCAGACCACCGTTTACATATTATTGATGCTATGGTTGTAACATCACTGCTACTTCATTAACACTGCACCTACCTCTCTCAGGTTATATTGGCTCATGTGACTGATTCCTAAAAACAGAAGAATGATGATTTATTAATAATGACAGAGAAGTTAATTTAAAAAAAAATAATAATCTGCCACCCTGTTAATCTAAAGCGATGCTGAATGAGGTCAACAGAAACCTCAGCAGGGATCCAGGTTCTGAGCACTGGATAATGCAGTATGTACAAGAAATTCACACCTCATTTTATTATAGGTCATAACTAATTTTTCTCCCCAAAAGTTAAAGAGAAATAATTCCAGCTCTACGGCAGGGATCTGTTTGATTCCCAGGATTTAAAAATACAGCTTGAACTCCTCTTTGGTTCTGCAAAGCCAATTGTGCAAAGTACTGTTTGAGGGCAGAAAGCTTTTCGTCCTTTTCTGTTTTTTCCAATGCTAGATGAAAAATTACCTAAATTTGTACTAGCTGAACATCTCTCCCAAAAGCAGCATCACAACTTTAAGGTCTGGAGCCACTGTTGAATCAAGAAAGCACTCAGCAAGAAACACTAAGAACTGTTGTTCAACAGTTAGGAGATTTTTAGTTCTTCAAGAAGAGAAAAGCTTTGCATGCTCCACTCAACAACAGACATTAAATAGTACTCAACAGTATTAGGTCTATCCTTTAGTTATAAACTGTTTGCCTGTGCAGCCAGGAGAAATTTCCTCTTCATTATTTGACTTGAGGCACAGTCACACTCCCCAAAAACTATTGAAATCAATGGAAAAACTTGGTGGCTTTTGCACAGCACATGAGAAGTCTAATGTGAAAACTGCATTGGTTTCAGCTGACTCCAACCTCTGGAGAGTATTAATGATAGGCTTAAAAGTCTGAAAGTATTATACAGTGCCATACGTTCCCATAAATCCATATTTTTTTTAAAAAAAGAGAATCACATTTAAATTTTTTTTAGTAAATGATCTAATATCTATTTCTAGCCTTTAAGAAATGCTTAAAATCTTAAAAACTCGGTATAATTTCTGTTTAACATTTCACTTCTTTTTTTACCCCATAGTGCCACCCTAGTGGATGCCTTATTGATCTCTGTATGCAAATGGGTATTATAATGGTGTTAAAGCAGACATGGAATAATTTCATGGAACTTGGCTATCCGTAAGTAAATATAATAGCTATGCTTCTGTAGGTCACAAAATGCTAAGTTTATGCTTTCCTTATGGCCAGTTAATAAAAGTAAGCTACAGTGGTCACTACAATAGAAAATCCTCCCAGGATACAGAACTCCAGACATATAGATGGTGTTTGGGGCTTTTTTCCACATTGGACATAGTTTGCAAAAGTGGAAGTGTAATATACATATTAACAAATAAATAATACATGGGAAGTTCTTGATTTCATTAAATTGTTTTCTATGCTTTAAAACTCCTTAAAAATAACTGTAGGACCACTGTATTGCTTACATAGGAAATACTGTATGTATCATTTCTTAGCTATACCAGTAAGTTCTAACTTGGATTTCTCCTTGCTGGGTGATAAAAGATGGTGAAAGAGCAGGTATGAGCTGGAAAACATGCACTGCTGGCATATACACTCTCAGGGAGAGAAAAATGTTATGTAGGCAGTTCCCTCATGATCTTCAGGGTATTATGAAGCTGTGTCCCAGCTAAAAAGTTTGGTAATTATTAATTTCTTATTGATTAGCATTTAATGAGCATGTTTAATACAATTAATATAGGTTTCATATGATTAATACAGTTGATGTTAGAGACAGTGTGACAGGTCATCGGGGAAATTAACATGTGAAAATATAAGAGAGAGCTGACATTGCTAGAAAGTTTGCCCTTGCAAAGTTTAGAGGGATTTGCTCTGTTGAAGAATCCACAGCAGAGCTAGTCAGGGTTTGGTCCCTGAGCTGCAGAAACATGTTGCTGAAGCAGTTTCAGGCAGCCTCAGTGCTCCAATGACAAGCCTCAGCCACATCGGGCTGTAATGAGAATGGAGTCAATTATTTAAATGCACAGACTAATTGTCAATCAAGGTACTCAATGCTTGTTATTCCTCCATCTTTCCCGGGCCTAGGGCTCTTTGCCAGTATTTTGCAGCTGTTAGGGATGCAGGAATTAGTCAGGGAGGGTAGGAGGGAACAGTAGCAGCAATAGTGATCCTTCTCTTAGCGCTCCCTGTCTCTTTTGTCAGTTTTCATTAGAACTTTCTGCTTTCTATTAATAGGGATTCTGAAACTTATTAAAGAGCACGGAAGGGAATTAAAGAGAGTCACTGATGGAGATGGGAGGAGATTTTTTAAGGACGCACAATTAATAGAAATAAACTGCTTCAGGTGAAGTGAATCTCTTCACTTTAGATTCAAAACAAAAATCACAAGGTAAAACACACATTATGAGGTTCTTCACCTTACTCTGATGAGAGACATGTTTGCTCTCCAGACCCTTCAGTCCTCCTTCTAGCCCTGAAATGCTGCAGGCGGGTGCAAATTTTTGTGTGAAAAAACCATGATCCTTTCTGCTAAGAGGATAATTGGAGGCAACACCATTTGGATGGCCAGAGGACTTGAAGGCAAGCCCATAGTCTGAACTCAGTTGAACTGCACTCAGTTGCACCTACACTTCTTTAGGGAAGACACAAAAAGCTATAAAGTGTGGTGGGTTCACCGT
>VWZG01011438.1:0-13982 GCA_013396735.1 Grallaria varia
GGCTTACTCTAACTAAGACACAGTAGATCAGATAAAACCACTATAGCAGTGCCTTCTTAGCTGTTATTATTGACCAGAAAGTGGTTGACTCCACAGGAGCTTTCAATGGATAAGATCCTAGTACGATTTTGCAGAGGGACCGGAGCTTTCTCTCCCTGTGCTGAACAAACTAGACACAATCTTTGTTACTGGTTGTTCCAAAGAGGAAAGAACACAAACTTGGAACAGTCTGCAGGAGACGACAAGGACTGGCTCACAATCTTCTAGCTCAACATCATGTCTTTTATGAAATAAGAGGTTTGTTTTAAATATTTCAAATCTGAGAGAATTCAGAAGATCCCTTGGTAACTTTCCTCACTGGTTATTGATTCTTACTGTTTAAAACAGACCTTATTTCTAATTTCCAGTCAAGGCATATAGTGGTGTCTTAACCTGCTATGTGGAAAAACCCTCTGGTGTAAAATACAGTCTTTCCATGTCTGTTCTTATAGATCCCTTAAGCTTGACTTTGATGAGCTAAATAGATTGAACCTATTAAATCTCTTTCTGTAAAACAAAATTTCTTGTCTTTAAATAATTCCTGTGTTATAGTTTTAGAGTTTGTCAGGATTTTTTTTTCCTTTCCTATCAACACAAACTTTGAGGGCTGACACTGCGTGNNNGCGGGTTCCAGCTTCTTTCCCTGCCTCCTGTTCCTAGCCCGGTGGGCCCAGAGCTTCACAGGGACATACAAATCTTCACTGCTTTGGAGTTGCTGCCATTTTTTTTCCTGATACACTGAGGCACCAGCGAGGGAATCCCTGCCCCCCCTCTCTGCTCACCACCCCCGCCCCGGGCCAGTGCCGTCCAGATGAAGGACAAAAGGAGAGACAGTCCACGCTGCCTACGGGGGACGATCCAACCCAGTGTCTTCAGGGACTCATTATTTGGAGGTTTTTGGTTATAGAGTTGTTATCTGTTCTGTTCTGGTGGTTCACATATATATATATAACTATATTTAGTAGTTAAGAACTGTTATCTTTCCTTCTACACCTTTTTTTCCAAATCAAAATTTTGTTCTAAATTTAAAAGAGGGGTGGCAAATTTTTTGAGAAAGGAGCTCTAAATTGTTTCAGCTTACTCTAAACTAAGATATCCTGCAGCTTCTTACTGTCTCAAATTTTGCAACATAGTTTTAAGCATGTGGAGAATAGATTTGGATACATTATTCCAGTAAACATCTCAAATAATACCATCACTTTATTTTTTGTCCAGATGTCCACTTGTTAAACACTGTTAAAGACCATGTTAACTCTTTCAGCTGGAAAACCTTCTAAAATGTCAATCTGTAATGGACATTTAGAAATACTTCCTCCACCCCACCTCTCCTCCCCTGTTGAATATCTATCATCTATCTATCTATCTATCTATCTATCTATCTATCTATCTATCTATCTATCTATCTATCTATCTATCTTTATTTTAGAAGCATTTAAATCAGGTAAATTTTAAATATGTGGTGCTTAATGAGTTCTGCAACATAAGAGCAGTTCACTGCCTTACTGTAACAATAATAACTTCTAAAACATTTTTTAAAAATATTTGCCATAGAGTTTTAATTGGAAAACCTTAGCAATAGTCTATGCTTTTCAAAAATGTGTGATACAGATACTTAATATGACTGGCAGAAGAAAGATTGTTGCTCAGAGGGCTGTTTGGATGCAACCATTATGTAGTACCTGGTAGTTGTCTACTCTGTAAATCCACAGAGACTATTTCAAGCATAATCAGGACACCTTACAGACAGAATGAAAGTCCCACTCATCTCTATGCCCTTTACAGAATTTGTAAATGAACCTTTCAGCACAATTTTCTTTTTAGTATAGCATTTCGCACAGTCAAGCTCAGTTGGGAGAATTGCAAGTTCAACCTTTATTCGTTACTACAGTGCACCATGACTTAGTGGTTTACTTTATGCTGACTAGTTCTAAAATGGGTGGAGAAGAAAATATCCTTGATTCCCTAGCAAGTCACTCCCAATGTCTCTGAGGAACTGAAGCAGATATCTGTGAGTTCTATGTACATGACAGAGTACATATTCTCGTACACATTCTGTTCATTTTCTCAATAAAATAAAAATAACCACTTAAAAATGTCAAATCTGACTGTATTGAGCCTTAAAAATGAAGCCAAGTATGAGAAAAAAAAGTCTTGGTGCTTTAACAACACATAAGGATTTTAATGTGTTTGATATGTTCTGCCTGTATTAAGAAAAACTTAGTGAAAGGTCTCTTACTAAATGGATACTTCAATTAGACTGAATGGATTCCAGCAAACTAGATTAGGTAAAGGATGGTTTAACTTCACTTCAGTCAAACTACTACTGAAGTTGACAGCTGAATTAATGATATCTGAGTCAACAGCAATTCTTTTAAAGTCAGATAGGTCCAGAGGGACTTGGTCCAAGAGGAACAAAAACAAATAGCACCAGATCAAACAAGTTATAAGCTCCACTGGGCAAGACCCAGACACGATAGCTCAAGTTCAAGGAAGATGTGTACTAACAGAGATTAGGAGGGAACTCCTCAAATATTTCCTTTGTTTTTTGGTTTTTTTTTTTTTTTTTGGTAACAGAAGAAAAATGAAAAGTGAGCATTTAAAAGTACAAATCTTTTTTTTCCAAAGTATAATCAAATGCTCAGAAGTCTGGCTTTCTGAAAAGTAGCATAATTTCTCTAATTCTATAAGATCTTAATCAATTTAAAAATCACATTATTTACGTTGACATGCCATATCTACTGTTACTAATTATGCCCACAAGCATTTTTAAATTAAGCAAACCCAAAACTGAAGGAGCCTGGTTAGCCCCACCTTTTTCATATAGCTTATGAAATATATGTTTTTACAAAGTATGCTCACACTGTATCTGTTTCACAGAATCACTGAGCTGTGCAGTGTGAAGAGAACTGAGCAACTCAGTAGATCAACAAGAAGAACAGACAGATTTCTTTCTGTGTGGAAAATCCTGGTATTGTTCATGTAAGTAAAATAATAGTCTATGGCCCTCATACAGAACTCACAATTCAGGAGAAATCCAGTAGTGCCCTGATGAGCATGTGGGAAATAATTTGTGAAATTCTATGAAGTCTTGCAGAACATGTGCAAGGCACGGACATCCCACTGGCTTATACAATGCTTGAGTTTGTGTAGGTTTTTATGTATGTACTTTTCTGTTTCTATAAAGACTAATTTATCTCTTAATTTCGCAGTACTACTTCATAGTTATGGAGTGCTAATAAAAGAAAATATGGGGTCTGAATCATTTGAGTGAGTAGAGCTTGGAACAGAAGCTCTGCCTGGAGTTCTAGAATGCATAAAGGAGAGCAACATACTCTGCAGCCTGCCCTAGCTGTCTGGAAATCCCTTCCCACAGTCTTTTCATATACATGAAGCCTTGTCAACAGCAAGGTTGGCTGTGAATAGGTAAGAGTTCTTACTAAAATTTATTAAACACCCCTTAGACCTTCTAAAAAGGTTTGAAAGCACAGCAATGAATAATTCCTCTTCTGGATAAGCAACATACACCATGGATTTTCTGCTGAAAGGATGACAGTATTTACTTTAGAAAATACCACAATAAATATCAGTTTTTGAGAGATATTTTGACTCACTTCCCCTGCTTCTTAGAGTAAAAATCCAGGCAAGTCTCTTTTTTGCAGCTAACTTTTCTATTTCAGTTTCTGCCAACAAAACACCTCCTCAGGGCTACCTGTCTGTGTGACAGATGTCCTAGTTTTTCATTCAAATCTGATTTTTGAGCAACTTTTCTATTAAGCTCTGTGAATATTCATGAAAAGGTTCTGATATGCCTAGAGTTGACTTAACTGGGCAATTTTTGCTAAAACTTACATAAAATGGGAACAAAAAGAGAAGAATAAAGCAAAAAAACCCCAATCATCTTTCCATCTTTTTACAAATACTATATTGATTTGGAATAATTTGGGGCTGAAGGAATCTCTCGTGGAAATGAGATCATGGCAATTACAGGATGTTATTGTTTATGTAGAAGATTGTATATTTAAAAATCAGTCATAATACTTTTGAAAGTGTGTCTGAAGATAACAGTGCTTTCAGTCTGGAAACTATTTCTTTACTTAATTCATTCCATGGTGTGTTGCTAGATGTATTTCTTGTCTGAGTCTGAAATTACCAATAAGACTCTGGATGAAGAGTCAACAAAGTCTCAACATCTTCATGAAAAGCTAACATGAAGTACATCTGCTGTATTCCCTTGCATTTCTGTATTCAGGAAGGTGTCCCTATTGCCTGTGTGTCAAGGAGTGCCCTCATGATTGAAATTTTTGTTGTAGTTGTGGTAGTCAGACACAGTGATGGGGTTAGATTTTGGGTTTTCAAACTTTCACCAAATGCAAACCAAACTCAGTTCAAATTACCTTAAACTAGCTGTCTTGCAAAGTTCTTGTGAAGTAGCTTAGAAAGAAGATGCAAAGAAGAAAAAGAAAGAAGCAAGTTTAATTTATTTTGCTTATGCTGACAAAATTTAGAGTCTCAGCTTTATCACATTCTTCCAGTTTGACCAAGCTACGATTTTAAGACCTGAAGCTCTAGAGCCATGAGGTACATAAAAGCTGTAGTTTCATCTGGTATTTAAATTCCCTTCTTTTCTATATATCCTTAGTCCATCTCTAAATCCATTTTTGTTTTCAGACTTGATAACAACATTTAACGTTATTGTCTTTCAGCTACATGGTTGAGACTAGCAGGACATGAATGAGAACCAGAAACATGATTTTCATTTTGTTTATGCAAGTGGTATTGTTGCTAAACATAGCTTGTTATATGCTACATTATTCTTCCCAGTTATCACTCTGCCCCTGTAGATTTGCCAGTCATTGCCAAGCTAAATCTATGCCAGGGTTAGTGGCCATACACCCCTTTATTTAGCAATTGCATTAAGATCTCCAAGCGCTTTAAAAAAAAAAGAATTTTTCAGAGTTGTTTTCCCTTTCCTAGTTAAAAATCTTTGATTCAGCTCAGCAATCACAGAGACACTGCTCTGTCTGCCTGCTTGATTTGTTTTCTATTTATAAATAGATTTATCCCTCCAAAGAGGTTCATTTAGGAGGGAAATCAACTCTAACCAATATCAGGAACTGAACAGATCGGGGAATCAAATTACCTGTGTAGCTTTCATTTAATTTTCATTATTCCAAAGTAAGATAGCATTGTGGGTAATTTTTTAAACTAAAAGACAATGGAATCCCAAGCACCCACAGTCAGAGTCACTGTTTCTGATGGATTTTCAGTATCTTTACTCTTGAGTGTTGAGTTGCTGTTACTCATACTTCCATCAGTTATGTTATCCCAAAACATTCATGTGAGACTAACAGTTCACATAGTCAGTATTGTAAGAATAAAAAGGCGCTCAGTAAGAATAGTTATGCTTTGGAGCTGATGTTGAGTATTCTCCTTTGATCCGCAGATCTTCTAGAACTTGAGTTTGGGAGGATTCTTCATCATGTGGGTAAGATTTCACCTGATGTTGTTCCTAGCAGAAGTGCCTGCATCTAATTTCTGATTCTGATGTACCATCTCTCTCTAATAATTCTTTTCCTTCAGAGAAGGAGATAACATATCTATGTGTCTAGAGATACTGGTACATATCTGACCTTTATGTCTTCTGATAAATTGTTAGAATCTAAATTACTTGACTGGTGGAATGCTTCAACCTTTCCTCATGAGAGCTGATCTTCTGTGTTTTTGAGGCCCATTAAAAGTAATACATGTTCACATCCTAGCAGAAGAGCTAAGTTCTTTTCTTTATTTGAATTGTCACTTAAACCAGTGCAGTTTCTGAAGTTCTGTTCATTACATAACAGTATTAAAGCGCATCCTGCTCAATATAATACAGGGTAAACCTACCTAAACAATATATAACTCCCTTTTGTGGTGTATTCTAGGGAAAGAAATATCAAAGTCTTTTATTCTAAGTTTATGGGACAACCACGGGGGCTAAGTATATGTCAGGTACAGTTTAGAACAAATTCAGTTTCTTTACAGTAAGGTTCTCGTAATCTCTCTGTTTCCTCTCATAAATGCGAGCCCCTTTCTTTGAAAGAGTTAACAGCAGATGGCCACTTTAGCAGTGCTGGCATTGAAGTCAGATAATGCTAGATTAGGCAATACTGTCACCATGCTACTATAATAGGCAGTGGCTTTGTAGACAGTGGTAGAATTAGAAGGACTAGATCCTTCCTTAGAATATACACACTAGGTGTTTTTTTCCACAAATAAACTATGTTGATTTATAATACTTGGGACTGTGACCAATATATTCCATTAAAGAGTACTAGTGCAAAACTGTGGTGCCACATTTGTCATGATACACACAAATTTAACAACAATTTTACTTTACTTGATGAATTTGAGAGGACAAGGACTATCTCAGCCTGTCCTGAGATATAAGGTATAATTTCACAGAAGCTAAATTTTATAAGTAAGGAAGACTTCATGGTAATGTTTGCTTGTTTAAGCTACAGTTCCAGAAGAATTTATGTGATTGAAGTTCTGCATTCCATCTGGCAACTGGGATCTCTAAAGTCACTATAACTGAGAGTTACACTAATCTCACAGCCTAACGGTGGGATACCCAACATAGTTCTGGCATTGGAACCATACATACTGTTTCCACTAGTCCCATATAGCATGAAAGATAGAAGCTCTTCTGAGAGATTGGATTCATAACTTACTGGATTGTTTAATTGGGTCAAATCAACCAACTTGTTTGGGCAGGGAGGGAGGGGGCCAGGCCTTGAGAGTCCCATGGCCTGCAGCCAAGTGGCCGCACAGAACACACATGGCACGGGAGCCACATGGCTGTGCAACTGTCAGTCAAAAAAGGCCCACCTGCTCGCCCGCCCTCACCACAGCTGGGAGCCTCTGATTGTCACCAGCCCTCACTCTGGCCTGGAGGGCTCTGAGGGGTCACTGACCTGATGGTCCTGCTTTGTGGAGGTGGCCACGGTGACTATATAAATAAGGGCTCCATCTTGCCTTTTCACCTGGGACCTGCCATCATCATGTTACCCTCTGGTGGTCACTGTACAATTTTCTTATTTTAACCTCTTTCTTTACTTCTTTCTTCTCTTAATCTCTTCCTTTCCTTCTTTCCTTAATCTCTTCTGGGTAACTTAAAAATAATGGGTTACTCCTGTGAACCTTTTGCCAAAATGCTTATTTTCTCACTAAATCAAAAGAAGTCTCTTGGAAAATGCATGTTGCCTGTTCTCTTTATGCAAATTCAAGATATTAAAGAACTAAAAGGCTCTGCAAGAGTCCACTGGGAAGTCTTGGAGTCTTAAATATAAGTAAAAGGCTGGACTTGATGATCTCAGAGGCCTTTTCCAACCTAGTTGATTCTGTGATTGTAAAACACCTGGGCAGCTTGTGGCTGGGACCAGAGTCTTTACGGGTCTCAAACCAATCTCTCTCTCCTGATATATGAGTTTTCTTGCACGTTCAGGTAGGGCATGTATAATCGGGTGATCTGAAAAACAGGTTGTCAGACAAGATGGACCACACAGTTTATTTGATGCAGTAGCTTCTATGTTCCTGCACTTAGTTGCTATGGGGAATAATAGTTATAATGTAATCCAATAAAGACAATCTAAGAATTTGAATTTCAGAATTCTGTTTAAAATGAAAAAAAGTGTTAATAGTCATATTGATTATTTTAATCTGGTCTACCGCAGCAATATTGTTAAGCAGTACAACTCCTCTTTGTCTATACTTTGCCTGGCATGAAAGGAACAAAGATATTGATCTGCTATTGACTAAATATTTTAGAGAACACTTTGTATTTACCATTTAAATAGCAAATGAAAGAATACTTTAAAATAACATTTGTTACCATGTTTCATGATATTACCATAGTAACTAAGAGTTTGATCTGAATGCTTTGCTTTTGTACTTATTTTTTCACACAGAAAAGGGACGCTAGCTACTGGTCTTAAATAGGAAAACTTATCATTAATTTGCATTTCGAAAAGCCGCATTAACCAGAGCATATTTACAAAATTATATATATCAAACAACTTAGCAATTTAAAATTAAATTATGATTCAATACACCATAAAAATGGTTTATTTAAATCTATATTTTTAAAAACAATAATATTGCAGAGCTTTTAAAAACTTAACTAAAGGAAAAGGTGTCTAGATAGCTCAGCAGCTTTGAGTTGGATGTTGAAGCACATGTCTATTTATGTCCTTTCAAATACAGCTTGGGTTGGTGGCAAAAGGAAGCTGTTCCAAGATTGTGATTTGATTGCACTAGTAAAATGCACTTGTGAACTTCAGAAAGCTATAGCTGTTTGGGTATTATGAAATTTATTTCTAATGGCAATGAATTGGCTGCTTTAGTAACAGTGAGGGGAAATTGCCATGAAGATAAAATGTACAACTAAGAGTCCTTGAACAAGCCTCTCTCTGATGGACCAAACTGAAAATGTATGTGTGCTGTGGTTTCTATGTTCTATCCCTGGCATCACAGTAAAGCCTCCTTTCATTAACTTGATATATTTCGTATTTGGAACCTTATTAAACATATAAAACACAACCTACTTATGATTCACATAGTCACACTGGCTTAAGTAATTAATATTGGTGGTAAAATTTACAGTAGACTTAAATGGTAACAGTTTCTGTGATTTAAATTAGGATAGTACTTCCCCCCCATCCAATATAGGTACAGAGAACTATACTGGGAGAGGACTAAGCCATTTAGTCACATTTCACTCATTGTGGAAATAATATAATACAAAATGGTCCTGAAGAATTGATTGTGCCTTAGGAACTCAACTCCACTAGGAGTGTGACACAGCAGTGGTTTTTAAGGAGCGAAAGATGAGTGAACTCAGTATGTCCATAGGTTGCTCCTCCAGGGTAGAGTAAAGTAAACAATATGGAAAGGCTGTGCTGGCTGAATCTTAAGTAAGTAAAAAATAACTAACTGTCCCTACTTCAAAGACAATTTTTTTCTTTTGCAAGCGAAGAGAAGTTCCATCACAATAATACAGCTTCTTGATTCATAAAGTAAGAGGGATTAGGCACACTATACAAAGCATGAAACTAATTGTCTCTGTGATGATCCTTGAACTACTAGAACTGATAGAGAGCAGCAGCAACTTATGCATTGTCAGAGAAAGGGTTGGCCTGTCACAGCCAAAGATCTCAAGTTCTTGATTTTTACATATGGAAGTAATTCTAAAGGTTTACTCAACATTCTTATGCATTTCTTTTTTCAGTATGTCATTAAATCACAAGGGATGATTACCACAGAGTCAAAATTAATGTGTTCATAATGAAATGTATGACATTTTATTCTTAACACCCACATTGCTTGATTTGAAAACTGACAACAAACACATTTAAAAATAGTTCTTTGGAATGCAGCTAGTATAATATAGCACAAATATTGTTGTTAGTGTAACACACTGTAGTGAGTTTAATAGATTAGCAGAACAAAATATTATAGGACGTGAGTAATAACAGTTAACTTTGAACCACTAACTGCTTTAGGTTAAAATCTTTGGAAATATTATCGTTTGTAGCACTGTTGAATATGAAGTGCATATTCAACATATATATATATATCCCTTTAGGACTGTATTAGTACAGCAATGCACTCTGAAATAATAATGAAAAATTTGTCATTTAAAAAAATAAATGGATAATGTTTGTTTGTTATTGGTAGAACTTTTCTGGATATTAGAGAAGTGAGTTAACTATAAATGCTTGTTTCAAACTAGATTTCATGCTGGAAATAAGAAAAGACATTTACCTTCCAGGTACTTACTGAATCCATTAGACATGATGGATTTTTTGTATTATAGAGATTCTTAGAAGATGAAAAATACTCATTGCTTCTTTTCTCTAATATAGCAATAGTTCATGTCTGAGAACTAGTTTTATTGTCAAAGTGAATAATATTTTAATATGTTTAGAAATGGCCTCATTCTTCTTGATAGAAAAATGAAATGATTTTTGATAATAGGGTGTTATGTGCTCCTTGAGTAGCATCAATATCACGTAATTTTGATGTTCTGCTTCAGGTGTGATTTCTGAAAACAAAATTCAAGAGGAAAATCTGTCCTTAATGCATCACGGGTTTGGGTTCTTCGTAAATTGTGGTTGTGTGTTAGAGCAAAAGCATTTGGGTTTTCTATAGAGTGAATACTAAACTAAACCAAAAGTCTCTATCAGAATGATCTCTAAATTAGTTTTAAAATTTATTTTTTAGCATTGAAATGTTTACTATCTTATCTTACAACACTGATATCTAAGACTGATCCCACTGGACAATGACAGTATTTAAGGAAAGTTCTGAATGAGACTAAGACTCTGCCCACTTTAAAGGTAAGTAACTTATAGTTTGATTTATTGTTCCTGTAAATGGCTGGTAAGTTTCTTGAATATAGTAATTTAAGTAAATAGGCTTAATACTTAATGATTATTTTAATTCATGTACATAAATACAATGTTTTCCCAGCAATTTTTAATCTCAGTTTTTAATATTAATTATGACTGGTGTTATTCAGTCTCAGTGCTCTCTGTAAAATTAGTACAGTCTTCCTTGTTTTCCATTATGACATTTAAGTTTAAAAAAAGTTTTTAGAAGACATTCTCAGTCTGGGAGCATTTCACTGATCACAGGATTAAATGACAGTGAATACTTTACGTGTCCTGTGCTCATATAAAACACTACATAACTGTTCACAATGTTTTTGTTTGGTTTTTCTTATTCACAATGATTTAGCTTTTTTCTTTTATGAATCATCTAGACTTTTCATTGTTTAATTGCCATTAATTATATATATATATCTCCATAATTTAACTAATTTCAGCTGTAAAATATGAAATAACAGTAGGAATAAATTTATTGTTGATCCAGTTTTACAGATCTGGCATTCTAAGCCCAAAGGGAAAATGACCTTGGACTCCATCTGCTTTTGTTCTTTTTGAACTATGGGGGGGAAATTAATCTGAGTTCTGCAAGAGTGAAAACACTTGTGGATAAATCTCTGTGTTTTACTTGCAAAGGGAAGTTATCACTTGGAGTGAGTATAATTAAGGACCTCAATTTCATGAACTTAGAGATTTTAAGAGACATATGGTGCTGTTACTAATCTTCAATAAAGTATCTGTATTTCCAGGTTTTTAGGCTGAATACTAGTTTGTGTAAAAGAGTGACTATTTGAAGAAAGGAAATAAGATGTGCTGTAAGAAAATAGTCTTGAGTATCTACTGTAAAGGAGCTAACTGTCATTACATCTGTCCAATAAAGCAATTCAGCTCTCTAGGTTTGCTGGCTGAATAAGCAATGGATTATGAATGGCAAGCTTAGCTCCTCTCTAAGACTTTACATTTCATACTCGCTCATAAGGGCAAAAAAATTACCAGAAGCCTGAAGAATGTATTATCTTCCTGGCTTTCTTTCATTATAGCAGCTCATGCTAATATTTACACCGCTTAGAGTGCTGGCAGCTGAAATGATACAAAAGCAGAACAGTGACTTCAAAGCCAGAGATCAATAAATTATCTTGCTGTCAAAAATAAATCCAGAACTCAGTGGCACAGAATAATACTGAATGAATACTGAACACCTAGAGCACCCAGGGGTCTTTAGTGCAACAGTGTCATGTCCCTTGTTTAGGCATTTGCTCTGTAAGCAGTCTGTTGTGGTGTAAGAAAGTTGAGGGTCTGATACATCCA
This sequence comes from Grallaria varia, assembly GCA_013396735.1. Taxonomy (NCBI): domain Eukaryota; kingdom Metazoa; phylum Chordata; class Aves; order Passeriformes; family Formicariidae; genus Grallaria; species Grallaria varia. Next base: position 11,772 of record VWZG01011438.1, read on the forward strand.
CACAAGACACAAAACCAGCTGGAAAACAGTGTAACCAGCCAGAAGGGAATGATGAGGACAGGGAGGTGTCTGCCTCTTTCTGGGGTTTGGGCATTTCATACAATGCTTCCTGGCAATTCCTTCCTTTAATTTGGATTTTCAGTACTAAGCCTCCTATTTTTTTTAAGAAGTGAGGATGTGCCTTTTGCAGTATGTGAAAAAGAGAAGGCAGGAAGGGTTCTTGATACCTTCACCCTTTTTTACCTTAAAAAATAGTGTGAAACATAAAAAATCCTGATAGATCCTGTGAAATGCCTGGGTTTTTTTTTTTTTTTTTTTNTTAAGGGAAGGGTGTTTGTTTGTCTAAGTCAATTATTATATCAACTGATCAACAGTTCAGTAGATCTTTGAAAATTTTGATTTAAAGACTCTTCAGATACATCATTTTTAATGACATATTGTAACTTAGAGGCTTGTCCAGTTCAGCACAGGCAGGTAATAAATAGCCCAAATTTCTGTAAGCAGTGGATCCAGCAGACACATCAATGAAACCTATTAAAAATTTATTNAAAAGAGAAAAAAGTTCCAAGGAAATATGTGTTTTTATAAAAATTAGGAGTAAGAAGCAGAGAAAAGGGATTGTCCAAGAAAATCAGAAGGAAGAAATGCTTGCCTGCAGTATTGTATTCAGTTACCCTGAAGTAAATCTGAGATTATTATACTGATGTAGTGTTTTAAAGGAGAAACTAAGCTGCAAGGAAAGAACCCAAGACTGAATTCCTACAAAGTACTTTTTCTGTGAATGTGCTTTATCCGTGTAACTAGGAAATGATGCAGTCAGAATAAAAACACAGAAAATGTAAAAGTAGGCAAGATAAAAAGGGATCTAAGCACTCATACTAAAAAAGGCTTTGAAAGTACTTGACATAATGCTGGGCCAGATCCCCAGTGTAACAACTTGGCCTCACTGAAATTGTTGTGGCAACAGGAGTAAGAAATATCTGTGTTTATGTCTATGTAGCCAGATGGGTGTATCCATTAATTTCCAATCAATTCTTATGATAATACATGGTGGTCCAAGACATTGCAGCTTCTAGTGTTTTACCTGGTGCAAGAGGAAAGGCTGCTGTCATTTTGTGAGACTTTTGCGATCCCTCCATTTTCTGCAAAAATTCAACTATGCTCCCACAGACCACCCTGAATAATTTATGTGTACAGTTGTTGTTTATCCCTTCAGATAATCAACATTGCATTCTGTGACGTAGGTTTTTCTTATCTAAATATTTGTTTTACTTACATAGAAGAGAAATAAAAGGCTTTGCTCTGTAGTTTCCAAGGTTTTGATTTTTAAACCTTTCAACCCACTGGAATACTATAATTAATTATTTAAAATTAATTGTTATTGAATTAATTGTTTAGAATACTGTTTTTTCATGTTATATTTCATATAATATTTTCATATTATATATACTCAGTTCTTGTTCACATTTCTGTAATGTACATTTCTATTCAGAGCTGGACTTGCAATACATGCCTGTATGTTCAAATAACCTTTATTTACTTTGTTAAAAGACCATGAAAGGAAATTTACAGTTGTCTTTGGAGTGCTAAGTTCTCTTGAAATTAAACCTAAATATTTGATCTTTTTTTTTTCTACTTTAAATATTTCTATTATGATGGGAATAGATGCAGTGAATGACAATTAAAAAGATTACCCTTTTCTTTCATCTTTAAGGTATCACAATTATCAACTAGTATTATTTTTCTCCAATTACTTACTACCTCTTCCCATTTTCATGACATTTCAGAAACTGTTAGTAGTACAGTGAACTCATTAACCCACTGCTTTGACGCATTACAATATATAATTATGTATAGATCCATAAAATATTATTTGCTATTCTCCGATGGCACTTTTCAAATGTTAAAATCGATATTTAAAAAAAGATGAAATTATCTTATACTCAAGTTTTCAGTGTTACATCACCACGGCCAGACACACTCTGAAACACGGAACAAGAGAACAAGCAAAACATGCATTAAGAAATTTGTTATGTAGTGTTTCTAATATTTATCCCAGTCTGAGTAATTTCTCTCACCATATTCCTTGTTATGTCATGGGCGCATTTGCTTTCAGTGTCCATAGCCAGTAGTACAGTTATCACCATAATATGCAGCAAACAGAGAAAATGAGAGATCAGTAGGTTAGTGTAAAAAAAAAAAAAAAAAAAA
>VWZG01011438.1:14007-35205 GCA_013396735.1 Grallaria varia
AAAAAAAAAGTAGGTAACGTGCATGTTTTAAAAATCATTTTAAATCTGACAGAAAGGCAATCAAGTCTGGGAGGGTGTTGACACAGTTCAGTTCCACTGAGAATCTGAGTTGTTATAATCTGTGCATGTTGAAGCTTGTGAACAGCAAATCACGGAATCAAAGAGACATACAAAGAGGGTATTACAATAATCCAAACTTGATGTTATAAAAAACAGGAATCAAGAGCTCAGCACCCTGTGGAGACAGTAAGCTTTAATCTTTACCCACCACTAAATTCCTGGGATGGTATTAGGTACTTAGGACTCTCAAAGTCTTATCATGTGTACTGAGCTGAAAACAGTAACTTTTTGGTAGACATAATTTAAACCATGTAAGTTTCTACTTACTCTACTTCAAATAAATGATCTTTAGGCTCTCTTTTTTATTGATTGGGATTTCTCACTGTCATTCATAACTCACTCAAGTTTCGCACTCAGGTCAATGCAATTACTTTTTTTCTTTACTTTTCCAGCAGTAAGATACTTTTAAATAGAGTTGACAATATGCCAAATTATAGCAGAAGAACAGGTCTTCACTTTTTTTTAACTCTTTCCATGATGCCATCACAGACCTGGAGCAGAAAGTGGAACTTAACATAGTTAGGGTAATAAGTAAGGAGGAAATAGACTTTAAAAGTATTTCTGTTCTTTCCTGAAATTGTATCATTTGTTGCTTTGTAAATCTTAAGTGTTGAATTACCAATATTGTTTAACAGAAAGAAAAAAAAAACTAGAATATTTTCTATTTGAATATCTTGAGAGCGATGCACAGGTTTGTATTGCCTAGTTCAAGGCAGGAAAATTTATGATTCCCTGAGCTTGAGCTAAAACTTGTTTTCTATTGTATTTAATGGGAGAATTTAACAAAAAATATAGTATAGAAAAGCTGGACTAAAACTTGAAAAAATTCAAGTTAATAGATGACAGAAGAAAACAAACACAGACAAAAAAGAAAGGGGAAAAGAGGTGGAAATAACAAGGAAAACCTAATGAAAATTCTGATGTTCCTAGAATTTGTGCAGGAGCATCACTCATATGTTCTGCCCTATAATTAAGGACTTCCCTATATTTCTAAATGTCATAGATATAGTTTCAGCAATGTTAAATGTAAATTTCCCATGATAAACAATTGACTTATAAGACAGTCAGAAAGAGGAACACATATTGTTTTTAATGATGTCTTATTATGTAAACCCATTTCAAGTGGAAAAAAAAGTGGGTGGTTTTGGTCAGTTAGTTGGTTGGTTTTATTAATCTTAGCAGCCATTTCCACAATATTTCTGGATAATTTCTTAGTTACACTTTTGTTTTAAATACTAGAATAAATTGGGAAGTCTCCACAATTTATTTTGCAAATATTTTGTAAATGAAATGCATTGATCAGCATGAAAAGTTGTAATTTTTTTACTGAAATGAAATTACACTGTCTTCCAAAAATATTGAGAACTCTTTTCATCAGCTCTAAAGTTCATGGTAAGGAATACAGTTTCTAACCTTTTGTGATGCACCTCAAACTTCATATACTACATAATTTTGGAAACCTATTTTAGGTGCTGACCAGACAATGGAAAGATGCAAGGCGATCAGATCACTCAAAATTTGAGCTGAGTGATATTTTCCCTTTACATTGCTTGTTCCTCAAAAATGCACTTTCAGAAGTGCTGAAATGAGAATGCGATGCTGAAACAGTTTTGAAAAACAGAAATGATTCAGTGATTGCAATAAAAGCCAAAGAAATGAAACACTGCATTCAAGAAACTGCCATAGAATAAATGGTATTTTTACCTCATTTCCCTCAATATTCCATGTTAGGGTATTCTCCTATGAAATAGAGGGTTATGTTTTAGATATTTTTGCAAGAGCTTTTACTCATCATATTTCACCTACCAGACAAATGTTCTAGGCTACATATTGTAGTTATTTTTATTTTTGTTATCTGACACAATTACTATTTAAGTAGTTCATACAAAGTTCCATCTATCAGTGCATTTGTGATCCACTGCAAAGCATTATGGGAGTTCACATCACACAGAGGAAGAATATGAATTCAAGTGCATTTCATTTTTAAAGATTGTATTAAAAAGAGAGAAAAATAAGGTCCTTGTTCTTCTTCCTTCTAGAAGCTTCATTTTACAGATATTTTTCTGCGCTTTTTAATTTTTAGCATGTTCAAAGATTAAATATTACATTTTGGGACATGTGAAATTAGACCCACAAATACTCATGGTAAACTTAATTAAATTGCATAAGCTGCTGGTACAGCAAAGGACTATCAGTGTTCTCAGTAGCTCTTTTGGCATTCCACAATGACCTAAAAACCAAGCTTACTGCTCTTTAAAGTAGTTTTACACCACATGTAAATGTGTGATGAACTAAGGAGCACTGAAAATGTTCCTGTATCATGTAGAAGGAAATATCAGCTACATTTTTCCTTTACTTAGTGAAGGAAGGCATACATTCCAATCAGCAATGGCTAAGGAAATTATTACTGCCCTTTATTCATTCATATTACAGTTCAAAATTCAGCCTTGTGTAAGTTCTGAAGGTGAAAAGAAACCTCTGTACAGTTGCAGCTGTTACTTTGTTCAAGGGAAAAATAAATTCAGCTAAATTAAAGCAAATGACTGCTGTTGGCAAAAGCAGCAAACACTGTTTTGTGACTTCAACCCCAGGGACGTGTGCACAGTTTTCTGATGCTGGTCCCTGTTTACTAGTCTGTAAATTATGTTCTGTGCAGTGTCTGAACTAATAATAAAAAAAATAAAAATATCCAAAACCACCAGAAACTACAATTTTGAAAACATCTTGATATTGTTTTTCTACTTAGCATTATGCAGAACAGATGTATTTCAAAAAACAATGGAAATAATGGGAACCAAACTGACCACGTTTCAGGAGTACTTTCATGCGCAAGTAAAGATCATATTGGCTTAGAGTATTTGACATTAAGTCAAGTACAAACTGGAAGAACATCCTTCTTATAATTAAAAAAGGTAGTACACATCTGCTTTCTAAGCCCTGATATTTTCAAGCATAAAGAACTACTTATAAAAACCTGCCATTCTTATGGTATCCAGGAAGAAAGCACTATAACAATATTTTAAAAATATGCAAAAAATATTACAAACTAAAATCTTTGACTCAGCTCATTATATTTCTTCACTGATTTTAAGAGAGTGTATTTAAACTAAAACAATTTTTAATGTACTTGTTTCTTAATAGCAGAGCCTACAGGGATTTCTAGTTATAATATTCATTGAGCAATAATAGTTTTCATCCTTTATTTTCAATATTGCTGTGCATAATGGAAGCCCAAAGTAGTAGGATAATCAAGAAAGGTGCTTCTGTTGGAAGGATGCTGGGCCCTTTGAACGGTGGCAGTCTCATAGTCCTGGTGTTCAGAGGTATCTCTGTCTTTCATCTGCTCCAGTAAAAGCTGTTGAACTAGAAGACTGCATTTTGCTTTGAAAGCATCTGCCTGCACATCCATGTTATGCACTAGCAGAACTTGTTTTCAACTAAACACATAGTTCTGCTAATTGAAGTATTAGTTTTCCATGGTTTAATTGTATTGTGGTAATTAGGCTGTACAAAGATGATTTCTTAGTTTGTAGCAGAGATGAAGGACATTATTATCCTTTGTCAAGGATGTGAGTTACTCAGCCTGTGGGGATAAACTGGAATCAGTAATATCTCTTTACAGCAAGAAACTACTAGATTAATGTTGCAACAGCTTCCATGTGTTTTCCTTTGTTTCAATATATGCTGAATTACCAAGCATAAAAGCCCCTTCAATGTTAAATGCTGGATATTTAAAATGATTGCTGTCACATTGAAGCAATCAATTAGATCTACTTCCACTGCTTCGAAATTCTCTTTCACCCAGTGCCATCCTTCCACAGTGCACAGGTCCTCTGAAACGTACCTCTCTATCTGTGTCAGCCTAGGTGCTGGGTGCATCAGAAACTCTTGAGCACATAGAGGAGCTGAAGCCTTGGGAGCTACTGGAAGGTTTACAGAGTGCTGGACACACCTGAAGAAATAGACACAAATTTTCCTTTTTGGGAGAGAAGGAATTTAGGTTCATTTATTTCCCTTGACTCAGACTGTCAAGATGAAATTAATTTCTGATGGAGATCTTTATAATGAAAATCCATATTTTTTGTGTGTCCAGAGTATATCCAAACAATAGATGTAATCCTCACAATTATATACTTTAATTTTTTGTCACCTTCACAATGGGAACACTAAATAAGGAAGATTATTGTTGAAGTGTTTTTTCCAACCAGATTAATATTGTGTATTTATTCTTTTTAGGTTATAGGTTTCATTATGCTGCCAGCTAAAAATGGCAGCCTGACAGATTTATTGTTTCTCTGGGGCAGTTTTATCGCAGTTGTTGAATACTCAAACCTCATTAGCTTGCTGCCAGGCCTCCAGAACTGCATGGATTGCTGTATGCAAATACAAGCACTTAGTAATGAGTAGTTTTGCATTAATTTTATTGTTCTGATAAGTTTAATGGGAAAAAAACCCCCACAATTGGACACTGGAAAAATGGAGTGTTATTCTGGGTACTGCAGCAAGTACTTAATACATGGGTAATACTTGAGAGTGGTTTTTCACATATAACAGGTTTTTATTCTGCTAAAGAACCTGAATACATTTTCAAGTCACTCAAAAATTTTGGTCTTTATCTAATCTATTCTTTGTTGCTGTTGTAATTTTTTTTTTTTTTTTTACTTTAGAGCAGCTGGATTATTAGAGCTTCTTCTGTTGTTAAATCATGTCCCACATATATATCAATAAAAGTAATCTAACCTGACAACAAGTGTTACTTGTGCCCAAATAAGTCTGTGTTTATGCTCAAAGGAATTTTGATTACTATTCTATACTATTTTGCAATTGCTCCTAAAAGTCAAGTCATAGTTTTTATATAGCAATCAAAAGTGACTGAAAATATATCCATGACTGGCAAAGGAGGAATGTGACTGTGCTTTGTTTGCCTTACTACATCAACAGAAAGAGGCAGTGAAAAACCTCCAGTATAAGCCCTGAGGTGAGACATTCCAGGAGGTTTAGCAGGATTTATCTCACAGCACAAAATAGTCATTTGGATGACTGCTTTCCTTTCTCCATGGATGTATGTATCTCTCCAGTGCCTGTTGTACAGGATACAAAGTAGCAAACCCTACAGACATCTCCATTTTGCATATTATTTGCAATTAAACCAATTTCAAAAGAAAGTAATTTTCAACTTTGGGGCCTGAGTATAGGCTAAGTATTTCTTACATTTTAGTTGTCACTTTGAATATAATGTCATCTGATGATGTGCAAAATTACCAGGTGTTTTTCTCTATTAGCATCATATTTGCTGGTGAAAGCAGAGCCATGAATGACATTATGATAAATCATCATCAGAAGATTTCTTTTGGTTCATTTAATATATCAAAAAGAAAATTTAAAAAAAAAAGAGGGTCTTTATACTGGAACTCTTAAACTTTCATGTCAACCCCTTTAGTAAGTATGGACTAAGAATCTTGTCCCTAAGTCACAGAAACTACGAGGAGATCATAGATAACACTATTTAGGAAGAAATTGCGGGGAGGGAGAAGGAAAGGGTGAATCCTCATCTGCAATTTCTTTCCCAATCAGGATTGATGTCTCTTGGCAGGACAGTAAAAGGAAACTCTAACATTTTACTGCTGAACTGTATGTGTTAATGGCTACGAACAGCACGTTAGCCGTCCAGGCTGTAAATCCAGCAGTTACATTGTAAAGGGAACAACCACATATTCGCATTTTGTTTCCAAGGTGATAGCAAAATTTATAAAGTCTTTCCCGTAAACAAATCCAGGTATCCTTGTGCAATGCTGCTCAAGTGGCTCAGATAAGTAACACTTAAGTCTTTTTGTGACATTCAAAAGAATTCTCTAAGACGTGATTCTATCGTCTCAAGAATTCAGATTTCTGCTTTGCTTGAACTCCATAGGTTAAAATCACTGAGAGTAGCCTAGGTGCTGCACTGAAGCAGAAGTTCCAATGCTGAGCAGCGCTGAGTGCCCCAAGTTGCTTGCTGCATGTACAGCAGCACGGACTTGTTTTCTGTTTTCCATTATCTTTTGACCTTCTGAATGAAACGTAATTTTTGTAGTGAAAAGTCTTTATCTTTGACTTTATCTTGCTTCATGCCATTAAGTTAGAGTTTACACCAAATAATATACACAGAGGGGTCAGAACTTTCCGGCTTAGTCTTTGTCTGATTGTAGTGTAACTGTTCCTGGTTGCAATAGCTACTTCTTTATTTGCAGTGGTCTTTGGTTCAATAAATAGCACTTCTGTAATGTAAGAAGTGTCTTTAATGGTCTATAACAATTATAAACATAACTTTACAGGAGATTTATGAGCATTCTTAAACCCATCATGTACACAAGACTTGTTGAAGCTATGATTTTCAGATATGTCTGGCTAATATCAAGCAATTGAGGGTCAGATTTTTCAGATGAGGTGAACATCTGCAGCTTTTTCTGAATAGCAAAATGTCTCTATTTGACTGACACTATCCAGCAAAGCAATACTTATTGAAAAATACCTCATTTCCTTAGGACTACATGTATTTTCAGAGTACTTTTTATGCCATATAGGCAAAACTGCCCACTTTCTTATAAAAGCAGATCTGTATGTAGGATGTTAATTAGGTACACAAATAAATCTTGTTGTTAATATTTTGTAAATATGTCCTAAGAAACACAATAAAGGTTGAAATGCCTTGATAAATGCATATAGTAAAAGGCATAGACACAGCAGGACAGAAAGACATATGGCAATATGTATGAAGAGCTCTTCTTGAGAAAAGAAATAAATGGCATATGTAGTTTGGAAATCTGAGTAAGGACACTTTAGATGAGGAAGAAAGATAAGCAAATTAAAACCTAAAAAGCACTAAAAATTGGTATAGACCTTCTAGGCAAGATTTAAAAAGAAAAAGAATATGAGGAAAACCTATAAAAAGGATAGATCATTAATCATTGGAAATTCAATTAGTTAATATTGACTGGGCTGGCAATTATGGATTTGATAAGAAAAGGTACCTCTTCCTGGAAGTAATGCAGGACTCCTTTCTGATACATTTTTCATGCTATCTAGTACAGGCTATTTTGTACTTACTCCTATTGCTGAAAAATAAGACAAGGATGATAAATAACAAAAGTTGAGTCATCTAAAGTCTGGTGGTCACAATATCATCAGAACCTCAAATGCCCTTGAGGTTATAAATGTGAAAGACAATATCTCAAAATTCCTCAACTTTAAAATACAATAAACAAAAACAGAGTGTGAGTGAATGTGGATTGACTTGAAAAAAAAAAAAAAAGTTGATTAAAATGAATTTTGGTTTGGGGAGTTTAGTATGAAAAGCTAGCTAGATAGCACAGAAGCAGCCCTGACAGCTGGCCCTCAAGAGACCTTGTTTCATGAGAATCAGCTGGGTTTTTATTCTCCTGGATGGTGTATTTTGGAAATCATTTGTGTAGTCTCTTGGGAAATATACCATACAATCCTTTCTCATGAAAGCTTTGTCTATTGCTTCAGAAGACCCTGTTTACTTACACTGATGCTTGAAATGAGACATTTCAGTTTGAAGGGGAGAGATTACAGTGAAGAATAATGCTTCTAGAAAAACAGGAACGAAAAGGTTCATTCGCTGAAAACATTAATGACTTTGCAGATGTTCCTGTTATAGTAGGATTAATTTTATTGTCACAGAATAAACACTGCAACTGTATTGAATTACATTAAATGAACAGGTTGAGAAAAGTAATGTATTAAGCTGCACAGATCATTGAAGTTAAAAGGGGGCTCTCTTCAAAAGAAGAGGTATCATAATTTCATAGGGCAGGGAAGGCTAATGTTTGTCAGGGCTTGTCTAGATTAAAAACATAATTTGTTGTAATTTTTTGCTTTAGCTTTGTTGCTTTGTTGCTTTGTTCTTCACTGGCCTTAGGAAGATCTACTGCTTAGGAATGTGCAATATTCCAGACTGCAGGTATTAGAGTCAAAATTTTCTTTTTTTCTTTCAGTCTTACAAAGCAACTGTAATAACCAAAGAAATGCTGTGTTCCACCTTTCAAGACAATGCTTTCCAGGGTTCTAAACCGCATGTAATCAATAGCTCAGTGTTTTAAGTGCTTTCATGAACCACTGGAAAACTGTGCTCAACTTCACTAATGATGAAGGCATAGAACTCTAAGGCCTCTTGTTCTAAGTGAATGAATACTTGTCTCACTGGGATATTGATTAGAAATACCAAGGACTCATTTCCAGAGATTCAAGAATTTCTGTGGAAGCAACTTTTTCCTTGAGAATTGTTTAAAGTGAAAATAAACTTTAAAATAATATGAATATTTTACATATTTNTTGGTTTGGGATTTTGATTCAAGTATTAAGTGGAAGAATCAGTTAATCCTCTAAATCTAATGGGCTGCCAATACACTGATCTAGAGAATGTGGAATGGAGAGAGTATGCTACTGATTTCGTCTGTGACTTTATATGCCAAAGACTTAAAGGGTGTTCTTTACATTTAAGACAAATGTAAGTTTTATTTAGCTAAATTGTTTCCCAGTAACAATTGAATGTTATTGTTTCTTTCATAGACCAAAAGCTTCCTGCTCTGAGCCCTTTTCTTTATTTCATAATGGCTGAACCTGGAACTTTAGCCTCTTAATTTACAGTAACAGCTGAGGAATTTCACATTGCAAATTACATCAGCTTCAGATTCAGTGTTTGGCAGAACATTAATGTACACGTATCTCAAGTAGTTTGCTTTTGCAACATACTTTATAGAAGTTTAACAAGGCAAGCAGTTCAGGCATAGGGCTTAAGTAAAAAATATTTAGTCTTATTTCCTGTCAAAATAGCTGAGATATTCAATAACATTTTGAACATTTTAGTTTTTGTGTCTAGTGACCAATACTCTTAAAATGCTTTTCTGGAGCTTGTAATGAAAAATCTGAAAAGCATCTTATATTTCTTGAGTGGTCTGGGTAATGAATTACCCAGGTTACTTATAAAACGCAGGGTTTCTTGGTTTGCTGTATTTTTTCCCTCCAGAAAAATGACTTTTTTTTTTTCCTTAAAATATGATTCTACAGTTTCAATAAATTGGAAAATACTGCATGATCCATGAACTAGGTAGTACATTGACTTTTATCGACAACTATGAAGTGTTACATTGATGTGTGTTATATGTAAATATTGTATGGGAAACACTGCATTTATGGGAAATAAAAAGATAAGTAAAGGAGTAAGTGGAATTGTTACAGCAAGAAAAACCCAAGAAATTAGATAATATTCAAATGTAAGTAGGACCACAGACCAAAGCCTGAGAAGGCTGCTGTAAGCAAAGTAAAGAAAAGTTTCCTATTAGAATATAAATGTGGGCATGAGGGGAGTTATTCCTAGAAAAGCTTCTGATTTAATGCTATTTGCCATGCCATTGAAATTACACTTGAGGAGCTTTCTGTAAGAAAGAATTTGCAGTCAGCTGAACTGACATTGTTCCTCTGCATTGAAGGAACTAGACTTGCTCTCTAGGAATTAATTTATGAAAGTAAGATAAATACATTGGGTCTGTTGTTTGTGGGGACCAGATCCATGGTAATAACTAGAGTTACACTCAGTTAGAGATGTCTTGGCTAGAGATGGACATTTCCAACCTTTCTCTTCATTGGTCCATGGTGAGACCTCAGGTGTAAGAAGAATAGCCTTGACATTACATTAGTGGCTGTATTGCTCAGTTAGAGGCATAGTTTTGAGGCAGATTAAACTATCTCAGGAGCAGCAGAATTGAGTAAAACTCCAGCATATGTGCTTTGATGTGTCATTACAATATTAATGTTTTACTATTTACTAAATTAAGTTCAAAAATAGATGACCATATGTTTATGTAATGCTGTCAGGGAACTGTGGTGCTCTTTCTACCAGGTTTTGCTAAATACTCCAAATTTCTGATGCATTTCACCATCGCTGTTTGTGTTTGACTTAATTCTGTTTCTAGCAGTGGTATAATGGTAAGTGTTTTGGTGGGGAATATGACCACACACAGAGTTGGATTTTTTTGCCAGGGTAAGTAGAAGTACATGGAAATAAATCCAGAAGAAGGTAAAAATAAGACCTTAGATTTGGAATAAGACTTTCACAGGCAATACAGACATTGCTTGGGCTACTGACCCTTGGACTGATGCTAATCAGGGTTCACAACCAAAGATTCTTGTAAAAGATGGCGTGCCTAACACAATACAAGCATCTTGTTGGAATTCGCATGGCCCCAGCAGCCCTGAGGTCAGGATAACAATGTCTTTTTTCCAATCTTAATCCTCTGATGAAGAATTTGTTAGAAAAAAAATTATATTGCTTTCAGTCTCCAAGCCTGCAAAACAGACGAGAAAGAAAGAAAGAGGGAACAAAAATAATAAATCAAGAAGTTTTATCAGAGAAACTTTTCACTCACTTTGGATTTGTTTAGTATCAATTTTATAACTATTTATTAGATTAAATGAATTTTGCTAATTAGCCAGTGGTACTACATAATAAGGATTTTCTCAATTATGGAAATGTAATTTCCATTACTATTCCATTGTTATAACATCCGATTTATGAATTTATGGTAATAATTGCAGGACATAATTTTCACTGATATTATCACAAATAAATAAATCCCCAAACTGCTTATTCTACTGCACATTATTTTATATAAGCTGTTAGGTGCACCTACTTAGATGTTACACTGCAAAGTTAAACAATATTTCAAAGAGAGAGAGATTCTTAATGTCTGGAAAAATTATGAATGTCTAGAAATGATTAATTGATAGTGTCATAGATACTATGATGATAGGCCTCTCAAAAACAGCTTATGTAATTATAATGGTGAGCTTTGGTGAAAGATATGATAGCACTAATATTTCCCACTGTATGTCATGGAAAATTAATTATTTATTTTGAGTAAACTGATTCAGTTTATTTTCACATATTTACTTGTCAGTAGGACCTTCCTCAATGCCTTCAGGATGCCTTCTTTCAATAGCTTAATCACAATTCTGTGCAAATGCCCTCAGTCAGAACATGCCCATTCATGTGAATTCAATTCTTTACAACTGTGCTAGAGAATGATTACTGGAAATAGTAAAAATAACAAGGAATATTAGCCTTGCTAAGCAAGATAGGATGAGATATCTAGCGTGCTTCCAGTCCCTGAGCTAACTAGCATTATGCTAATGCAGCACTGTGCTGTGTACACAAGTTATGCTTTCTGGGGGTGTAAGAAAGAGTTTGATATGTTTTGTTTTAGCCCCAGTGGCTGTGATAATGAAGTAAGTTGTTGTAGAGCTTTAGCTGCTGCAGTATCAGCCAGTGCTGTGCAGATTTGTCAAAGTTTTGACTTTTCTAGCAGCTGATTCGAACAGATTCCATGTTTGAAACAAATCACCTCAATACTGCCCAGTTCTTCACTCCTTAGTAGTCACTGAAGCTTCCTCACTCTGAATTATTTGGCTGTGAAATGTCCCAGGTTCACAAAATGTTGCTTAAAACAACAAAATTGCAGTCACATAAAGACTGATTATGAGTGACTATTGTAAAGCGATCAAATGGCTTATCAAAAACCATGCATAAGGGCAGCAAGGACTACATTTTTAACTGAGGACAAGGCATGATAGTCATTTTGAGAACCTAAATTTGAGCAAATAGTCTCTGGCACCAGAGGAATGCCAGTCATCTTTGAAGCCACCAATTAATATGCATGACTCTGGAATCCTCTCTGGGTTTATGTGATAAAACATCATGAGGTTGATTGGACTGCTTTTCCACTGCAAAATGTATCTTCTCTTTGATTCTGAGAAAAGTCCTAACTCTGTTTGATTATAAGGTCCTGCACAAATCCTTAGGAGAGGTAAGCAGAGTTCCCTGTACATCATGTCTATCATAATTTTCTTATAACAGCTCTATTATGGATAATTCCCTGGAAGTCAGTTGTAAAGCTCAGCAGGTCCCCTCCTGATATCCTTCACATTTGGATAATTAACTGAGCTGTTTGAACAACAGAAACTTTATAATGTTCAGCAGTGGGATTCTTGCAGTTGATCAGCTTTACCTTCATCAGCACTTGTCATTTTAACATTTGAAGAGTAATGTTTCAGGATGAATATAATCTTCATCAGGAAAAGAAAAGACTTTAAAATTACAGGAAAATAAAGGCTTTAATAAATTTATTATGCAGTCTGTAATACTTCTTGTGCCGGATTGCTCATAAACTCTGTGCTGCTGCATAAGAAGGATTTAGTCAACCTTGTATCTCTACAAAATAGGCTTTCCTTCTTTGCAAGGGCAAAACAAGTAACGAATCCTCACAAAACCTATCCCTGACATCCTGAGAAACAGCATGCAGGAAACCTTCATGCTGATCACAGCAGTCTTTCCCAGACAAAACTTAATTTGTTTAGACACAGCAAAATGAAATAGTTACTTAATTTTTGTTCAATTCTTCCCACAGTTAAAAATGACCCAGCTCTGCAGAGCTCAAAGGAGCAAAGTTGTTGGTTTCTTCTGAAATTCAGGGCAATGGGATGCTGAATTCTAAGCCTAGTTGACATTTATTTAGTATCCAACTGACACAGAGACTGTTTGTAATTACAGAATCCCAGAATACGCCAAGTTGGAAGGTCCCAACACTTGGCCTCACACAAGACCATCCCCAAGAGTCACACCATGTGCTTGAGAGTATTGTCCAAATGCTTCTTGAACTCTGTCAGGCTTGGTGCCTACTTCCCTGGGGAACCTGTTGCAGCATCCAATCACCTTCTGGATGAGGAACTTCTTTCTAATATTCAGCCTAAATCTCTCCTGGCAAAACTTCAGGCCATTCCCTTGTGTCCTGTCACTGGTCACCACAGAAAAGAGATCAGTGCCTGCCTCTCCAATTCCCCTCACAAGGAAGTTGTAACTGCAGTGAGGTCTCCCCTCAGTCTCCTCTTCTCCAGGCTGAACACATCAAGTGCCATCAGCTGCTCCTCATATGACTTCCCCTTTGTTGCCCTACTTTGGATGCTCTCTGAAAGCTAAATATATTTCTTACATGGCCATGCCCAAAACTGCACACAATATTCCAGGTGAGGCTGCCCCAGTGCAGAGCAGAGCAGGACAATCCCCTCCCTCAACTGGTTGGCAATGCTTTGCCTGATGCCCCCCAGGACACAGTTGGCCCTCCTGGCTGTCAGGGCACTGCTGACTCATGTTCAACTTGCCATCGACCAGGACCACCAGGTCCCTCTCCACGGCACTGCTTTCCATCATCTCATTCCCCGGTCTGTACATACATCCAGGGTTGTCCCATCCCAGGTATAGAATCTGGCACTTCACTTGTTAAACTTCACACAGTTGGTGATTCTCCAGTCCCCTGATTTGTGGAGGTCTCTCTGCAGGGCCTTCCTGCCTTCGAGTGTGTCAACAGCTCCTCCCAGTTTTGTGTCATCTGCAAACTTGCTTAGTGTCCCTTCCTGCCCTGCATCCAGATCATTAATGAAGATGCTGAAGAGCACAGAGCCCAGGATGGAGTCTCGTGGAACCCCACAGGGTCACCAGTCTGGTGTTGCCCCATTCATGATTACCCTCTATGCTTAACCCATGAGCCAATTGCTTACCTACCACATGATGTGTTTATCCAGCTGTGCACTGGACATTTTGTCCAGAAGGATACTGTGACAGTATGGAAAGCTTTAATGAAATCCCAAAAGAATACATAAACTGCCTTCCCTTGATGAACTAGGTGGGTTATCTTGTCTTAAAAGGAAATCAGGTTTAATAAACAGGACTTTTGTCTCCTGAAGCTGTGCTGGTTGTGACCAATGACAGCGTCGTCTTTCAGGTGTTTTTCAATACCTCCCAGAATATTTTCTCCATAACTTTACCAGGCACTGAAGTGAGACAGACAGGCCTGTAGTTTCTGGGGTCCTTCTTGCCTTTCTTGAAAATCAGGACAACGTTCACAAGCTCTCAGTCAACTGGGACCTTCCCGGATTCCCAAGATCACTAGAAATCATTGAGAAAGGTTTTGTGGTGACATGAGCAGCTATTTGAGGATTCTGGGGTGAATTCCATCAGGCCCCATAGGTTTGTAGGGATCCAGCTGGAGCAGCAGATCCCACAGAATTTCAAGGTTGACTGGTCATTCTCACAGTCGTGGTCCTCCATCTCAGGGCACTGTGACCCCCTTGGGCCATCATCTGTATTGATGACAGAGGCAAAGAAAGCATTAAACACCTCTGCCTTGTCTCTGTCTTGATTTTTGAGGTGACCATCCTCTTACTGTAAGAGGCCAATGATATTCTATACTGCCCAATGCCATTAATATATTTGAAAAACTGTTTTTATTGCCCCCCACATTTCCAGCCAGCTTCAATTCCAGTTGAGCTTTGGCTCCATGAATTTTGAGCGAGCAGAATCTTTGTATTGTTCCCATGTCACTTGATCTTGATTCCACTGGGCATAAATCTTCCTTTTTTTGCCTTATCGCCACGAGAAGACTCCTGTTCAGCCAAGCTGGCCTTCTGCCTCACCTGCTTGACTTCCGACATTTTGGTACTGCTGCTCCTGTGCCCTTAAGAGGTGATGTTTGAAAAGTGACTAGCAGTGATGGACCCCAGCACACGCAAAAACATTTTTTCAGGGGACCTTATGTACTAATTCCCTGAGCAGCCTGAAGTCTGCTCTCCTCATGTCCAGAGCTGAGTTTTGTTGGCTCTTTTCCTCCTGTCAACAGAGATTTAAAGCTTGGTTAAGAGCAGTTTGGAAATCCTGGTGCGTTATTTACTGTTCTGAAAGATGGTGGCAGTAGAAAATTATTGACAGTGAAATGTTGTTTTGATGGCTAAATGTAATTGAAACTAGCAATATATTTTAAAATAGAGCAAAAG
Organism: Grallaria varia; assembly: GCA_013396735.1. Classification (NCBI taxonomy): domain Eukaryota; kingdom Metazoa; phylum Chordata; class Aves; order Passeriformes; family Formicariidae; genus Grallaria; species Grallaria varia. The sequence continues at coordinate 29,011 of VWZG01011438.1, forward strand.
CAACATATGCACAGTAGTTAGAAATATCCACATTTATTGAAGCAGTTTAACCTAATTTTAATGACCTACAGTTCAACTACCAAAATAATCTTCAAAGGTTTATTCATTATTCTTAAGTTTTTGGATGCACAGAGGCCTAAAGAACATAAATATAACTTGACAGGATACTATAAGTTTAAAAAAAAAAAAATCTCTATACCAAGTTAACTAATCATATCCTGATTAAAAACATTTCCCTGGATGAATTAGTAAAAGTTGGCATTGATTCCCATGAGACTCATACTGATGAGGTTATGATGCACTATGTTAGTTCAGGTTAAAGTTTGCCTTCTGAAGAGAATTGTTCAGCATTTGTCTCTTTCCCCGCTTTGCCCCCCTAAGCTTGGATAAGAGCAAACACAATAAATATTGTGTTACATGAGAATGACTGATAGCAGAGAGGCTGTTTGTTGTTCTAAGCCATTCTTCTTAACACAAAGTAGACTGCTTTCTATAAGATAAGTGGAATGCCTTTTCAGTTAAAGAGGTGCCAGTTTCTCTAGGTCTTTACACTCCCTGAGACGTGACTCTATTCTTCAGCAATACAAGCAATATCTAGGCTTGTTAGTACAGCCTCCTATGATAGAATTTCTTCATCCTAATAAAGTGAGAAAATATGTAGTATTATAAGTCACTCTACAACCAGGTTAACTTAAATATTTTATTAAGACAGAGACCATTATACTGTAGCTGCAGTTAGGTAAAACAAAACTCAATGTTAAGCATATCAGGATTTTCTCTGATACCTTTCTCATATTTCTTTATTATATTTTTTTTAATACTTAAGGAATATTTCTCTCAGATGTCACTGATCTCTTTCTTATAAATGCCTTATGCTAGAATTTTCTGCAATATACAACTCTACAAACAAAAGATTAATATACTGAAAGGCTTTAATCTCCTACTAGAACTCAGATAAGGCAATATTAAAACACATTTATGCATGAAAAACTAATAACTAATAATTGAAAGAAATTACATGCAACTCGATAAACCATTTCTTAATTGTTACTCATTGGAATAAATCATGGTATATTATTCTATTTACAATGCTGAAAATAGAATTTAGCAGCAGTCATTCTGTCAATTTGCCTTGCATTCTAGCTTTTTATGGCAGATATGTTTTGAAAATAATTTCTCCTATTCAGATAGTGTTGTATTTTACCAGCCAGTAACTACAACTCCTCGCAAACTTATCCTTAGAGAGGCATTGGGTTAAACATTAGAACTTACATATTAGAGCTAATTGAATGTTATTGTAGTGAACACAAAGAGTTGTTGCTGTTGTTCAAACAATTTATAAATCTGTAGATCCTTACAATTGCATTGTTAACTGTGACCTTTTTTATTGTACACCAGACAGTATTACAGCCGATGTTGAAAAAATCATTGAACATAGAAATAAGCAAAATAGCAAATATTTTGTCATTAATAAAGCGCAGGTTCAGCTCAGTCAGTGTATGTGTCTTTTGCAATCAGCTATTGGGAACCTCAGAACTGCTTCTGTGCATCTTCAGCTGGAATTAGAGACACCTGGACCAAAAAGAGGAGAACAAACCACCAAATCAGGAACAGTTCGAGCACCTTTAGTTCCTAAATTTTATGAGTCCTTCAGAATTTGGTCTGATTGATGAGAAGGATTAGTTGTTTGCTTAAATTCACTAACCCACAATTACTCAAATATAATACAAGTTCGATTTTCTTGCAATCCAGTCACAATTTACGACTTCTTTCTTGTTAAAACCAATGTCTCTTGTGACAACACCATAAGCACACAGGATGTTTCATTTCAATCTGAAATTAATAATTTTAATTGTATTATCTATGTTTCAAGAATAGGATTCTAACATTATTTTTTCTTTCTTGTGATTTAATTCTTGATTTGTTTTAGTTAATTCTGCTGTCTCAAGCTGGTTCTGAAAAGGATAGGTATAGCTTAAATTATGGAGATGTCTACAGTATGTGGTGGAATTAGAGAATTTTCTGAAGTGATGTAAGATTGAACTGACAGAAAATATAACTAAAAATCTTCCAAAGCTTATGGATTAGCTTCTCCTTTAATAAATTATTTATGTGTATTAGGTAGCATTTGGCACTTACAAGGGTGGCTATAAAATAGTTCTGTGTTTCTAGAACAGCTGCTGGATGGGTAGAGTTGGGGATGCTGGAAGTTTGCTGTCCTCTGCTCCTTTTTGCCATGATCTTGGCTTATTATAGGTTGATTGCACTACTAACTCTGCCCTGTAAAGTGTTGACTTTGGGGGCTAATAATTGTTTTCCTGTTCACCTCAGGTTAAAATGTTTGTCTCCCTTCACCTGTAAAAGAGTGTGTGCTCTTTAGAATTGTATGGCATAGAAATAATTCATACTTGTCAAGGGAGGGAAAGGGAGAAAGGGGAAAAATCCAGGGCACATTTAAAATGAATTTGGGAATCAGAGACATTTGGATAAAACTCAGGAAACATAAAAGGTACAAAATAATTTTTATTTTTCTGTGACATTGTAAGCTAGGATCTGTCTCTTCTTTCTGCTTTTTTTGTTTTGTTTTGTTTTGTTTTGTTTTGTTTTGTTTTGTTTTGTTTTGTTTTGTAGGAGGCTGTACTACAAAACTGAACAAGTTTAGGGGTTTTTATGTTGAACTTTAGAGACTTTGTAGAACAGAATATCTATCTTTTTGCTTCACTTATTATTTCTCTGAAGGGTTGCTGCAAAACAAAACAAAACACCTTTATGCCAGGAACACTCTGTCAGTTGGGTTATCTCCTTCCTTCCATAGTACTGTTTTACAGACTGAAGTAAAAAGCAGATAAAAAGACCTAGTACCATTAGATGAACTTTCTCAATCTCTGTTTTCCCAGAGAAGAAGGATGGGGGGAAGGTCATAGTTGTTTATTTTAAAGTTACTCAATTTTTATTTTACTTGTCTTCACTACAGATTACTGGGACTTAAAAGTTAGGAAGATTGGAAAGAAAAGGAGGAGCCTCAAAAATCACAGGCAAGAAAGAGACAGAAGAAATGAGGTAAAATGGAGAGAATACCTCAACTAAGAAGCTGAGGTAAACAAAAAAGTCATGAGTGCATCTATGTGAGTTGTGAATTATTAAAACACTTCTCTCTCTCTTCTCAAAATTATTCCCAAACTTTCTGTTAAATGAATACATTCAACTACTGAAATTTTGCAATTATCATGATAAAGAATTAAGGCTGATCTGCAGCTGCATAATCCCTGGCATCAAAGCTGTATGGTATGCTCTTTAACTACATTAGATCTTGGTAATTTTTTTCCACTAGTTTGTTATGTTTTCTAACGCATTACATGGGATAAAGATCAGAGGATGTTTGAGGTCCATCAAGCTGAGTAATAAAGATAGTCAGTGATGATTTCCATTATTGTACATGCACATCCTTATTATTCATTATTATATTGCTATTTATTTTCTTAAAGGACGCTCAGAGTGATAGGGACTGGAATGATGCTGTTTCCAATAATTTTAAATATCTGAACTGAGACACACAGGATCTGAATTTTTAGGCATGCTGGGTCCTGCGAATGAGCATTCAGGCACATGTGGTTTTCTGGCCAATTCAGACTCTTGTCTTTTCTGTTGGAGGTAGGGACAACTGTTGTTTGAATACAAAATGCAATATGGACAGCCAATATATCCTTCTTCTACATCTGATCATAGTCCAGCTGCTGAGCACATAAACAGTTCCCAGTTATAAATGCTTCCCTTCCCCCAGTGGTGCATACAAAAGAATGACTTTGGCTCCATATTGCCTCAGTGTTGCTTGTATAATCAGTCAGACAATAAGTTTGCTGTGTGGGAGTCCTCTCTTCTTCCTCGCTTTTGATGAGAAGTTCCCTGCTTCCCCGAGACAGAAAGTGGCTGATGTTAGGTCCTCAAATCTCAAATATCTGGCTACTAAGCTTGGTGCATGCCATTTTTGGGAAGTCAGTATTTTGACTTTGAAGTACTCAGAGGACAAGTGTTTTTGACTTATTCTAGCTATTGGACTTCAGATCTTTACAAAACCAGGCCGCAAACCTCTGAAGAAGAGTAATGTAAAAGGAGGAATTTGAAGTAGCCACTAGAGGAAAAGTGTAATTTTAATTAATTGCCTGAACCACAGAATATAACACAGAGAAGGCATTTTAGATGCACAGTTTTCATTATGCTGCTTAGTTGCTATCTAACCAGAAGTTAGTCCTTTTCTTCATAACTAAGCCATATGTACTAGTCCAATATTGAATTCCTCTAGCTCATCACACTGCAGTGTGCCATGTCTTCATATGTTCCATTCAGGTCAGGTCAGAGATGGAAAAAAACGAAACTGTTTTCATTATATTGACAAGTTTTAATTCAGTTCCTGGGGAGAATGGCAATGTGATACCAGTTTAACAGATAAGACATTGTTTACTTTTCTAGTATTTCTAATTGTGTTAAATTAATGGGCACATTCTAAGACAAGTAAAGACAAGACTCCAGTCCGTACTACTTTGAAGAAAATGCGCTTCAAAATTACCTGGTACCCATACCTAGATTTAATTGCTCAGAAATTAGATTGAACAGATATCTGCAACCTTATCATATACTCTGTGTTTGTAGAACCTCTACAGCAGCTAACCAAACATGCAGAATACCAGTCTTAAAGTTAGAATTTGCTTTTTTAGACATTAAGTTGCAAGTAGCATGTTCTAGAGCAGATAAAATGCAACCTCAGCATACAATACTCCTTGCATTTGCAGGCCTTGGGTTTAAAGGGAAAAAATGTTAGACCTCTTCTTAGTGATTTTTATTTCTGATAGAGAAACATTCAATTTCTGTTAGACATTGGTTTAGATAGAAAACCAGACTGGAGAAAGCAAAATTCTGGCTTTTCCTTTGTTTTAAACATAATCTGATGGTATAGTTATTCAATAACCAGTAGAAATTTAGTCAAGTTAAGATTAAGATGGAGAAGATTCTGCAAAACCAGAGATCAAGAGTTTATTAAAGCAAGAACTTGGTCAGTACCTGTGATAGACTGGATCCGTATCTCACTGGATTAATTGTTGGGTTTCATCAACCAATGCAGGGATTGTGGGGAGGGCCAGGTTGCAGGCCTCATGGCCAGGCCTCCCTATCAGCAGGCGCAAGGTCTGCAGCAGAGCCTGCATGGGGGCTAATGTCAAAGGGCCCGGCTGCTCACCCGCCCTCACCACGCCCCAGGAGCTCTGACTGGTGGCACCAGCCCTCACTCTGGCCTGAACCGCACTGAGGGGCCACTGAGCCAGATGTCCCGCCTGGAGGGGTGGCCGAGGTACATAAATAGAGAGCGTAAGGGCTCCATCCTGCCTTTCTCTGGGACTCACCATCATCAGTGACCCTTTGGTGATAGCTGTACAATTTTCTTATTCTAACCTCCTTCTTTATGCTCTTCACTAAATTAAAAGACATCTCTTGGGAAACACGTGTAACGTGTTCTCTTTACACAAAGTCAAGGTGTTAATAACCAAAGGCTTTGCAAAAATTTGGTTGAGAAAATCTTTTTGACCCTTAAATATAAGTAACATGCCTGGGCAACCTGTGGCTTTGACCCAGGGATTTACAGTACCCATCCAGGGAACTGCAAAGTGTTACTAATCTATAGATCGTGCAGAAAGGGCAAGAATCCTTATGGATGCCTACTTGAATAAAAGGACATTTGGTTGGGGCAGTAGAAATACTGGAAGCACAGTATAACAAATTGTACTGTGATTTTAAATTAGCAAATCTAAATTGTATTTTCTGTAAATTCATTTTCTGTCTGTCAAAAAAACTCTCACAACATGGTTTTGATGTTTCCATGTTCCCTTTGCCACTGGAGTTGGCAGAGGTTGTAATTTCACACTGCTGCCATCTGTAGACATTTCCCCTTTTATAATGATGAAATTCTGGCTGTTAGACTACACTGATCTCACATTATCAGCCCTTCTGTAGGTAGGTTTTGCAATCTTCCACAGAACAGGAATGGAACTTTCTTCCCCTTCTACTGCACACTCCTTTTCTCCAGGTGTTCTTCCACACACAAATCTTCCTGGTGTTGTTTGGCAGAGACTGTTTCCAAAAGAATACCCTTTTTTCCTTAAATGATGTATTCGGGGAAAGGGAGTCATTCCCCTCCCCCCCCCCCAA
>VWZG01011438.1:35255-66353 GCA_013396735.1 Grallaria varia
AAAAGAAAAAAAATCAGACTTCTCTCTAATATTACTGGAATAGACCTTTAATGGCTTTTATCATTTCAATACTGGAAAACAATTTTTTGTTAATATTAGAATAACCTGAGTTTAACCTCACACTTCTGTAAGGGGCAAATATATCATTATCTCCATTTACCAGTGGTAGCCTGAAGTACATAGGTTTTTGTGCGTCTGGCCCCAGGTCATATAGAAATGCTGTAGCAAGATCTTCTGAGTTCTAGTTTAATACTTAATAGCTGTACTTTCTGTGCTCTTAATGGTAATGGGAGGCATTTATACTTACGTAGGAGAACACTAGCCTGAAGAAATGGTTCTTTTCCAAGCATGACAGAAAAGAATTTTTTACTGTCTGTGATGGCTTTTCTCGACCTTAGCACACAGTTATCCAAGCTTGTCTGGGTTTAACTTCAGTAATTTAAAAAAAAAATCAAGAGGGTGCAAAGTGTAATTCTGCAGTCCTTGTATGGTTAGCATTGTGAGGTTCCAGCTTGCTGTTACTCCAATGTTCTGAGTCATATATATTCTGTTTTAAAGTAGAGAGGATATTTTCTTCCCCACTTTTTTTTGGCTGCAATAAAATATCAAACTGGTTATTGGTGGTCTATGCATCAACAATGCAGGTGATACTTACTGCAGTCAGCTAATTTTCTTCTGAGCCACAAAAGGTAAAATGTCTTCTTGTTCTTCCAAAAGCTAGGAAAGAAGAGAAACAAAAAAGCCCCAATTAGTCAGTGTCAGAAAGATATGGCAAGAGATGACATCAGAGAAGGATGTCTGTTAATTCTTTTGCTACTGTTTTCTTTTATTATTAGTTATATGTCTGTTTTCTGTAGCAGAGCAATGCTTCTAAGGCCTCTGCAATGCCAGAACTGCCAGAGCATAGGGGAACACTTCACCAATTTATATCATTTATTTTACTGTGTGTGCTTACTTCCATGCAGTCCCACTAAGAAGAGGACTAAACCAACAACTTTCAAAACTCAAATATGTGTGTTTCACTGCTTATGCTTTTGACATCTGTATTCTTCATAAAAATGTTCATTTTGTGTTACCAAAGATATACGTGGAGGGATGTCACAAAAGGAATCAGAACTGCAATTAAAATTTTATAAGAAAATAAAATCAGTCTTAGAAGGACAAATATTTCTTTGAAGCTTCATTAGGTTACTTAAAAGAAAAACCCATGTGAAGTCCCTGTTTATCACAGGAATCTCTTCGTATTGTGAAAGATTGCCACTTACATTGAAATTAGATCTTTTATTCCAACACAGCGATGCAGTTCCACTAGTAACACTTTCCATCAAAACATCTCTATAAGATATTTCTCAGATGTGATGCAGTAATAAGGGGTGGGGTTTTTGTTGATTTTTTTTATTTTTCCATTGTTCCAGTGACACATTAAATTTAAACTTCATCACTATACTAAAATATTTCTCTTCATGAAATTTGGTAATGGTGAAAAAGACAGGACAAAGCTCTTTGTATACAACATATTTTGTAAACTAAATAAAGATTGCTATGACCTAGTTACTAACAAAACTCCGCAGATCAGATGAATCACACAATTTATTTGTCCTTGCTGAATCCAGAAAGGGTATAATTCTTTTGTACGGTAATGTCACCCAATAGATGGCAGCATTATCTTTATAACGAAATACTTTTTTAGCAAGTACAGAGATATTTGGGATGAATTTCAGCTTCGGGCTGCCAACTGACAAGAGAAATATTGGATTTTTTCTTTTACAAAGTAGCATTGTAGGAAAACATAACAGAGTGCATCTTTTTCTAATAGGACTTTTGTCAGTTCTTCTTAATACAATTACAATTTCATTCATTGGGAGTGCTGCTGTTCTCACTAATCAAGAGGAAAAACTACAGCTTGAATAGTTCCAAATGGTCATTGATGCCTGACTGCAAAAGACTTTGTTTCTGTTTATTGAACAAAAGCTTAGAAAGAGGAAATCTCAACTCCGTTATCAGATTTATAAATATGTGCACACGCACAAGGGTGCAGTCTTCAAGCTGTCAATTGAGAAAAATCCATCCTTTTATATAGGAAAAAATGTTTCTAAGTATATTGGGTTTGGATAACTATTATTTTGGAAAGATGAACAGATCTACACATGAACACAGATTCTCATGCTAGGAAGATGAATCTATACAGGTCTGGATTCTTGACATTAGATATAGATGACATTAAAAACATCAACACTCCAAGATCCATTTAAGAATAATTTATAACTTTGACAACAATAATTTCATGATTTAGAGGAAAACTGCATGTTATGTGACTGATTTTCCAATTCTGTTTGAAGGAAAGGGTTCAAACTCATTGACCATTCTGATTTCCAGCACTGCTACATTTAGAGCAAGACAGATATCCTGTCTGGGAATAAAAAAAGGCAATTTTGTGATCACTTTCAGAATGATCTCTTTTTTTGTCAGTTTGAAAATGTCCTTAGTTCACTAGATGCTTACAGATACAAATATTATTGGTGCTTCTGAAAATAACAGAATGTGATTACCAGAACCACCCTGCCATACACACAGAACAGTGTTGTTATTTTCTCAGGAATAACCAAACTAAATAAGATAGATTGTCAGTAAAATAATCCTGCTTATCCTTCAAGTAATTACAGCTATATATGTATATCTTTATATTCTTCTTTATGGTTTCTAGAATAGATCAGCATTTTTTTAAAAACCATAAAAAATAAACTTTAATTTGAAAATTATATTACTCTCTATCAGAAGAGCAAAGCTTTCTGTTCCGCATATCTTGTGACTTTTTATGTCCTTCCCCCACTGAAATATCTTGACTTTCAACAGGGCACTTTGATTTAAATAGAGAAACCTCTATGCACCTCTATTGCAGACAGTTGCTAATTACTGTTAAGTAGTGCATGATATTGAAAAAATTAAAGCCATGAAATCCATTCTGCAATACTATTCTGATCCAAAAGAAGAATTTTAAAATTAAGGTGATTAAGATGAAAATATCATAAGCTCTCCTATTGACAAGTTAAAACACATAAAGTAAGGAACAGTTGGCTAAAGTTGCCTTTTCAAATGTTCTCTAAAAAAATTGGTGAACTATAGTTCAGGTTGATGCTGGATGCTTAATTAGTGTATGGAATTGCTATGCAATTATTGGAGCAATACATAAACTAGTAACTAGGACATTGTATATTATGAAGTTTAGAGTGTAAGCATAGGCAATGAAAAAGGCAATTAGAAGCAAAGTTAAACTAAGATTTGTGAAATTTTACAGATGTATGGTAAGGAACCTAATGACTGTTCAGTTCCTGTGCCCATCTTCTAGAAAAGCTGTGGTAAACTTAGTAAGTAATTGAATTGGTAGATCAATAGAAAGACTTTCATGTAGGAGGAGACTACAATTCTTTACTGAAAGACAGGGGACGATGCAGATGCATTGGGGACTATTTGCAAATGGGCTTGCCTGGCTGTTTTGAGAGATGAGTCTGTCTCCCTGCACTCTGTATCACCATGGTTTTATACAGGCGTGGTGGAAGACATGGAACAGGAGGAAATTCTTCATTGGAAGGAAAGCGAAAAAAGAATAGTATTGCAAAGACCATTTAACTCCCCAAAAGGTCACTGAATCAAGACAACACAGAAAGTGGTAAAATCAATTTTTTTTTTAAAGAAGGTAGAGTTCAAGACTGGTAGCTTCAGTGGTGAATCTTCCAGGAAACAAAAGACATGATGTAGAATTCTATTTGTACCAAAAAAAGGTAATGGTAATTGCTTTGGTTGGCATTGATCCCATCAAATTTTAAGTAGCTAATTGAGGATCTTAATTAAGAGTATAGTTGTCCTAGGCCTTGTATAATCAAAAGAGAGAAGCTTCTGGAGGGCATTTCAAGTCTTGCATTAACTCAGTCACTGCAGGAGAAGCAGCCTTTCTTCACTGAGTCTTAATCAGCTTTTTACTAACAAATGCTAGTTAGGTTGTTTCACATTAGAAGGGTGATGGTAGACATTTAGTTTTGAAAACTAGACTCCTAAAGTGGTTCATTTTTATTCTTTGTGCCATAGCAGAATTTGTTCTTTCCTCTGCCTGTCTTTTCTACCATCCTTTGTATTGACCTGCTCTTCCTGTTTAGGTGAATATGTAGGAAACAAAACTTTGACTCAGAACATGGTTTTCAACACAGAGAAAAAAAAGTGGAAAATACTACAATATCAGTCCTTTAATGCATCTGAAGATGTTAAGTCTTTTCTTGAAGACCTTTTAACAGAAGCATGAAAGGTAGTGGATGTCTTCTCTCTGTCTCAAACTGAGCTCTCTCAGGGTATTTAATCCTTAAAGTAATTTGTATTTCTCCTTGTTTTCTAGGAATGTTGTTTTATATGCACACTGAATTCTCTCTTGCATTCACAAACATGACATCATCACAGATAACCTGTGATGGAGTTATTTGCTACTTTTGAGCAATTAGTTTAATAATTTCTTGTGTTCCCTGCTTCAAATTCTCTGCTGTTATCAAAGCATAGAGTCTCAGACCTCAAGACAGAACTGCAGACAGACTTGACAAGATATTGACATCCATCTCAGTTGAATGTTCAGCTGGTAGGATCACAAATTTTCTGTTCCCTGCCTTTAGCACTGGAAAAGTACTTTATGTTTGATGTGAGGGTTTGAACTGGTTGGACCAGGCTGGGCTTTCACTCCAAGGTCTAGCTCAGGTTGTTTGAAGTGGTACAGGTATATTTTTTTCCCCTTAACAAAAGATAAAGAACGTTATTTTTAGATGCCTGAAGGATTGGCTGTCTGACTCACAAACCAACCCATGTAATCAGCTTCAGAACTTAATAGCATTGTTCAAGTGAACATGGATACAGACTGCAGGATTAAACAGAGTCAAATGCACATAACAGCTCACTTCAGCGCTGCAGTCAGAAAGATAATTATTATTTCTCAGGATGTTGTAATCCAGCATTTATAAAATTTAAATATTAATTTTAGAAGTCTTAATTATAGCAACTAGAACTGTTCTGTTCAAAATAGTCCCAAAAATAACCTAGGAAGAAGGCAATAACAATTTATCTGATTGAGGAACAGGTAGAGGTTTAATTAGAAATGGAAAATGCAGTTTGCCTCCATTTGCATAGTAAGTAGGAAAAAATTTATTCATTTGGGGGAAGTTTTTACTTGTTTTTCATTATTGAAATAATAGGCTATGAACAAATTCACAAAAAATAAGGTTCAATTGATGAAAATAAACATGTGATTTGCATTGATATATGCCTGATCTGTCTCTCTTTTGTTTATCTGCAAACATCAAGTAAATAGACTGCAGTATGTAAACAATTTTTTTTTTCCATAAGCATCCATTTTTTTGATATATGGAAATAACAATGTGCTCATTTGTTTCTCTGTGAAATTCTAATTTTAATCATGTCCTTTACTGGCAAGTAAATACTATGTAGTTTTCTATTTTTGTCTCAAACAGTGGTTGTGTAATGCATGGTCACATGCTGGTTTCTGTGACTGGCATATCCGCTGGGATTTTCTGTCTTCACATGGCTGCTATGGAGCTGTCTATACTGACTTTCAACAGCAACTCAATTGAAATGTATTGCTATTAAATTCAATTTTATTACTAACACCACTATTCTGGAAGACCATACTACCATAAATACATAAAATTAAGGTTTACTGTATGCTGTAGAATTTAAATACTGCAGTTGTGATCTGATGCAACTGTGACAGGTTCCATAGATCCTGCTGTGGAGACTGCACATTGTAAATAGGCCAAACAAACCAATAATGTCTGTTCCCCATTTCATGAAATGGGAAAATCAAGTACTGTAAAATTTAAATAATTTGTTTTACATCCCAGAGAAAAAACACTTCTTGATTCTTTTCTTAACTACACTGCTTCAGCTAATTCAAATCTTTTCCCCCTTTCATGAACTGTATTGGACTGTCACTTATTTTCCTTCTTTCTTTACAGAGCACAGAACATGAGTTCTTCCCTTCTTTCTCTTCTTTTCCCCCTTTCTTCTCCACCTCTCCCTGAACTATCAGGATCTACCTTTCAGGATGTTATTCACAACCTAATGAACCCTTTTCTGAGTTACCAAAGCTATTATATGTCTGAGTTGTGAGAATTGTTACCATGCTTTCCATTATTCTTAATTCACCTTTGATGGATACTGGCAAACTGTTTCCTGATAAATGCCTTGTATCCATTTATCCAGTGTAAGTGTTTGCTTCTTAGTGTAGAGAATACTCAGAATTTGGTGTTCAGAGGTCCCTGAAGAAAATGCATATTTATTGACCCGTATTGTCCAAAGAGAAACTCTGCTTGAAGGAAAATGGTTTTATTATTGGGTGAATTGTCTGAACTTAAAAGATTCAATACAGTGGGCTTGAGGGTAAGAAAAAGAAGGCCAAGCATATAAAATACCTTCTATCCTGGCAATTTTATTATTTTCCTGAGATGGGGATTTGTTGGGGAATTTCTTGCAGAAAATGGACATGTGAGCGACCTCACTGCTCTGGATGCTGTTATGCTGCTAGGCCTTTAAGACTGCAGTGAAAAGCTGTTTTTAAGAAGTGTCTGTTGAGATCAACAAGGACAGGAATGTAAACTTACAGAAGCTGCAGCAGAAGATTGAAAAACAGCGGCCACAGAGGGTGATCATGAGGACTTTATTTTGCACCAATAGAGTTGCGTGTTATTCGCATTAACCAGTCACAGGGTAGTTTGCAGTGTGTGTGTAGTGTGTATGCTATCTGAGTTATTTAAGGGGTGTTTTCACAAACAATAAACGGCATTGCATTGATCATATTGGTCGTTTAGTGGTGTCCTCTAGTATCCCTCGCAATAGGGACTGAAGAATTTGCACAAGGAATTAATCACTAAATGCAAGGCAGAATAAGATTTGCAGAGTGAACAGTGAGTGGGGGACATTGGAAAATGAAAAACCAAGGTTCAATCTTCAAAATTAAATCAATTTCTTTTTGTGTGTCAACAACAGACAGCTGGGCTTTGTGCTTTGCTTTTGCTCATCATGGCCATAAACTTTATTCTGGACATGAGATGCTTGGTGGATATTAGTGGTTGAGTATCTTCATGAATGGACAATTTCTGATGAAAATGTTTACCCGAAGAATTTCTGACTGGCTGTGGACACTAGAGGAGGTTCCTTCAGAACTGTGCAATATCAGTACACAACCCATCAACCTTGGCCATGCTCCTTCCTTGAAAAAACAGTGGTCACGTTTTTTCTTGCAGCTGAATTAATCAGTGAAGATTCAGTGGAAATGGTGGCAGTAAATTGCACAGGCTATCTGCTGCCCCAAGCCTAACCTAAATTAATCTTCTTTGAGCCATGTGTCCTGAATTTAGATGGCCATACTGGCCTTTCTTGTAAATAGTGTAGAAAATGTAGAATACAGATACTCTGTGGAATGCAACATCAAAAGAAATGATCTGTTGACTCATCTTTAACACAAGACATGCCCCATAAAAGTGGAAGAAATTTTCATGCTTTTGGAAATGGTTTCTCATAATCCCTGATAAATTACTCCCTCTTTCTGGAAGCAGAAACCAAATGAACATTGTTGATTGCCATCAAAAAGTGGTATGCTTTACAATTTACACCGTTGGTCAGAAAATCACTTCAGGACTGACAAAGTTGCATCTGTTACCAAGATTGTTTTACATAGCTCTCACTTATGGTGGGATCCTATTTTATACAGATGTTGAACAACTCAGCAATGAAAATAGACAGAGTAAATATACTATTAAATATAAAAAAAAATAAATAGTCCCCAAATCCCAAATGGCTTTCTCTGCCAGTGCTGAATGTATCATCTGTTTCCATTGCATTATAAATTGATATAGAAAATTGATATGTGTTATTTCTGAGTAGCTTCTCATTTGCATTTGCTTCTGTTAAAAATGAACCCAACTGAAAAGCATCACGGACTTTGGAAGGAAGCATTTAAATCAGCCTGGAGTGTTCCAGCCTGAGCCTGGATACAGAGCTAAATGGTACAGCTGCCCCCATATGCCTAGTGTGTTAAAACACAACTTTGGATCTAGGCACTACACTGCTTGTCGGATGTTCAGGCTCCTGGTCAAAATTGTCCACTTTTATTTAGCACTATAACAATTGACTCATTATGATGACACAAGACTGATCACCTGGCTGCATTAAATAACCATGTAATTGGTTAACTTAGGCAACCAATGTGCAATAGCCACAGTAGGGGTTACTTTCGAAGAATGCCAAGAATCCAAACTCAGTCATCTTTCATTTATTATGTGCAGTACAATTAAATCTCTAGAATAAAACAGGGTAACCATTTGCTTTGGCAAATGGTTAATGTGATTAATCTCAATGTAAATCACCATCCAAAGCAACATTTCTTCCTGTAGCTGGAAGAAACCAAGTTATGGCTTTCTAATCCTGTGTAATAGTCTAAATCACTTGAAGGCAGACATGGAACAGTGAAAAAGCTTGTCAAACCTAAAGTGGTGACATATTGTCTCTGTTGGACTCCATGATAGGCAAGAACAAATGTGAATGAAACTCCTCCCCCACATCCACTTCTTTCCCTACATGACCTGTTTTAGAGAGACTTAAGAGTCAAAAGATGCAGAACCAACTCCTAAAGGTATGGTGGATATGTAAGTCTTCATGAGCAGATGTATTTGTGGAGCAAGAATTTCTGTGATTTTGCTTCACAGCACAAGGTCCTTTGAATCTCTACTTTATTTCAAAGAGCAGAAGCTATCTTTCCTGTCCTCTAATAAGTCTAAAATAAGATATTTTTTTGTTTGTTTCATTTAGTCCTCTCCATTCATAGTTATTTTTATTAGCTTCTGGAAGGAAGAGAAAGGAGAATTCAGTAGATATTACATTAGCTGAAAGAAATTTGTTTCTGTACTATTTTAAGCATACTGCTGAGTAGAGGTGCTAGAACCAGTGTGAATGCCAACCTTCCTGTGCTGTCTGTTTGAATTTCTGGTACTTAGAAAATTTCATTCAAAGATACAGTCACAGGCAAGGTTGAGCCCCTCTCACACTGATGGCATGAAAAGAATTGTCTGCACAATTGCTGAGAGACATGGCAAAAATATCCACACCTCTGCAGACCAGTAAGAAAGGTAGTTTTGATATACAAGGGATGTGATTCATGCCACTTTACCACGGGAAAATTTGGATCCATCATTCCATATTCTGGGCTTAAACAGCAGCTTGTGATTCACTGGGCATTAGACCCAGCTTGTGGTTCCAGGCTGGCATGAGAAGCAAGGAAAAGGCTAGTCATTCCTATGTTTTCTGTCTTCTGTCTGAGCTTAAATATCTGGGTTCTGGGTTGTTATGGGATAATGTTTATTATATGTGTGTAAGTATAGAAGAATCTTTCTGGAAGATTTAATCTGAGGAGGCAAGTGGTATGTCATTCAAGAAAGCTTTGCCACCTGGCAAGAGGCATCTTTCCCAGGGATAGTCTTAGATGTTTTCTCCTCCTCTATTCCAGAGCGCCTGATGCCCTGGTACAAGAGAAGATAAGTCCTTGCAGACATGTTTGAAGGCCCCACAGTGGGGGAGGCTTGGATGATGATTAAAGCCCTGAGAAGAACAGGGGTTGTGTCTTTCCCAGGCCTGGTGCAACTTGTGTTGAAATGTTAGCGTTCTCAGGTTTTGGAAATAAATTTTCCTAAATCCTTCCACTGCCTGGTATTTAGGGATATCTGCACATAATATTCTTCACAATGTGACAATGTGAAAATCCAGATAAGTGCATAAATAACAGATATTTGAATCTCACTGCTTTCCATTCAGTAAAAGAGGTTTGTTTACATCTCTATATTATTTGTCAACAAACTGGAACATTTCTTTATGAAATTCTCAGCTGGCATTTACTTGTTGATCCAGCCACTGCTTTTAAAATTTTGAGGTCATAGTCATCAAAAAGTTCTGTATTAATGGTATTGTATTTTCTTATTTGTTGCCATGTCTTGCTGACAGGATGCCAGAGAAAGAAAAGATAAGAATTAATATATTCATTGAGAAACTGCAGATTTAAGCTTGCTGTGCATTTACTGTAAAGAACCTGGAAGTATAGAAGACAGTGAATCTGGAAGAGTAAATCTGGAGAACACAAGGTAAATTCAGCATTTGTTGTTGATATCTAATGTTACTCTACCTTTTTGACAAATGAAGTCTAAAGGGTACATCTAACATTAAAAAAAAAATGTATAGCTGCCTTGTTCTGACTGTATCTGAGGTATTGGATGACAACATGAATATTGCCTTTAGGAAAAAGCAAAAGATACCGTGACATAATGAACAGAAATTAGCCTAGATGAATTTGTAGCATAATTCAGGCACAGGTTTGTGACAATATGAGGGACCTCAGCTGTTTAACTGAAGGCTGTAATCCCAAATGGTGTTGCAACTGCTGTTGATTTTAATGTTGCTTATGTGTAGCTGGGTCACTGTCAGCTTTTGCTCCATACTGAACTTGCTGCAGGTGTACTTCCTGAACCTTGTGCTTTAAAATCTACTTTCTAGACAATATAGTGTATGGCAGCATCAGTGTCAGCCTATTTACAGTTTATGAGATATATTCCTCCTTGGGAATTGTACAGTCCTATTTCAGTCATATCTGTAGGGACCTGGATTCTGTCTGCTGCAGGAAAAAAACCCGTGATGTTTCTGCCTGCTTGTAAAGCTGTTTCTGTAATCACATATTGGGGCCTACCTTGTGTCTTTACTCTGGCTTGCTCTTGCTTAGTTATATCCCTTGAAGCATTTGCACTGACACAACTGAAAGATATCAATGCTAGAGAAAGGACTGAATTTTGCAATTACTCCTCTCCCTGCACTTAATAGTGGTTTCTTCGTAGGTGAACTGGGAAGAGGAAGCAAAAAACAACCTTAAGAGATCTTTTCCTCTTTAAATTTATACTTTTCCCGTGTTTGAATATTCTGCTTCAGTGGTATCACCCAGGCCACTGACTGCCTGAAAATGAACAGATTGCTTGTGATTTCCAAGGATCTAAGTCACACCCCTAGAAACCCTCCAAGGGGACAAGGGGACACAGATCTTCCAAACATTTAACTGACTCACATTTATTATATTGGTAAGTTTTCAAATGCTTTTGGATGAGAGAGTGGGAAAGTGATAACAAGTGAAACCAAATACTTCTGTTTACCATTATGCATACCTCTCTGTGAGCTTAGAAGACGACCTAACTCCAAGTAATAAATGTGGGCCCAGACTATATCCATGTCTAAATATTTTTAGACTCTTTTTCCTGTTTTATGCTGTCCATTCCTTTAGAATTAAATGAGGAGAGTTTGGGTGATCATGGAGCAGGACTTCAGGTCTCCCTAATAGTGTAGACTTGAGCTCAAGTCAGTATAACCAAAGTATAACATTACTGCTCTTTTATTTCCCTCTCCTTCTTCCCCCTCCCCTTCTCTTTCCCCTAAATGTTAGTTAGCAAGACCAGTAAAATTTTGCTTTGTAGGCCATGAAATTAAAGCAAACAAACCTGGTACCTCATCACAGCTTGTATGATCAATGGAAAAATTATTGAGGTTGAAGACATAAAGAACCAGATAAAACAAGGTGTATTTGGGATGGATTAGATGTTGATGTTTTTTGGTCTGTGTTTGGCCCCAGCCATCTGTGAGAAATTTTTTCTTTTCCTGCCAAGTAGGAGAAAACAAATGTTGATAAGGGAGAACTTTGTCCTTGGAGGGAACATTTGTGTATAAACTAAAATTAATTGGGCCTTTGCTATTGTCTGATGGTCCTTCAAGAGTATTTGAAAGACAAAGTGAAGAGGAGGGTGATGAAGTGAGCCCCCAGACCCATTTAATAAAGACCCCTTGGAATATACCACCCAGGTGCAAGGAAATTCCAATGCTCACACATGTGCAGAATGGGAGCCCCTTACATAACAGGGGGAGGGACGGAAGGCCTCTTGCTGGGCGGTGCTGGCCACACCTGCCCAGGTGAGACGTCATCGGCAAAGTGGGTGAAAAAGCAGACAGGTCCTGCTCGTGTGTGGGGGTATGTGCTGGCACAGAGGACAACGTTGCCTCCTGCAGGGACGCCCGCCAAGCATGTTGAGCTCACTGAAACCCAAGGATGCAGCAGCTGGTCATACTGGGGATCTTGACCACATTGGGGGTCAGTATGTATAGTAACTATGGGCAGTGTATAAACATACGGGGGAGTCTGGGCATTGGGGTCGGTATGTATAGTAACTGGGAGTAGCGCATAAATATATATATACAGGGGAGTCTGGGCATTGGGGTCAAGGAGACAACCTCGTAACACCTGGGCAATTTGGGTGTTTTTAAATGCAGGGCTTATTTTCCCTCCTTTTCTCTCTCTCTCTCCCTCGGGTTCCCATTTACTTGGCCATCTCTTGTAATAAAATACTGTTGCTTTAAGCTTACAACAGTGTCTTAGTTTCAATTTCAGAGCCCCTCGAACCTTCCCTGGAACACAAGAGAGTTATGATTACAAAGAGTGAATAAATTTAGAGATTTACCTGAAAAATGGCAAAACACAAAATGAAATATTTCTACTGGAAACTTTTTATAAATATTCCTTATTAGTGATTTATTCAATAAAATATCAACTCTGTTGAATATACTTTTGAAAGGACTGAACATTAGAAGACCTTTTTTTTCCCCTTGGTTTTTTGTAAAGAGCACCGATAATTTTTAGGCATTTAAATGTATAAAAATGATAGTCCATCTAGTTTATTTGATGAAAACAAACCAGTTTCTGGCCCCCTTTTCACAAAGTCATGCAATAACCGATAACTGAATACAGTTAAGCACTTGTTTCACAGTAGAGAAACAAAGTATAACAGAGAGTAAATTAATTGTTCAAGGTCACTAAAACAATCAGTGACAGAGATTTCAACAACATCAATGCATAGCAACTTCCTAATATAAATGTTATTCTGTCTTTTAACCTGGTACTATCCTGAGTTCATGCAATACTTAGTGAAGAGAAAGTTCAGCCATATTTCCTGTTCTAGATTTGCTGTTCTAAAATTGGTAGCCATGTTATGTTAGACTCAGAATCTATAGACAGAGATTCTCCTCCTCACTAGAAACTAAAAATAAAACAACCTTAAATCAGTGTTAAAGCAACAGTAAAGTTGGTATTGATCCTATTGAACAATGGAAGTGTATATGTTAGAGGTTATCTTACCCATCAATAAAATATTTAGAGAAAAGAAGTTTGCAATCCTTGTGGCGGTTGACAGCAGCAACAGCAAGAATGCATTGCTAAAATGGAGACTTTCACTGATCATTTATAAGCTAATATCTTCTGTGTCAGTCACCTCCAAGATACAGAGATGGAAGTTTTGCTGCCATCTGATGAAGAGCTGCCAGAGTATTCCACCATCTTGCACGCAAGCTTCTTCAACTTCTGGAGTATTCAGCAGCTGGGAATAGCTACTCAGTGTTGAAAATTCAAAATAATCAATTTTCCTTTTCAGCATGTGTCTTCTTTATCATTGAGGCTGCAAAGAGTTGAAGAAATATGATCTAAGGTAGATATATTTCAAGCTGAAATAATCTCTACAATGTTCTTAACCATTTTTCCAGCTTCTGAAGATATTAAGACAATTCTGTGTCTCAAGACCAATGGGATGATTCTCCAGCTAGCCAAGAGAATGCCACTTAGCACTGCAACTGCCAGGGGCATCCTAGGAGATATTGCCTCAAGAATTTACTGCTGTTTCACTCCTATAGAACTGACTCTTTGAAAAAGGGGAATATGTTTGTCTGTAAAGTTGGAAAATCTTGTACTGCAGCCACATTTGTTCTGCAGAAGTTATGAAAAAAGATTGCAGCTTTGCAGGCTCTCAGAGAGAGTAGCATGGACTTGAAATCTAGTCATTCTTAGAAATGTTAGAAGCATCTTGCTTACTAGAATGTCTTGTCAAACAGTTTTTGTGGAATTAGTTACACTTTCCTAATTTTTTTTCTTTCTGCTGCTGTAGAGAAGATCACACAAACAACAACAGTAGTCTTTTATGTGTGAGGAGAGTAAAGAAAATAATAACACACCGTTTTTCAACAGGAAAACTTTCTAGCAAACAAAAAATGGAGAAAATAATTCCTTGCAGATCTCTAAATGTTGCATCTGAAAACAGGGGGAAAAAACCAGGTTGTCTCTATCTCCTTAAACTTTTCCACGATAATCCACTGAAAAAGAGTATTTCAGTCTTCAAAAAAACTCTGTGTAGCTAGTAGTAGAATTTGAAACTATGTAGATAAATATGAATTTTACAATGGCCACAGAAATTAAAGGGTTACTAATTTCGGTGTTTGTGATATCTTTTCTGGTGTTGAAACTTTGGGGAATAACTGACTAAATACTAAACAGCATCATCTTGTAAGGACACTTTAACAAATATGTTTGTCTTTCAAGGACATTAATGAGTATGATGCAAGGAAAAATTTCTAATCTGAACCGTGAAAAGTGCAGGCAGATAGACACCTGTGTCTTCACTCTTTCCTTAAAAATAATAACTGGAGTCAATTTCGGAAAAAAACCCCTTCAATAAAATATTTCTGGATGCTGAATGGTAGATACAGCATTTAGTGGGGAAAATGCTAAGCATCTTGAACAGTCCAAATAACACTAAAACCTTTACCAGAACGTTTAGTTCCTTTAACTTAAATTTTTTGGGGTTTGAATTCTGAGTAACTGTCTTTATTGGTACTTTTATACTCAGTCAATTGTACTGTGC
Organism: Grallaria varia; assembly: GCA_013396735.1. Lineage (NCBI taxonomy): Eukaryota > Metazoa > Chordata > Aves > Passeriformes > Formicariidae > Grallaria > Grallaria varia. The sequence continues at coordinate 50,066 of VWZG01011438.1, forward strand.
TGAATGGCTCAAGTTAGTATCTTATTTTTATATGTTGAATATAATTTATCTTGAATAGTATCATCTACTCCTTCACTACTTTGAATTGTCTATTATGATTCTTGTTTGATTAGGTGATGCTTAACATCAAACTGTCACATTGTCTCTTTTAGGTATGATTCTGCAAGTACTTACAAGCAGGCATAATTTATTTCATGTAGCTCAGTTAACTGTGCTGTAACGTACCTGGTAACAAGCTCTGTGGAATGTTTGTAAGAGTAGGACTTTAAATTTCAAGCATTTCAGACCCCAAAAAGCAGCATAATGCCATGTAAATAAAGAATTCCATTATTTGCACAATATTTTATGTTAACTAATGTCTTAGTTGAGAGCAAGTTAAAACAATTTAGAATTTCTTTCTCAAAAATGGCCACGCCTCTTTTAAATTCAAAAGAAAAATTTTAATTTGGAAAATGTGTAGAAGGGAAGGTAACAGTTCTTAACTACTAAATATATATATATATATATATATCTAAAACACCAGAACAGAACAAATAACTCTGTAACCAGATNACCCCCACCTCAGCCCACCCCCCTGCCCCTCTTAGCCATTACGCTGGCATTTGGGTGATTAGCTGAGACTCTTTGTCTCGTTAGCTGAGGCAAGGAGAGTGTCTGGTAGGAAGCTGCTGGTAGGAAAGAAAAAATTCTAAAAATTCTAAAATTACAACAACTAAGTACACTTACCACTATATAATATTTTGTAGTTTTCTGGGAGAGAATACACAGTTGAAAAGTGATATTTCTAGAATCTAGGAAGCCACTCTATTTTCACTTTATCCTTTTTGCACAGCTTATATTTTCATAATATCTGCAGAGGTGAACCTTTGCCAGCATTTTAACTCTTAAATCTCTTCTATGCTTACGGACTGCCTTAATGAACTCTTGTATTAGTAAAGAATTTTATTTGTATGCTTCATTCACAAAGTATTTTTGTGCACTGAACTCTGATCCAGTAACCAGATCAAGTGATCCAGTGTATTAACTCCTTCTATGTATATTTGTAAATATCATTCTGCCCTTTTTCTGCAGAGTTAAAATTTGAGAAAATTTTAAACTTGCTTTTGTATGCCATTATTAATATCAAAAGTAAAAGTGTTGGAGACTCTGTCTAATTCTTAATAGCTTCAAAAAGGTCTATTAACTGATCGATATCTTTGGCCAAATCTGTGCAATTGTCAAAGGGAGTCCAGCTTTGTATTAAATCTGTTGAATTATCCTAGCCAAACACCATGTCCATAGCATCTGCATCTGCACTGTCTGTTTTTTGTACTTCAGTATAGTAGTAAAAATAGTTTCCAAGCTGGTGTCCGCAGCTGGTTCAAAAATATGCAAAGGTTTTAAATCAAATTCATAAAAACATTTCTGAAGACACAGATCAAATTTTGAGTATTTGTGCTTGATAGAGGGCTATTAATATGTCATGAATCTTGTAGCATCTTTTGGTCAACTGTACAAATGTTCATGAGTCTCAGATGTTTTAATTATTTGAAATGGATCAGTTATGCTTCTAAGAATTCCTCCTGGACCTGCCAATGAGGGAGTGTGGGGAGGAGGATTTGTTATTATTTGCAAGAAGATTGTCAGCCAATATAATAATTAAAACAGTCCACTAACCATCCACTATGCAATCTGAAAATATATAAACCAAACATTTCTAAAAATAGCCTGAAAATTAGTTTTCTAAACTGTTCCAGGAAAGCTTACACATAGCAAATGTATTAAAGACAAGACTTTGCTTATGAACAATTCATAAATCTAATAGCACTGAGGTGGTAACAAACAGTATTCATGCAAAAGAAACTAATAGCTCTATTAACTTTCAGTCATCAAAGTACATGGTAAATTCTGCATACAGTCTTGCTCTTCATGCTTGTCTTTATTTGGCTTCTGTGTAGTTAAATTGCTGAATAACTGAAATTAAAGAATTTGGTTTGCAATTTGCCTGGGTAGCCCTAAACTCTTTTTCATGTAATGAGTATTTCTTGGTTTCGTGAAGTATTGGACTACAAACAGAATCATAAAATTTGAGTTGAAAGGAACCTTTAAAGGCCATCTAGTCCAACACCTCTGCAAAGAGTAGGGACAGCTTCAACCAGACCAAGTTGCTCAGAGCCCCATCCAGCCTGGCCTTAAGTGTTTCCAGGGATGGGCACCCACCACCTCCCTGGTAGAGAGAAATTGCCACTGTTTTACTACCCCCGTCATGAAAAATTTCTTCCACTATCTAGTCTGAATCTACACTCTTTTAGTTTAAACCACTACACTGTCTCCATCACAGTAGGCTGTGCTAAAAGACTGTCCGCATCTTTCTTATATGCCCCCTCTGAGCACTGAAAGGATGCAATAAGACCTCATTATATAAGTTTTTTCTACTCCAGGCTGAACCCCTACCCTCTAAGCACACAGAGAAGTTCTACAGACATCCACCAGGTAAATGACAGGATGTGTGTTTTTCCCTATGTGTATGGACAGACTCCATGGTTTTGCACATGAAATGATAAAACCATACTGAAGATGGCTATGTCAGTGTGTAGGAAAAATTTAACATTGGGAGTCATCTGTGTATTTTCTGCCTTAGCTAAGTGCTTCTGATTTTCAAAACCAGATCAGAGCACTTCCTTTTTCTTATATTTTTGATGCTTCCAACTCTGATTCTTCTGTTGTGATTTTGATTGTAAATTTACTTACCAGTTTTTCATCCTGCAACTGTTGCCATACAGGTTTTTGGTGTTTGGTTTTTTTTATTAAGGGAAAAGTCAACCTCAGCTATTTAAATGTTGTGAACATTTACTGAGAACCGTTTTACTCTCTAGAAATGTTCTGTGCTATTTGATACTTAGTTTTAGTTTCATCCATTATTTTTCATTATTTTTAGCAGTCATAGTGATTTATGTTTTCCCTCTGCTTTCAAAATTCTTATTTTAGAGACAGATTTTGTACTGAATATGGTTAAATGCTTAAACTTATGGGGATATATCAGGGCTATCCAGCATACTCCATTTTTCTAGGAAAATGTGGAATATTTAATTTATTTCTTCTCTTCAGTTACTACAGAGTTATTGCAGCTCCTGCATTTTGGTGGTACCCTGTGATCAATCAGAGCCTAAGTTGTTTTAGCTTTCATTTTTATGAAGCAAGGTTTCTGGCCCTTCAATCTTGTAAGTCAATTCTTTTGCCTTTCTTAAGCTACTATGGAAACTACCCATCTTCTAAAATCAGGTTCCTTGCAGACCTGAGCAGCTCCAGAGGGAACACAAGGAGGGGTTATTCTGTAGGAGAGAGCTGCAGGAATGCTAGAGGCCTTGAGACTACTACCTAAAAGGCCCTCAGAACTAGGGTCATTTATTCTAAAGGAAAATAAAGGACAGGCACAGTAACAGTTTTCAAATATGTACATTGCTTTAAGATCTAAAGGAATGAGTTATTTTTCATGACCACTGGCATATGAAGATGTAATGGCCTAAATGTGCACCAAGGGAGATTGGATTAAGTAGTCAGTGTTTCTAGTGACAGGAGAGTTAGGCACTGGAGTGGGTTACTCATGGAGGTTGTGGGACTTTCCTCACTGGAAACTTTTTAGCATAGATTATGTTAAACATTTTCAGCCATGGTTTTTCTATAGTTAATATAACAGGGTTGTGAGGGGGTCCTAGACAAGCAAGAAGCTGAAGGAGATCAATTGATCAGGAGCAAATACTTCCCTGATACTAAAGCCAGCAGTGCATGTGCCAGTCTGAGCACATGAAGTGAGTGAGCACATGGTCTTTGTACTGACCTTTTACAACTGCTTGCTTCAGCTTTCAATTTGAGTTCAGTTGACTGGTAAAGGCAATCAAATACATAGATAAATACAAAACTGAGAGCAGTTTTCTGTTTGGTTTGGATTTTTTTTTTTGTGTTTGGTTTGGTTTGTTTTTTTTCTGGAATTCCTGTAATTATAATTTGATAAGTACATAAATGTGTGTACCAAGTGATCATTCAGCTGTAACCTTAGTTTGTATAATCTGGATGTAGAAAGCAGGTCAGCTTGTGAAGTGTGTGTATAGCTGTACATACAGACACTAGCCAATGTGACAGTTACTTTTAGTGGTCAAAAAGTGTTTTCTTATTTTGACAGACTTGTTGAAATGCATAGCTTAAGAGGTCTCTCTTCTTAAATTACTTTTTACTCAGTGCAAATTGAATTTAAATTTCATTAAATTATTAATGCCGAATTGGGGGCAACTGAGAGATGACAATATCCTAGATGGCTGCAAATTTTTCCAGTGTCACTCTCTACTTCTCTGCTCCAATGCTTTGAAATTACTCAGTAGTCAGCTTTAATTTGTTCAGTTTAATTAAATTCCACCTGAATAAATGCTGAAATTTCCTGGATGATGTATGCAGTTGAGATCTAGTTTGATAGTACACAGCCCTATATTGTAAGCTACTCTCTTCCATAAAGGTGTGTTCCATGTAAATACTTAATAATTTAGATGAACTCATAAGGAAAATTATATAAAGAAGGCAAAACAAAACTGGACACAAAAAAGTATTTTTGAATATGACATCATTATTCTTAGAATAACAAAAATCATAAGTTGATCAGAAGTACAGTTCACTTTCAAAACTCAGCCCTGTTAAGATTAGCAGCTTGTTTACTTACCCTCATATTTTCCCATCTACCCATTACATTAATTAAACAACACATACTGTAATCATATAGAACAGTATTTTTTTCTAAGATGCCTTGACTTTGGTAGAAAGACTTTCATGAATTATATTCTTATATATGATATGTGGTGTGAGGAACTGAAATAAATTCCAGGTCATTGCCCTTCTCTTTCACACTTAGTGCAAAATGGACCAAAAATATTCCTTCTTTCCTAAACCTCCTAGTCCTAACTGACTGATTGGAAGCATGTTGACCAATATTTCATACTTATTTAGGAAATGAGGAAGCATGGATACACATCATTCAGGTAACCATTGCTTACAGAGGCTGGGACCAAAACTTTCCCTCTCTGGAAGAAACATAGATTGACCAGAAATTCCTCTTCTGCTATACTGTATTTAACAATAATGACTCTCTTTCAGGAACTCCCATGTATGATTTTACAATACATCATTGTAATTTCTTAATCAGTGTTAATTTTCTGAGTCCTTCCTTCCAGGGAAATTCATGTAGACTCAGCTTCCTCTCTACATGATCCTAGACAATTTTCCCTGTTACTTTTTTTTATTTTTAATTTATTTCTTCTGAATTCTTGTTTTGCAAGATCTATTTTGACTAGGACAGTCTTCCAAAACATGAACTTCATTGCCTGAAAGTTGAAAAGCAGAGTTGACTGAAAGCAGTGGCAGATGACTAACCAATGATTTAAAGAGAATACTCCCACTATATATGTTTATCTATATTCCTGTAGGTAAAAAATTTCTGTACTGATGTAGACATAAATAATTAAATGTTTAATATATTTTCTCATTATGCTGCTATTTTCATTATAAATTAAAACTTATTTATACTTTTACTGCAACTAAGAGGCTGTCACAACTGGTCTTGTATTTAAAAAATTTAGAAAAATTAGCACCTGCTGCTTTTCTTACTCAGAGAGAAGTCCTAAATAATTAAAATCTTTTTACCTTCTGACACAGAAGAAGGAGTCTAAGATGTGGAAAATGCTTGCATTTCTATAAAATTCTGTATGTATTTACAGAAAGAGAACTGTGGCAAATTTAATTTTTCTCTAATTTTCTAGATTGTTTTCATATGTTAAAGGCTTTGGAAATAGTTAATGGTATAATCACATAAAATTTCATATCTCTATGTTGAAAATAAATTCCAGGATTTGGAAGAATTTTCTCCAAAGCCAAGCAACAAAGCAGTGTCTCAAAATGGACAGCACTTCCTTGTACTGAGCAAAGAGCCAGGCTGAAGAAGGGACTGGGTTATTCTAAGAGAAGCACTGTAGTATCCTATAGATCCTGCTCTGGGATTCATCACCTTTAATGTGGTACTGAGGCATGAGAGAGAGCTCAGAATATTGGTTCAAAGGGAGCTGGACAGAGTCACATGTACAGCCAACCAATAGCAACATCAACTGCTCTGATGGTGCTCAAAACTCACCTTCATCAGCCTACCTCTGGGGCTGCTGGAAGGGGACTCCATTCAGCTGGGATCCCAAACCAGTATCCCACAGAGCCAGAAACTCTTACCCATTTATTCTTTTCATAAAGTTTAACATATATTCACTTTTTATTTCAGCAGAGAACAGAAGAACGATTAGTCTTGATAATGTTCCAGAGTTTAGCAAATGCTCTTGGGAACCTGCACATTAAGTCTGCAGGTAATCTACAGACAGATCATGTCTGTCAGGAAGGTTTCCAGACTGCATGTTTACACAGTGAGTTCCCTCTTGAGGTCTCTTTAGCTTTCTGAACCTTCCATTTCCTTCCATGTAAATGCCATTCCACTTACGGTGGCACTCCTAGGTGCAATGGGAAGCTTAAAAGAAAGGTGTGGCTCATCCTGGAATGCTCCAGACTGATGGCAGCTCAGAGGAGAGTACAGTGGGCAAGCCTGGGCAAGCCCAAAAAGTATTCATTCGTCAGATGATGGACGGAATACTGGATAGCCTTGCTATAGTGATAAAGCTGTGTGATTGGACAACCACAATTTGCAGGTTGATATTACAGGAGGAGGTTGGAAGGCAACAGTTGCTTCACTGAGAAAACAGTGAGACACTTTAAAGTATTATTATGCTTTGTGTTGAGGATAATTGATTGATTTGATTGCTAGTAAGAGGGATCAAATTCAATTCCTAGAGTAAATAAATATTAGGTTTAGGCACTACACAGAGATCAGTGAAAATTAAATTTTACAGGTATTCAGAGAGCTCAATTTTTCAGTATTTCCTTCCCAAAGAGCTGCAAGCTTTTGCATTTGATTAGTGTAGCCACTCAATCTGAGGCACATTCAGTTGAATCACTCAAGTATTTCTTCTCCCTGAGCTACATAGTGTTCTCTACTTCATGACACAACTATTAGTTTTGTTCTTTATAGAACTATTAACAAAAATAAGAAAGAATCTATTACTCTGTTTAACTTCCTATTTCTACTTTGTTCTTCCCTTTCAATACAGCTTTCTTGAGTAATTTCGTTCATTCTGTGAGGAATAGGTAGAAGTGGAGTTCACTCAGTGCACCTGCTTTACTAAGAGGTGTGGGGTTAGATTTTATTTCAGTTGTTTTGTCCATTAAATCTGTGTCCACACTGTGCTTTCACACTGGTTTTCTTTCTGACATTTACTGAGCATGCTTGGGGAGCTGGATAGTGGTCGTTTCTTGTTTCCATCAGGAGGGAAACGGCTTGGAGCAAATAATGTTGTGTCTCAGGGGTATCAGGGGACACCAAATATGAACATGAGACAGCTTCTTTCATGAAAGAAACCCTACAAGAAACTAAATTAGTGATGGAGCTGTACCCACTCACAAGCAGCTTAACTTAATTTTCCTGGATTTTTGGTCAGTAGCTTACTACTGTTTATTAGGGTCTTCTGGAAGCTGAAGATTACCCTCATCACTGCCAGTCAAAGACTGACAAAGTGTTACACATGTTTGTAATTAGGTGGTCAAGCTCAGCTGGACATATTTGGCACTAGCCGAAGATGGTAAACAACTTAGGATAGACCAAGTGAAAAGGATAAAATGTCAGTGCCTTACTGGATGTCACTGGATAGGGGTGCATATATTACTTAAGAAAGGGGCTTGTGACATGCCCCCAGACGTCACAGATGTGATGGGGGGAAGAGGACAGAGAGGACATGCAGTGAGGCCAGCCTCACACAACAGCACAGACAGGTCTTGGGAGTTCAAAGATACTCCAAGAGAATACCTTAATAATTTTAATAAAGATTAAGAAGTGTCTTGTCTGTTTACCTCAGTATAACTGTAGGTGTCACTACCAGTTGCTATTGAAAAGATACATAAACATTCTAATCCTCTAATTAAGAGAGTAAATTTTCTAGCAACGCTAAAATAACATTCTTTCTTTTTTTATTTTGTAGTCAGCTAATAATTGTGACATTTTTCTTGCCTTTAACTGTGTGTCCCTGAAGACATGTTAAAGACCCCCTGTGATTACAACAGTGGGAATTGTTGATGCAGTGACGATAGCTGATACTTATTAAAATTTGGCCCCTGCTGTTTGTAGTTTCTCAAGACTATGCTTCTTTGGCAAAATTTAAAATAGAATTGTGTGATGCCTGACAACTAGAAATTATGCTATAGCCCTAGTGTTAGGCAAGAATTAGAGAGTCAATTATGGACTGTCATAACACCTGGAAACAGAAGCGATAGTGGATTGTTTAATGTTGCATTTAGCAGATCATTTGTTTTGTGGCTGATGTAAAGCAGATCTCTGGGCATACTGTGATTGTACACAAAAAGATCACATGGCATACTGTGCTATTTGAATGTTTGCAAGGCATTCATAGTGTTTATCTGCTGTTCTCAAGTCTCGAGTGGAAATATGATGCAAATTTCTTTTGAGCCTGTCCACCTGAAGAGCATTTGAAATAAATACTCAATGTGACATCTCTCAGAAGGAAAAAAAAATTGCTACTTGACTGCAACCAGTTTACACTGTCTCCTGAATCAGAACCTCCTGTTTGTCTTGTAACTTACACAACAATTCTATTTTCACCTCTAGTGTTTATTTCCCTTTCCCTTTCAGGCAACTGTAAAAGCCAGAAAATGGCCTTTGTGATAATGCCACTGAGATTTAGAACATTAAAGTAATCTCATTATCAGTTTACATCCCCAGTTGGAAATTGGAGATTGTTCAGCACATCAAACAGATAAAGTGTAATGTGGAGCCCAAGGGCCAGATGAGACTTGCTGAGTCATGTAGTGTGGGCTCCAGATGCCCTCTCCCTGTACCTGAGGGATGGAAGCAGAGCAGGAGGGTTGCTGGGTGGTGCTTCTAATGAACTCAAACCACCATACATTGTTTTCCACCTACATGCCAAATATGGTTATATGCACTTATAACAACTGTCTGAAGTTTATATGCAAAATGTATGTGGCCCTCGGGCTCTTGGTAAGTAACCTGTATAACCTTCAGGTCTGCAGAATGTAAGCCTCTTGCTAAAGCTGGAATGAGTGCATGGGCCTAGAGCCTGCCTTGCAGAGTGAGCCCTGGCTGCTCTGTGCTTAATGGCAATGGAGGAAGAGGACCCTTCAGTTAATTTTTCCCACTCAGCTCTCGGGTATGTGAGTAGGAAGAGAGGAAAAGAATATTCTGTTGGTCAGATGCTCGCTATATAATTCTTGCTGCCTCAACCCTTTGATTTTAGCAGCCACTGACATAATAAAACCCCCATCACATCACTGAGGTCTTCATGATGAATCTACAAATGACATTACACTGTTGAATTTTTATGCTGTGGAAAGAATTTTAATTATTTTACTTACGGTTTCTGAGTTACTGGGAAATAAACTCAGAATCTATCATTAGTGCATCCAACTGTGCAAATGAAATATGTAATCAATATAAAATGCTTTTGTCATACCCGGTTTGAAAAAAGATGTATGATAGTTTAAAATTCAGGGGTTCTGTTAATGCATTAATTAACAAGAAATTATACTACAATGTCTGTGGGGCTTACTTCAGTGAAGGAACATTTTCCTTGTTGGTAATTTCTTCTTGATGTTGCTCCCTCTGTTCAGTTTCCCCAAAATGACATTTTTCTTAAAATCAGCACTAATACAGTAGTTAACCTTTCTCAATATTATTTGAGAATATAATGCTGAGATACGGTCATACAATTAAACCTTAAAAAACTCTATTTTACCCACTGATGCTAAAGTGTAACAAAACTTCACTCATATTCTTTATATTACAGATTGTACTTTTAAAATGGCAATAATGACCTTGAAATTATGAATGAGTATTGGCTTGCTGACATACAGAGTGTGAAGATTATTTTTGATATGGAAAGAAAGTATGTAAAGATATTGTTGAAGCATTTGTACCAACTTCACTTATTTTTAGCAAGGTACAGAATTCTAACGTCCTTTTTATTAATTCTTTTATGATAAAAATAATATTGAACAAGACATGAGGGAGAGATTATATGACTCAGCCAGACTGACAGGTACACAAATGGTTTACTCAAAATAGCCCTCAATTTTAATTAATTTAATTCATTTTTTGTCACAAAAGAAACATATTTTCACTTTTTAAGGAACAAAATCTGAGTGTGACCTTTCTTATGCAAATTCTGGCTTTGCCTGGGGAAAGAAAGGTGTCTGTGTTGTTCCATGGTCTACTGAGGAATTATGGATGACAGGTACTGGAACCTGAACTTCTACAATGAGGAATATGCATCAACATTTACTTGTAGCAGCACTTCAAAAAGTGAGGTGAAAGTGCTCCTTTTAGCATTCTGGCAGACTTTAGTGCCATAAATCACTTTGTTAGTGTCTTCCAAAAGTGCGATTTTTTTTTAATATGCACACATCTAAAATTATTAATTCTTATTATGTCTTATCTTAGTTTCCATGTATGTTTGGTGTTTTATTTGCTAGCTGTTGTTGACAATCATGGGGGAATAAAAACCTGCCATTTCCTTCACCTGAAAGCTGATGTTTTCATCCAGTCATTTGATTCCAGGAGCTCTGATCAACTATAGGTAAACAGTTAACAATTAAATCCCAACTCATTATATGTTTGTCTCTGTTACAGGAATTTCAGTGAGCATGAAAGTAGTTCTGGAGTATTATGACCAGTGAATGAGTATAGATCCTGCATTGCCCTAAGTCCCTTATGAGCTGCTCATAACAACAGATCTTACTGCTATATGAATAAATGCCACTGAATTTTTGGTCTGAGTGTGCAGCTTGCAGTACACAGAGAAGCTGGATGGCCAGCTTGCTGCCATCAGTACTTTTCACTGTATTTTCACTCAGACTCTTAAAGCTGAAGTACCCTGCATAGTTCTGAGTTAAATTTTAAGATGCAGGAAAAAAGTAGGCAAAACATAAAAGACTCAAGTAGCTATATATCAACCTGTCAATAGCACAGTATAAAAAAGCAGAAAGATCTTTTATTAACATTTCAAGTTCTTGCTCTACTATTCTGAGATACTGTTCTTTATTTAACCTTTATTAGTGTAGGAATGATCTTGAGAAGCACCAAATACAGGAGGACACATTTTCATTCTGTTCAACAGTCATGGATGTCATAGAATGAAGTTAAGTATTAGGAATTGGCATAGTGTAAGAGCCACTCAGATTAAAAATAAAGGATGCATATTTTGTATAGAGGAACATGCCAGAGAAATAATATAGGGAAAGTAAAGTCTGCCTCTGAACAAAGAGGGTTCTTTGAAAGCAAAAATAAAAGAGATATACAAAAGCAATTAATACAACGAAGATGTCAAAAGAACTCAACAAAAATGATTACATCAAATAAAATGAGAAGATTACATATTTTAAGGTTCAAAACAGATCAAAGGCTTCCTAAAGATATCAAAAACATGAAGTCTATGAGAAAATTAGGATGCTAAGAAGGAAAGACACGTTCATAAAAATGTACATACCACCATTTAAAGTGGAAAATGAAATACAGTATCCTAGGGTCAGCCACAGTATTTGTTACTAATAATTCTTTCATTTTCTATTAGCTAAAATTAAAGTATAGAATACATAACACCTAAAAATTCATTATGTGATTGAGTTTGCTGACACAGTTATGCAGAATAAAAAAAGGCTACCCTGCTAATTGCTTAAACTTCTTTGAACATGAAAATAAAAGTAATGGAGAAAAAGAAATCAAATATATTTAAATGAGAAAGCTTCTGATTTGGATTCAGGAGAGCTGAACTAACTATTTTACTGGAATATTTATACCTATGCCAGTGCTAGAGCCAGCCCGAACAGAACTAGGTTAGAGGAATACTTTATGATGTAAAATTGGTGAAAGAAGCTATGTTATAAACAATCTGTTTTGTGAAAATATTTTGGTTCACTGAGGTGATTTTATAAGGTTTTATTTTGTAAAATTGTCATTTTCTCTTGCTGCTTCTTACCTCAGTATAAGCCTAAGTACTGTTCATCCAGGAAATAAGAAAGATATACATATATTTACTTGAGAAGGTGCCTTTAAACACAATTTGTCCTTTTAATTTTGTGTCCACATCTCCAAAACCAGGAATTAGAAAGCAAAGGGATAGATTTTCAAGCTTATAGATGAAGGTTAATGTGACCTTTTTTCCATTAAGTCATCTAAACTCAGCTTTCAAATTGTTCTCTTTTCCATTCCCTCAAAAAAGATTGTTTGATGGTCCTGAAGACATCAGCTAGTTCCTTTGAAGTTGGGTTATGACAGAATCCTGCTTCATATTTATCATTGGGACAGTATGTGTGGATTCCATCTTTCCTTTTCAGCATTCTCTCTTTTGCTTCACTGTTCACGTGGTTCTTTGGCATTTGACAAAATAACGTCTTCTGCAAGGATAACTACAGTCAGTGTCATTCATCAATGGCATTGTCGGGGGGGGGGGGTGCACAATGGAGGAGAAAGTTAATTTTTTTTTCTGTTTTGAAGGTATTAAGACTATATGTATGTTTAAGAGACCAAGAAACTGCTGGAGAGTGACCTGAGAGCCAACACAGTCTATAATGCTTTCAGATAATAGCCAGATTATAGCTTCACAATCCCAACAAAGAAACACAAGCAGTGTGAAAGCATAATGAGTATGAATTTTTCCATTATCTCTAATGAAATTAAATAATGCATATGGGACTACACATTTGAAGAATAAATACACATTGAAATTTTTAACAGTGTGAAGATTAAGGCAATATGATTTTTATTTTTTTTAATAGCTTTCATCCAGGGAAAACAGCTTCCTGCTTGCTTTAAGTAAGATTAGGTGGAAAAATCCTATAGTACACCTAGAAAAAAGTCTGAATAGCAACAGGCAAATATTTTAATATGGAAAGATTTTTACTGGTTTTAATTAAGCAATTATATTTTTGTTGAATGTCTTAAATCTTTAATTATCACCCAAGAGCTCTGTGCATGACATGAGTTATTTACTGAGTCACTGAGAAATACAGTTCAGTATTTTCTTATAAATACTTCATATAGAAACAACAGAAGGTCTTCACTGGAAACAACAGTGATTTTTAGAAATATGAGTGTTTCAGGTCCTGATCTGAACCATAAGGAAGGCAATTGAAAGAATTTAAGTGTCTTCCATGGGAGCTGGCTCATGTCTTTAATGAACACTAGAGCTTATAGTAGCTAGAAAAACATTTTCTTATGACTGACAATGTCCCAAAAATCAGAATCTATCACCAAAGGTGAGCCCTGAATATGTGTTTGGGGGCTTTCGTGGTTTCATGCTGAGCTTTTTTGTAAAATGATGGGGAAAAGGTACTGCCTAATGTAAACCTTGTTGAAAGTTTCAGATGTCAACTGTAGCAGCTGCGTGTATGGATGTGATGTACAGTGTAACGTGGATGAGATTTTCCCAGGAGTTTGTCACTGATATATCACAGAGAAATCAGGCTGTTCTTTTAAATACAGCCCAGATAAACTTTGTCATGGGCATGAGAGAGACACTACCACTAGCAATGGATATATATTTATTAGTAGCTAGGTCTAAACTGAGGCAGACGAGAAAACCGACATTTATGCTAAAGGTTTGCCCTTAATCTTCCATAAAAAGTAGAAGTAGGGCCTACAGCTCAAGTGTATGAATCACCTGTCACTAAATTTTAAAATCTGCGGCCTATGTAGCAACACACGTAGAAGAGGGAAGGAAGCAGCAGGAATCTCACTGCTTGCATGAAGGTGCCTAATCTGTGTAAGGCAGTGCATTTTTCCAAGATTCCCAGGTACTTAGGGGAAAGAAAGCATTCAACAACCTTGCACATGGTTCCTGATCTACATCATTATCTGGTGAGGTAAATTTCTCTCCTCTAAATGTATCGTATTGCCTCCTTGAAACAAAGTAATTTATGATTACAGTAACCAAATGAAACAAATGAGATCAGAACAAACTTATAGAATAGTGATTATCAGAATAGCAAAGTTTGTGACAGTGAAACTTAAGGCTAATTGTGATTTACCCTATGAAGAAATAACATGATTGTTTCTTTTTTTTTTTTTNATGGAATCCCATTATAGTACAGAATTTATATCTGGGCTTCTTTTGAGGACCATACTGCAAATGCCTCACAACAGAAGTGAAGGAAACCTCTAGGTCAGTTATGTTTTTAGAGACTAGATTTATGGAAATGAGAGCCCACAGCAGCAGGAGTTGGGGCAGGATGAGAGAGCCAGAGCTGAGGAGACTTACTGCTCAGGCAGCTGAGAGCAGCGTCTGGGGGATGTTGATGCTGGAAGTCCTATGCACCATTCACAATTGGCACAGTGGACTCCTCTTCCAAAAGAGTCACCTCCTCTGTGTACCCAAGTGTGAAAACCTAGCTCTGTCATCACTTTTCTGTGATATATCCTTTCTGATAAAATATAGACTTTTTATCTGTGGGAAGGGCAATTTATTCTGTTAATCACAGACTAAATCCAACTGTTCCTGCTTCTGTTGACATAAAACCAGGTGGTAGGCCCTCTAAGCAGAAAAACTGCCAAGGGGGAAGCCATAATAAGAAAAAACCAGCTGCTGTTTTTTGTATTAAAATTCTGGGTATACTGTGGATCCCAAACCTCAATCTTAAGTTTTCTCAGAAGAAAGCTTAAAGGTGCATTAAAATATCAATACTACCTTATCAATACAGAGATCTTACCTCCAAAAACACACAGGGCTTATTTGAGACTCAACTATACCTCTCCTAGACAGTCCAGGTTTGTAATTTTAGCCTCTAGACAGTGTTTACCAACTCTTGCATAAGAGCAATCATCAGTCAGAAATAAGGAACTTTAACCTTTGCTTCAGTGAACCATACTTTTCTTTATTTGGATGTTGCATACTGAGTTTTCATGAAAGAATGAAAAACACTCAAGACTTCATGAACACAATATACAATATTATAAAGGAAAAAAGCCTTGTTTTTGTGTATGTACAGCGGTTGTTCATAAGGGTTCCCATTTGATCTCCTCTGCTGGGGTCAGTAACATATCTCATAAACCTGATACAGACAAATTCTAGCTAGTAACTTCTGTGAAGAAAGCCACATTATTAAAAATCTTTAAAAAAATGCCTAGTTCTGTTTAACATCCTTCCTAATTTTCAACCAGTGACTCCTGCAGAACAAAAACAATAAACCCAATTATCTGATATATTAAAAGCCTATTGTGTAAAAGCTTACAACAGGAATTCATTCTGCACTCTTTGGCTCTACTTTGTTTCAAGACTTTCAACTCTTTACAAGATCAAGCCCCAGGTACAAGACTAAACACTACATCTTGTACCTACTCCATTTAAAGGTAAAATAAAAAGAAACATCCTGAAATCCTGATAGCATTAACGCAGGGGATGGAAGTGTTGCCTCGGATTTCTTGTGCCTTATGCTGCTGAAGAGATCAAGTTCATAAGTGATAATACACATTTCACATTTTTTTCCTTCCATGGGAAAAATGTAACCACATTGCTGTGTGAGTACTTGTCCCCAGCCAATTTCCAGAACAGTATCTAACATCAGCCTGCAAAAGTTTCCTCCATTGAAATTCAGTGTGAAGGTCACTGCAGGAATGATATCTATGGTCTGATTGCTTGTCCACTGAAATGAAATGATAGCTTTCTATTCAGCTCATTATGCAGGAAATTAAGATACAATCCAGGAAAAATAGTGGAGTTTCAGGTGTATTCTTCTACTGAAAAAGAGGGTCTCCCCTGCCACTCCCCCTGCAACTTCTTTGTTCTGTAAATGGCAAATACCCAAATTTTCTGTGAGAACCAACAAAAGCTACTTTTGGTATTATAGGGATGGATTATGAAGAAAATGATAGTAATATTTAAGAGTAAACTGTAACTATTTGAATTTTTAATACATCTATAAGTCTTAAGTGATTGTTTTCTGCTGATAAATGTTATTTGCCTTTAATGTGACCTATTCAACACTATCATAAGTGTTCTACACCATCTATGTTCCACATGCTGTATTCAAGTTCTTCATGCCACCCTTGTGCACAGAAATTTTTGGTGTGTTTTTATGAGACAGAGACAAAAAAAGAGAGACCAAAATATATAGTAGGTAGGATAGAAGGAAGCATCTATCTATCATAGAATCATAG
>VWZG01011439.1:0-10027 GCA_013396735.1 Grallaria varia
GGGGTGTCCGTGGAGAAGCCAGGAATAAAGTAATACATACAAAACATACCTGATGGCATCACATACAGTGGGGCAAATATAAAATATACTATTTGATCATTTCACTTTTGATTTTCCAGTTTTGTTTATTCACAATAAAACTAAGAAAAATTCATATATGTATTTAAATTCTTTGGATAAATATTGGCAGGATTCTTTTAGGTAATAGAATAAATTAATTGGAGGAAAATTTGTTTAAAATCTGAGGGCTTTTTCCTAGGGATAGATTACATTGACACCATTTACATTAGTAAAAAATTCTATTAATGCATGTATTTGAAAAATAACTGGGTATAATTTATAGAATATGATAGTCTTGTCTGTCATCACTAAAAATAACCATTGCTGTTGCTTCTTGTTTTGAAAGAATGAATTAAGTGTCTACCAGTGTTAATATTCAAAGGAATCACTATCTAAATCCAAATCATATATGAAGTAATCATTATCCAAACTATAGGGAATCTCCTGCCTCTCTTACATAGTTCCCATATGGACTAAAGACGCATAAACAAACCTGCCAAGGGTGGGCAGAGCATCAGCCCCACGGGCTGCCTCCTTCCCTAGGAGGTGTCCAGTACAGGGCCTGGGATGGCTCCTGTGCCTCCTAGCTGCCCCACTCAGCTCCTGGCTGCACTGATGGGACATTTTCTGGCTGTCAGGCCCTGCCCTGACATACCAAAGGGAGCCCCACTGCTCCCATTCCCTGGGAACCTCCAGCCCTCAGAGCACCCTGAGAGTGTAGTATGGCCCTGGGAGCACGGATCTTCCTCTGTAAAACATATTTGTACTACCTATAAACTCTCAGGGCTGCTATGAGACTTAATTAATTATTCTTGGCAAAGTGCTTTGAGGTCTTCAGATGAAAACTACTACATACAGCCTCATTCCTCAGGCTGCTGCTGATTATTCTTGTTTTGTAGTTGTGTTCCTGTCTGATTGTCACACACATGCTTTGTATTATCCTTACCTCATGCTCTAGGACATCCAACAACATGAGTGAGTGTGAAGAAAATTGTACTAGGGTGATGAAAATATTTTGTGGTGCTGTAGAAGAAATGGTGCCTCCTACCAAGAGGGAGAAGTAACGGAGAGAGAGCTTTAGCAGTTGAAGGTGTGAATGGGAAAATTATTTTGCGTTATACATTACCAATGTAAAGACAAAAGAGAAGGGAGGGAGGGAGCATTATTTCATTTCAGTGCAGAAAATGAAAGAAATAGAGAACAGGCATAGCTCCAGAAAATGATCTTGTTAAATCAAAGTTTTTTTTTTTTCAGAAACTGACTCAGCCCCGACTCAGACCAGCAATGAGGTCAAAGTTTAGATTATCATCTAAGTGGTGATTAGTGCTCTATAATTGGTGTTTGGTGCGGGATGGAACTGCACACTTTGTCCAGTAGTCTCTGAAAATATTGCCCCTAAAAAACAACTCAACCAACGCATGTCAAATATCCTACATTCTTTCATGCTGAGAGAGACTTTTATTCAGGTTCTTGGGAGGAGGAGTGACCTGACTCCCAAGATTCTTGCCTCTGCCACAGTCCCCTTCCTTTCAAACTAACTGTCAGCTTTCAGCCCCTCCAGATGTTCCCTTCCTTAAGTTCTAAATTTATACAATAAAATTATTTAAAACAGATAAGCTGCTTCTGATATATTTGGGTTTCTCTCCCTTATGTATCCCTCCCTTTGCTTTTTATAACATGATTTTTTCCAGTTTCAATTTTCTTCATATAATAGCTAAAGAATGTATTCATTAATGGTTAAAATATATTTTACGTTAAGTTAATACATAACTTGATTTCCAAAATTATTATTTTTGGATTATTTAAGGTAACTCAGTCCTTAACTAAATGATTGAAAATGCACGATTCACTATCGCATCCTGTGTCAGATCCTATTACCAAGCTAAATTCAGTTGTTAGAATAATTGGGTTAAGGTGCATTTATTGATCTCTCTTTAGTGAGAAGAAAATACCTTTTCATAATCTTGTGCTTTAATAGGTTGTTTGGGATATTTCTCATTCTCTTATATCTGTAAGATGCAACTGGACTTGCCTATCCCACATCAGTCTTTTTAGCCACCAGCGCGCTTGCAGCAAGAGTGGGTTGGGCCCTTCCCAAATCTTCGCTCGTGAAGCTGAGCCATGATGATGATGAACTCATGATCTTTCTGCAGAAGAAATAAAAAAAAAATAGTACTATTTCCAAGCTGGATAAAAGCATGAGAATGTTAGTCATGGAGAGATACAGGAGTAGGAAGGCATTCATTGAGTTCACTGTAATTTATAATCAATATTAACTACATAATATACTGAGAAGCAAAATAATAACAGAAAAGGTATGGTAGGTACTGTTCTTTTATCCAATGAACATCATAATAAGATGAGTGAAGTGAGAAGAAAAATTGATGGAAGATAGTTTAAACTGCAATGGGGAAAAAGAAAACATTTATTTTGATGAAGAATTCCCTCCAGAAATCTTGCAAAAGGACTGACTCCTGCTGTAAATTTGCTTGAGAACTAGAACAGAGTTTAAATGAGATCTTTAGTGATTTCTGGCCTCACTGAGAGCTGGAAAATGACAATTATTCAATTTAAGAGTCTCTCTGTCTCAGAAAGGTAGGAAAAAAGTCTGACTTGATGGCTTGACAGACTAATGCTACAGCCTGTAGTCTCTCGTTTCTGAGAACTGGTGTTCTAAACACCGCTAATCATGTCAACACATTTGTTTGTTGTGTCAAGTACTGGAAGCCTTTGTGAATTGATCTTGATTTCAGTTGAAGGGAAAAAGAGGAAGAAATGTTGATAAAATTCCCTAAGGAATTTCCAGGTAGATGAATGTAAGTAATTTCACCAAGTAAAATTCCCACAGAAGCTTTAAAGTGCCTTAATGTTTCTCCTGGTTTTGCTCACCTTTCTTAATGATCCCCTGTAGATTTCCTTTCTGATAAATTTTGAAATACTCTAGGCCAAGGAAGGGCCAGTACTATGAACTACCATCTTATATTCCTCAGTAGAGCAAGGAAGCTAACAATACTATGAATCCTTCTTTTTATTACCTTCTATACTAATTCTGCGTAAAGGGTTCCTTACTGTACACTGTTGGCTTTCTTAAGTTAATACCACTTTAAGGAACATTTCTGTGTCATTCCAGTGAAGTGTTCAATGCAAATTAGGGAAACACAGTGTCATCCTGGTCAATCACAAGGTGCAACACTAAAAATGGTGTACTTATGTTTTCTCTGTTTCAGAATAGGTTTGTTGCTGATATAAAAGCTTGTTCCTATTTTCCCCTTCTAACCTTCAGATTTTAGAATAGCATTAGTAGTGTTGCCTTTTCCCACCATTCTTTCAAACCAACAACCTAGCTTCCATTATTTTCTGAAATTGTAACATCAAAGAGGCAGAATGAAACATGAATTATCACAATTAGATTAATACATTTGATTTCTAAAGACCAATCCCAAATTATTTTTGAAAATGCCAGAAATGTTCTCAAGTATTCTTTGCTCCCTTACTAATATTTCATTTAAAGATAATCCCTGGATGCAGTTTCCCCAGGGCTTACCATTTTGTGCTGAAAAGGACACACTATTACTGAATGATGATTAACATGACATCACTAGGAATCGTAAACAGCCCTATCCAGTTTTAGCAGTGAATCCAAATACTTTTCAGGCACCTTAGAGTCAGATTCTCGTAAGCACCAATTCATAACCAGCAATAGGAGATGATGTGCTCATTCCTAGTAGAAGGAAAGGTACTAACCTGTAGTCACCATGACAGCAAAACCCAATTTAGCAGGCATTCATCTCAAATTCCAGCCTGTCTTCTGATTACGTTTCCAGGTCCAACTCTTCCCTAACAGCTGCTCCTGTTCTCACTGCAGTCTTTCTCTCTCTCACCTGCTTTCCCAGTTTAACTTGCATTGTCCACCTGTACCAAGTATGCAAATGGAAGATGCTCAGAAAAGGAGAGGAGAGCTAATATGACAAATTATTTTTGACAAGTGTGAAATAATTCTTAATCAGCATTAATTTATTTAACTGTTTTTGCAAATTGAAAACTGTTGCGTTCAGAAAAAATTTTTTTTCCATTGTTATGCTCTCATATTTGAATATTAAAATACTAATCCATTTCTTTGTGCAATTTTCTTATCTTATTTGCTTTTTTAACAAAGCTTTTCATAGATTAAAATGAAATCATAATAGGAATGAACAATAAGAACCACAAAAACATTCACAAAAAATAACAAAATAAACTGAAACTCTGGAAAGTTACCTCTTCACACTTCTGTAACAACTTGTCCTCATATAAATTGAAAGTAGCCCTATAGCAGCCAAAATGGGGATTATGGAAGCCATCAAACATCAGAAATATGCCAGTTATACAAGCATCCAGTTTTTTTCTTAGAAACACTCAAATTAAATACACTGGGCACAGGCATACGAGACATTTTCTTCTCTTTAACACAGAAGTATAGACAACACTTCGAGGATTTTGTCTTTTAGTTCACTTCAGGTAGAAACAAAACCAGAATATTTACCATGTGTTTGATCACTTTCCACTGTATTTTCTGTATTCATATTTACACATCTTAAATACCTAAAAAGTTTGTTCTGAAAGTTTACTTAAAACCATCCTTGCAATAGACTATCAAAGAGAACAGATTCAAGCTTGAACAGTACTTTAACTTCCATCTGTTCTATGATACTGAAAATATTTCCAAATGCATTTGGCATGGAGCATTGCAAACAGTATTCTCCAATGTCTGTTATGCAGCATAAATATGATAAATATGATAGCAACTTGTCTATAAAGTGCCACACAGTATTTGTCTATATTCCTGTACAGTACATAGCCCAGCTCTAAAANCCCAATTTTAAAAAAAAAAAAAAAAAAAGAAAAAAAAGAAAAAAAATCAACATCTGGTGGAAATGAACTGCATAATTTTACTGTTTCAAAGATTCTCATTTTGCCAAAATAAGCATCCTCTTTATGTAACAATGACTTTTTAAAATCTCAAATTTTGCACATGCAACAATAACCATACATACTGTAGGGTTTCCACTAGAATATACAAGGCAAGATGAGCAGGTAGAAATCAGAACATTCCTAAAATCTGTTTCTCCGTGTTAAATTCCTGCACAACACAGCACACTCCAAATTCACATATTGTCATTTTTTTCTTAATTAGGTGCTATCAAAATCTAAAAAGATATTTTATTACTTGTCTAAGCACACTTTTTAAAGGACAATTTTCATCCACCATGTTTGCATTCTCAGAGTTCACATAAGACAGGATTTCCTTTAACTAAGTTCTAAAAAATGTGTCCTACTTGCCCCTTAAAATTTCATAGTGTTTACTTCTTTGTGTTACTTATTATGCCTCCTGACCCAAATCTGGAAGATTAAGTTCCCTCAGGAAAAAGTAATCCTAAAGTTTTGATGAGAAAGACACAGTCAGAACAAAGCTCCTGCTGCAGAGAAGTTAACCTCTTGGCAGGGCTTAATATAATTCTCCTTTGACTTCAGGTTGATAGCAAGATGTTGTTTTATGCCCTACAATATTGTGTGCTTGCAGAGGTCATGTGTCACGCAGATACACTTGCTTGTATTGAGTGGCCTTTTAATTGTCTGTCAGTTCCGTCTGGGGTCCCGCCTGTGTACGCTCCAAATGCAAATATGAAAAGCATGAAAGGTGGAGCAGAGCCCGTGCTTTCATCTGTGTATCGTTTTTCAGAAGAACTGAAGCTAGCCTGTCATTGTATTACGGCCTATGCATTAGACACTCTTGTCTCACAGTAGCACAAATCATAGTGGGAATAGGGGCCAATCTGTCAAGCAAGGCTTCCAGGCACATTCCTGTTCAGCACAATGGGAAAAGGTACAAAATTCCTTTCTTCAAACCCTCACTAAGAAAGGTTGCAGGACCTCTACCGATGCTGACAGTCTGCCTGAATATGATGCCCTGATGATTCATACCATGGTGCTTCTGTCATGTTGTCTCAGGGATAACATCTAAGATTTTTTTATTTCCTCGAGTAAAGGGCTTTGCTCTTTGTCATTTTGTAACACTGAACTCACAACAGTAAATTGCTTTTGCATCACTTCCCTCTTTTAAAAAAAAATGTCCAAATGTCTCCCAGCCCATTGCACTTTCAAATTGTTTCAATAGGATATGGCAAGAGATGACTTTTGCATAGCTAAGTCAATCATTAAGCACGCAAAACCAAAGGGAAGTATTGTTTACTAAGGATCACTACCTACCAAACGTTAGAACTTACTATTCTGAAATCAACGCGAGGCTTTCCGTGTACCCCACGTAGTTGCACTCACTAGTTTCAGTGGACCTGGGGTAAATACATGAGAGAAGTTAATTCTGAAGATGAACTTTCCTTCTGCTCTGTGTATTTGCTACCATGAGTCTGTGTTTCTAGGCATAGAACTAGCTCTTGTGTATGAAACACACTACCCTGGGGTAGCCCTGTGTCAGAGAAATCCGAGGAGGAGGCTGGAAGTTGGTTGTTAGTTGCAGAGACCACCAAAAACTATGATTGCTCTGATGCTGCTTCTAGGTCCAGTACCTCTCCTGACTCATTTCTTACTCACAGTTCCACCTATACATCTTCCTGTTAGCATGGGTGCCAGGGGAAATCCTCTGGGACCAGCAAATCATGGTAGTTGGTGCCACCACTGTCTGGTTTGGGAGACACCGGTCCATAAATATTCTCACTAAAGTCAGATCTGGGTGTTTCAGAAGTCAGTGCCACATGGGCAGCATGTGATTGCATCTGTATGACAAAATGTCACTTCACCTCTTATAGGCTGTTTTAAGTATTAATGAGTAAGAACTAGCAGTGAAATTATCCCTTTATTTGAAAGCCATGGGTTTCAGTATGTTTTCTGGTGGCATATGTCAAAATTAAAAGAAAATACAACTCAGGAAGTTTCCCTTATGACCTTTGTCTGCCCTTTCATAAAGTGATAAAATAAGTGTGTAGATTTGGATTCCTCCTAATAATACACAGACCTCTGCCATGTGAACAACTGAACAATTTTTGTTGGTATAAATTGCTAACATGTGTGTTCACATGCTCTACTATCTCTAATGAAGAGTATTGTGTGATAAATATAAACACTTTTATAGCTACTGATGTGTAAATTTATATACATACTAGTCAGTATTAGGCTGCATGATAATGAACAGTTGATTTGACAAATTGTTTGGAACAGGCATTCAGAAAACCATTTTCTAATGAATTTCTGTGGGTTGAGCCACATGTCTCCTTTTTACTCAACTTGTTTCTAATAACTTATGTCTTTGGACTATGAATTCTGTACTTGGTTCATATCACTGAGAGGAGTCTTACTGTTGAACTAAAATGGAAACAGCAGGCCCAAGTTCTGCAGCCTTTTTTCTGCCAAATACCACAGTTATTTTAAAGGCGTTTGCCAAACCACTTATGAAAATTTCCATACAGGAAAAAAAGGATCCAGTAAAGTTGTAAATCACAAGGCAAATATTCTTCATTTGACAACTTCGGTCTTCTTGTGGTCTGTAAGAAAGCAATGAGTGGTTGAAAGAAGACATGATGATTTGACTGTTCATTGTTCGAATCAGTTCACTGGCAGTCAAAAATTTTCAGGAAGCCAACACTGATACATGTGCAAATTCTTTTCAAATGTAGGGAAAACTGTCAATTCAAGAACTTTACCATGGCTTTACCATGGGTCTAACAACCTTCAGATCGATTACAGTAACCATAAACTGTCACTTCTTGGCAATAGGTTATGTTTCTCCCTTTGCCTACAAACTGGTAAATTAATTCTGTCCACTGAAGATAATGTTAAAGAACGTAGGTAATTATAAAAAATTATAAAAAGAAATTGCATCAGTAGACTAAATCAGCTAATGGCAGCTTTTTAAGTTCACAGACAGCTATGTTTACTTTTTGAGCCCACTAGTGAACTCATTCTTAAATTACGTATTTGGAGCACATGAGATGTTCTCGAGCATTGCACTATTCTTAAAGAATAAACTTTCAGTATTCACTTACATATTTTGTTTCAGAAGATAGCATTCTGATACAAACTTAAGACGACCATAATTTTCCTTCAAAAAGGCAACCTTGCTATCAAACATCCTGCTAGAAAATTCCTTTATCAAGATTGGAAAGTTCCTTTATCAAGATCATATGCAATAGGCAGAGCTGTTTTGAAAGTCAATGGTCTTAAGAAAGCTCTACTTGCTGTTTGTTTTTTAGATGTAAGCTTCAAACTGTCAGAGTTTTGTTATTGTTGATAAAGATGGCCAGGGATTGATGCCCAGAGGGGGGTCTGAGCTGAAATTACAACACAAACTTGAATTTAATTCTCTTGTTAGGACAAGCAGAGACAGGAGACAATACAATCCTGCTACCATCTTACTAATGGTTAATCTATGATGATTATGGTTACTAAATACCTTCATTTTCTAGTTTAAAAGACATATTTATCCAGTTTTCAGCAGAAAAATATTTATGCCTTTATTAGCTATTTTCGTTGAGGAAAGTGACTATAAAATATAGAATCATAAGATCTAAATATCCTACAATACCATACTGTTCTGTGAGTAGCTTCAAAACTGAATGTTAACTCGCTTTTGATAATTATAAAAATATATATTAATATTTGTGACAAGACCTTTGTTTATGTCTCTCTGAAGAGGGTCCATTAAATTCCCATTTCAAACTGACCACTATAGAGGCTGTGAAAAAAAATATTCTCTCCTGTTAGTCTTCTAACTTGCTATGTGCAAGAGAGGCAACCCCAAAATGTCAGCATAAACAACCTATGCCTTAAGTATTCAACAGGAAAAAAAAACAACTTTATTTCTAGTAAATGTGAAGCCCTAACTTTGGCATGTCAGTACATGCACAATGTAAGACAAAAAGGTAGTCTTTTTTATTTCAAGTTTAGACACATTCAAACTATATACCATGTACTAGCACAAATTGACATTCCAAATTGCTCCTTATCCTAAATACAACTTGGAAACAGAATCAATTGAAATGTTTTACATTAAATGTTGTCGTTCACAGTGTTCATTTCACAGCACTGTAGAAACTTTCGATCTGTTCTGATGCAAGTTCAAGTACTATGATTTCACCATACAACTTGATGTGACTTTCTTTGTCTCATTTTCCTTCCACACCACAAACAAGTGTGAGGGTGGGTACTGAGTGTAGGTTACTACTAAACCCGTACTTTTTAAATGCTGTCCTTTTCAGCCTTTTCAACCTCCTGTTAAAGTATAAAATTTCAGGTCAGCTTATACTTTACCAGTTTCACTCACAGAGTGAGGTAGTCAGAGCACTAAGTAAATCTCTAGCCTCTCTTCAGCTGTCTTTGAAATGAGATGTGACGTTACCAAGGAAGAAAAGGAAGGATGTGCTAGAAGAGTCCAGTTTGGCATGAACACGAGGTATTAGCAGCCATACAGTTTCCTATGTTTTGAGAAATCAAAAGCAGTTGCTGGCATTCTTATACACATCCACAAGGTAGGATCCTTCCCCACCATTGTTTCTGTTAGCATGACTTCAGCCAAAGCAAAGTTTTCATGACTGGCATAACACTCAGTGACTCTGCTTCTGTAGATCAGGCTGCTGTTGCTTTTGGTACTGTACAAACATACATATAAATTGCTACACATAAATAATTTATATATAAAATAGAAAAGTTGGTAGAACAGAGGGCCTATGTAAGACAGAATTCATGTAAAATATTCTGATTTTGAAAGATATCAAAAGATGAATTTTGATGCAATAACTCCACACACTCAAACTCAGGGAAAAGCCAGAGCTGCGGATGCAAGCAGATAGTAGTAATAATAATGTGATATTAAGGCAATGACATAGCTTTTTTCCTATCTTACTTGTCATACTGTTCAGTCAGTTCATCCTATGGGATAATTAATGCTTGGAATTCATGTGAGACCAAATTTTTGAGG